>CANTUR010000382.1:0-600000 GCA_947683625.1 Mallotus nudiflorus
AGCCCAATAAGTAGAGTTTCCTTTGCCCAATGTAACTGAGGCAACACCTCATCGAAGAGGCATCACCTCTATAGCATAAAGCTGATGAGGCGACACTTCTTCATAGAGGTGTTGTCTTAGTGCCCAATTTTATTTTTTAAAGAAATAAGTAATAAATGCTTATTGAAACATTTGATATAATGTCTTTATACATTCCAATGTTCTCCAAGAGTAATAAAGGGCCTTTCATGATAGAAGATGAATGGATAGAGAATTTTGGGAGAAAATTAAATGAGCTGTTTGGGAATTAAAAGGAAGGGGAAGGAAAGAGAACGGGGGTTAGCTTTTTCTTTTTTTTTTTCTAGTATCAAAAGAAAATAAGAGAGGAGGAGGACATGCTAACTTAGGAGGCTACTCTGAAAGCTAAGAAAGTAAGAAAGGAAAAAGGAATAAGGAACCATTAAAGGAACGAGAGGTCTTGAAGGTCCATTCTAAAATAGGAAAAGCTACTTCTACATTCAGATAGTGTTAAAGCAAATTTCAACTTCTAAGGGTTACCAATTTCATGAATGAGAACAACATAAACAGTAAGAGTATTTAAACTCATGTCATATACAGTTGATTTCATAATCCACAATAGATCCTTATTGTTTCTTGTTTTGATTATTTAAACTTTACACATTGTTTGAAAGTTTTCTTATGCATCATTTCTTTTAAATTATCACTATTTAAGGTGTCTATTATTTGGTTAAAAGGAAAGGTAATTTTTTTTGAAATTTATTCTGTGAATAGAATTTAGGTGACACCTCATCGAAGAGGCATCACCTCTATAGGTTAAGGCAATTTCATATCTCCTTAATAGCCTAAGTAGAGGTGATGCCACACCATTTTATTATGTACTTCATTTTATTTTTTAGGTATTGTTATTTGAATTGTTGATTGTTGATTTTGCATGACTTATGAATGTTTTAGGTGAATTTACTTGTGTGTATCATAATTTGTTGAATTAATTTCATTTTTGCAAGATTCATGTAGAAGTCTATCAATGTTTAGGGTTTTCTGCATATTTATTGAACTTGTGATTGTCTCAACTTTAACATTTTAATTATAGGACGTGTGCATTTGCATATATTTCTGCATTCCGGTAATTTTTTCTTACCTTATTTTAGTTGCCTTATTATTTGCTAATTAATTAAACATGTAGATGCTTAACTAATTTTTATACTTATTTTATTTTTTTAATTTATGAAATTAACTTGAATATTTCCATTTTGTATGTTTTATTAATATTTGTGGAGAGTTAATTTTGGTTATTTTTGTAGGAAGCATTAGGGTGATGATTATAATTACCAAATTATAACTCAAATTTTGGGGATTTATTTTTAATTTTTAATTTTTATATCTATTATTATGTTCAATGGTTTGTAATTCCTTTCTCCTCCCCCACTTCTTTGTATGTTTGGTTTATTTTCATTTTATTTATTTACTTGTGTGTTTAAAGGGATGTAATTCTTTTCTCCTCCCCCATTTCTTTACATGCATATTTTGTTATTTTTGTTTAGTTTGTGAATACAAGATGTGATGAATGGTGGTCTTAATTGCAAGAAAATATAAATAATTACAAACTTGGGGTAAATTATAAAATTTGAAAAATTCTTTAAAGGAAATTGCAAATTTGCATAAAAATAAGGAAAGAAATAACTAATTAAATGTAATAAAGCACTAAACACAAATAGAGGCCAACCGTAAAGTTTAGTGGGTATTCTAACAGCCCATACCCAGTTTTCAAACTCAATCTCTGTGGACGATTACTGGAGGCCCTCCATGGGACCCAGTTGCTATAAAGTGTATCCTGGATTTCATTCAAGTTGCGACTTCCATCTCAGATATATTCTAAAAGCCCATTTTGTATTTCTTAGTAGGCCTTGACCTCATATAGTGCTGTGGCTGCCGAACACTTGGGTGCGCACTGAACCCGTTGCCTACAAATACCCTTAAAAAAATAAAAAAAACAAATGATGCAGTAACTTCAAAACACACAAAAACATTCAAAACAACCCATACACCAAATAAACCAAAACGTCCTAACAACAAAGAACAACAACCTAAAAAGAATAAAAAACAAATAGAAGCAACCCATCTAGCAACAAAATAAACTAATAACATCAATAAGACAAAAATCAACCAATGCAGCAACCAAACCATAAAATAAGAAACAAAAACAAACAAAAATTACTAAAAAAAAACTTGATAGTATCTAACTAAAATAAACAACAATAACCCCATATCAACACAACAAAAATCAACCAAAGTAGCAACCCTTTGCCATAAAATAAAATAATGGAAAACAATATAAAGCATACATAATATACACGACTATTTATAAATATTGGCTTCTTTTTACTAACTTACCATATTTCTTCTCCCTTGTAGAAGAGTGAGGACATTCATAGTTCTCTACTACAACAACAACTTGAGATAGAGTATTCTCATATTAATCAACCTCCATTTCAAATTTTGTATTGTCACCTTCTTTCTTTTTTTGTTTAAAGAAAATATTGTCACCTTTTTTTAATTTTTTTAAAGACTCATAACAATCAGCAATTCGCTAAACATTAATGAAAACAACAAACAATAAGAACACGAAGTGAAAAGGAAACACTAAACCCAAAAAAACCCGAAGAAACACTGCCTAAAGAAATAATAGAAATGAGACACAAAAAAAACCTTAAATTGTAATTGGTTAGGTTGTTAAGGGTTGATTTTGGTTGTATATTTAAAAAATAAATGAGGTATAATTATGAATAGTATTTTTAAGATATATAATTTTGAATATTTAGATTGTTTGTAATTGTTTTTGGTAGATTTGGGTTGTTTAACCCTACATTTGATAAATTTTTAAAAGTAACTAAGGTATAATTGTGAATATTTACGTTGCTTTTGTTTGTTTTAAGATAGTTGTTAAATTAACGTTAAAAAAATAACTGTCGGTAATATTTAAGTTGCCTTTGCTTGTTTAAGTTACTTAAGGTTAATTTTGGTTGTTATAAATGAGAAATAAGGATGATTACTTGAGTTTAATTTACTGCCCACTAGTTAAGTAAAGCAATTTTTAGTCCCCCCTAAAATCATCTAGTGTTGTTCTTCATCCTCTCGCCATTCATCTTCATCGCACTGCTATTTATCCTCTTCTTGAATTCTTCAAATTTCCTTATTAAATTTCTCAAGTCGACAGAAACAAAAAGCACAAGAACCAAATCAAACTATAAAAAAATTTCAAGAAAAAGAATTAGATCAGAAGTACAAGAAGAAGGCACAGAGCTGCACTTTCCCACTAGTATGTTTAAATTTCAATCAAACCCTATTCTTGTTTTGATTAAGAACAACTTTTCCTCTTTTTTCTTTTGTATATTATTTATTAGTTTTGGATGAAAATTTTCATATAAAAGTTGAATGTAAGCATATACTTAATAGTTTGGTTTTATTTCTACTAGTAATGCTACATATAACATGTATCTGTATTTCAATCTTAAGATCTTTGTTTCTGCAAGTTATTATCATATATATATATATATATATATATATATATATATATATATATTCGTTAATTGACTAATTTAGTTATTTTAGCAACCAAGGAGATAAATGATGTTAATCTTTTCTATATGTTGAAGTGTTGTGTCTTAGTCTTACTATATGTTGTCTCAAAAATTTGTTTAAAAGATTACTAGCCTTTTATAGAATAATCTATTAGCCAATATAGCTTCTACTTGATTAATTGAGAGACTTTTACTTTACTCATTTCTAATTGGCTTGTTTTATTGTTGTTGTTGTCCACAATATGTTGATGCTGTTGTGAGCATTCTATTGATGTTGGTACCTATGTTCTCACATTAAATTCAGTTCAAGTGTGGCTGTTGTGTTTTTGTTATGTTGCTATTGTTAGTGATATGCACTAGGTCAATCATTTGTGATTATGTATTGACTTTCTTATTTTGTTAATAAAGAGGTATTATATTATCATTTGATTTTATGATAATTACATGAATGGTTAATTCTTACTAAGGCCATCAAGTATGTGACTTGATAGTAAAACCCTTAGATTAAAATAAGATTTCTATTCTAATTATCCCTAGCCATTTATTCATTATATGAATATTAAAGTATTAAGGCTAGTATGATGTTGATTGATGGTTATGTTTTACTAATCATAAATATGAGATATTAAGTCAACTTATAGGTACATGATGAGAGATCATGTACTGGATTGACCCACTATGAGAATGCTACATAGATTATTGTCATAAGTATTTCTTATCATAGTAATTTTATTTCGATCCTTTGACCTTGAAATCATCATGGATTTCTACATAGCTATTTTATGTTTTGACACATTCTAACATTGTCTTTAACCGGACGATTAAAAGGATGTTGTTGGATATAAAATTAGTTATGTGAGGAATGTGAGTGATTTAGAAGGAATTTATCCCTCATTAATATGAGAAAGATATCTAAAGGCCCCTTGATGAGATAGACTGATGGAAAATGCATGGCCATGCTGAAATGAATTGATAAAGAGTTATCATTTTCAGTTTACTTGGAATCAAGTCATAATATTGAACTATATAAGGATGACATTCTATGCCTTATGTTCAATTAAGATATCATGTGATAAAGGGACAATAAAATTCACTGTAATTAGGTTATGTCGGATTATTGACTTCACATGACTTAGGTAGTCATAATGTCTTGCTAGAGGCCACTTATGACTTGTAGGCCTAAATAGAGATTTAGGCCCACTGCCAATGTTATGTGAACCTACAGGGTCACACACTTAGAACAAGCCCAAAATGGATATGGGTTTAATAAGCCCAAAATAAACTCTGTGGAAATAAATAATTAAAGTGTTTTATTTATTTATTTATTTGTTTATTTATTTAAGATAAATGTTATTTTAAATAAATAAATAAGATATTATTTTTGATTTTTTTTAAACAAAATCAGAATATAATAAATGAAAAATTACCAAAAGGTCATTGGTAAGTGAAACCCTAATTTGGAGTCTATAAATATGTTATATTCTCTAGGGTTTCACACACTTGTTTTTCCTGCCTTCAAATTCGTCTTCTTTCCTCTTAGAAAACAAAGACAAAGTTTTTCCTTTTATTCTTGATTTGTGAGACAGTCAAGGAGATTGCTAGCACACACACTCAAATTCGTTTTGTGAAGGGCTGTTCGTGTGGATACCTATAGAGGACGCATCCTTTTGGAGACGTCTTGATCCGAACAACCAAGCCAAAAAGCTCGAGGTAAGGTGTCACCGGTGTGAACCTCCTCTCATCCTTCCAGAGAATCTTACCTCTTCTACGTTTTGGTAAGATTTTGAAATCCTAGATTTAATCAAGTAGTCGAATTATATGGATCCAAGCTTGGGAACGTGATAAAATTTTAATTTTTCCGCTGCGTTTGTATCACGATTCCCAACAACTATTTCTCTGCCAATGCTGCTTCGCTGTTGCTATATGCTGCTTATGTGTGGCTATTGCTTTTATTATTATTATTATTCGTTTGGTTTGTACCGACATTTTATAGGCAAACATATAACTATAACTGGCATTGAGAGGCACGTCACTTGGTGACACCTGCTTTATATCATCTATGTGTGTTCTTCAGTAAATAATTGGCAATTTCACGTGCTTTTGTATCTTGTTATTATGGTTTGTTAATAATATGTTATTCTTTTCTATACATGCATTCTAATTGCTAAACTATAAGACATTGTATATTAAGTGTTCTCCTACCAACTAATATTCTAATGTTTTGCAGATACATATGTTGTAATAAGCTTTTTTTATATACACACATATGTGAATGAGTTTATAAATGATAACCATATAAATACTTAATAAAGCTTGTATGCTAAAATTTGTTTAATATACACTAATATTTATAAAATTCAATAATTTAATAAAAAATAAATAAATCATATTGTTTCAATTTGGGAACTCAACATATTCTACAACAGAATTAATTATTCTTTTCAATTGCTACATTGGTATTTATAAAATTCATTTATTTTTTTAAGCAATAGTAGAATAACAATACAAAATATTTTATACATATTACAAATGACTATTTTGTAGTATAGTGCTCATTAGTTGCAGCATAATTTAATTCATATAAACTGTTCTTCTTTAAACAACAATATCTAACCTAGGGAATTTTTGGACTTTAGGCACAAGATATATGGTTGCTGCCATCTATGGCTTAATTGAGAAAGAACCAATTGCATTTGGAAGACCATTATCTTTCATGATGGAATTTTTATTGCAAAAGTAAGTTTCAAATAACGTCATTCTTATTTAAGTTCACATGTACTTATTATATGCTCATGTGATCTATATATTATTGAGATTAACTGTTTTAAGGTACACCATGCTTGTTCTAGGCAACTCTAGTCAAAGGGATATTTTGTCTATTATTTTTCCTTACCTAAATGAAAAATCTTTTCACTTAGTAGGTTGTTATATTTCTCGCAAGTGAAGTGAACTCTAACCTACATGTCATAACAACCATATTCCTGTCTATCATAGTGGTTATTTCTAAAATACATGGATATTTGAAATGTTTAATTGTTTCGGAGCCATAAGTCTTCACAACCCAAGTGACTACATATGCATTTAATACTGCATTTTAATTTATGTGAGGTGGATAATGTTATGTTCTATACTTTTGCAATATTACTCTTATATTTGTTTAAAAAGCTATAGTTAAATATTTATTGATTATAATAGAATAATTGATGTGAATTAAATTGTGCTTCATACAATGCATATTGTAATATAAAATAATTATTTGTACTACAGATAAATTATTTGTACTATTATTATTGTAATATTGCTTATAAAGATAATTTAAATTTTATAAATATTAGTATATGTACTTATTTAAAGAATTTAATTCATTTTAAGATTTTGATAATTGAATTTTATAAGACACAAATAGAAGACATCCTTAATTATGGATATAAGCATAAAATGCTCAAATAGAAAAGATAAAAGATAGCATACTAATTATGCAACTTGGCTATACTAAATTTCAGCTATTCAAAAGCATCCATGACCACAGGAAATATATCTTCAATTACTATTTAATATTGGAATAGGGGGCAATAGGCTAGTAAAATATAAAATAATAACAACTCTTTGCAGCCATGCAAGTGTCCAGTGTGTTCTTATAGTATCATAACGTTCACACTAAAGGCATCTCTATATAGCTTACAATACAAATTGTGGGAGCTACCATTATTCATCAAGATAAATCTTCAACATATGATGAATCCTGATGCAGTATATTCTTGTCTTCATGAAATATGCTTCTTTACAATATGCTTTTTGGTTGTAGAACAAGGTCTTATTGGGTTGATTCATATTTTATTTTTTCATTTGCTATAAAATGACCTCAGGTGGTGAAGGCGATTCACTTATTTACTAATAAAATTTTGAGACATATGTTGTTGAAATAAAGGTAAGTGGATAAGAAACAGGAGATTTAGTATGGTTTAAATGATTTTTAGATATCCTATTCTTAATGTCCATTTGTGCTTAAAGTTATAAGTCTGGATGGTGGTGCATATGTTGTTCCTATTGAAAGCTTTCCATCAAATGTTGAGGTAAGCAAAACTACTAACTGTAATCTTTTAGCGTATGTGGAGATAAACGTACATGTCAAAATGAAAAGCTACTAAAGTTCATTATTATAAAGCTCCTAAAAGTAGAAAAGCTATAAATGTTGAATTTGTGTTGATTTAATTAGCACTATAATTTACGAATATTGACATAAATCTACCATTGTCTATTATGCTTGCTCTCTACTTTTTTAAGAGCAATTTTTATGGTTTTAATAAATTTGATTATGATATTGAATGCATGTATATTTATCTCACTTTGAGCCTATTTAGTAATTGGGTGGCTAAAATTAAAAATAAAAAAACAGTGGCACTTGTCTCATTCTTTAATATAAGTTGATTTTTCATGTCACTTGCACCTCAACAGTGTTATCCTTTGACATCTAATGGCCTTTGAGTAATATGGATTTTTACAATAGGATAAATCTAGTCCACCTAACAATGGAACAATGTATGTCAATGTAGCACAAGAAGTGGTTTCTAGTATGCTGGCAAAAGGTTCAACTTTTGGCCAGGATGCAACGAATAAGGCCAAGGCATTTGATGAAATATGTTACTCGACGACAAGTAAGCATAGTTTAAATAATTGTTGAAACCATTTTAGGATAATTTCTATTATTTTTTCTATTTTTTAATTTGAAATCATGTAAATTTATTTTATTAATGAAACAATAAATGTGTTATTATTAATGTTTAATTTTTTGCAATTATTTTGGTTCATAACACCATTAATAATTGTGACATTTTCTTTTTTTTGTCTCAAATACTTAGTAACATTTTTTAGATAGTCTTAGAGATATTTTAGACATGTTTCAAATTATTAAACATATGTTGTTTAGCATAAAATGATTATTGCAAATTTAATTGTACTATAATGAAAACAAAGTGTGTTGTACACAAGTTTGTGTTTGATAACTCCGAATCAAATCTCTTGCTATGGGACTTGCATCAATGAGAAGAATAGGTGAAGGGATGGGGTTTCCCCCACAAACACTTCGAAGCTTAAGTTAATATTTTTATAAGGAAATAATAGCAAAGCGAGAAAAGTAAAGTAGAAGAATTTTGGATGATTGCTTGTATAATGAGCTAATGAGGATGATGGTCAAAGCTTTGATGTAGAATGATGTAATAATGTTGAAAGAATGATATGAGGTGAAATGAGATGTATATATAAAGGGAGATCTACATAAACTTGAGAGGAATAAGATTCCTTGGTCTTATAGGATTACCTTAATTAGGAAAGAAATAGACTTCCTAATTAAGCATCTTCCTAGTTGAGCATTCTTCCTAATAGAGTATTCTTTCTCATTTTGGAATCACATTGGGGAAAATGTGCATTTTTAGGTGTGGGAGAGGGAATAGTAGTAGTTGTCATTTTATTAGGTGTAAGTCTATCTTTATTATTATGGGTTATGTTTTATTATTTTGCATCATCTATGGTTAATTTTTCTTAATTTTATCTTCTCCATGCTATTAAATAGTTAACTTTTCAAGTTCATTTTGATTGAATTTTCTTTTCTTTCTATTATGTTAGTGATTATCTTTCTATGCTTAATTGGTAGAATTTTAAAGTTTCATCTAGTATAAACTTTAAGTTTTCATTTTTATCTTTCATTATTATTTTCAACATCTATAGAATATTTAGTCAACTTTCTAATTATGCATAGAACTAGGATGGTTAGGATTCAAGCTTAGGTTTTTAAGGACTGAAATGGCGTTAGGGAAACTACAGTCATAATATGAGTAACTAGCTTTTCAATAATGGATGAGGACCTATAAAAAAAGAGCTTGTTAGTGTGATACATTCAAGTAAGTTATGTGTAAGTGAGTATGCTCCTTAATTACACTCATTCAAAAAGAATGTTTTTTATTACAAGTAATTGTATTTCGAGTAAGTTGTATGTAACTGAGTATGCTCCTTAATTACATTCATTCAGAAAGTAATGCAGATTAGTCCATAAAAATATATAAGTATAAAAGATGTGTCTAAAAATTCCATGAGAATTATTGGTCAATGCATGTGCTTAATCCTTGTCCTATGGCCATTTTAGTTCGTAAAAGTACTAAGTTTGATGAATGAGCATTGTGGTTAGAAAGCTTGATTAGCACATTGACTTTATATTCTTTGATTTTGTTCTAAATAGTTTAAGATGAATTGTTAAATTTATTAATTATGCTACGAAATTTGTTTTCTCCATCATTGTTGAGCATTGGAAGCTTAGTTATTAACTACCCTTTTCTTAAATTCTCATCTTGGTTGAGATGATTTATTAAGATTACTATAACTATTTTAGAGAAGATAAAAGAGTTTTTTTATTTTCTCACTTAGGTTTTTATTTCTTGCTTAAGAGCAAGCAAAGTCTAATTGTGGGGGAATTTGATAATATGCAAAATAGCATAGTCATTTAGGTTCAATTTGGTGACTTTTTCTTTATTTTGCATTTGCATTGTGTTTAATTATTATATTATAGTTTTTATTTATGTGCTTTTATGTTATTTGTGTGATTTGTAGGTTATTGAAGGCTAATCTTATGCTTAAAGTTGCATTTGAATACTATAGAATGAAGAAAGGCTCGAGAAAGGTTAAGATAAGGCTCAAAGTGAGCAGCACCGACTCATATAATGGTGCTGAGTCGTAACAGAAAGCATAAGTTTTGACTCGCACAGTGGTGCTGAGTCGTCACTAGTGGTGCTGAGTCGTCACTAGCTAGTATTACAAAAAAGAGATTGTGCTAACTCACATAGTGGTGCCGAGTTATAACATAGGGTCATGGTGTTGAGTTCTTCTTAAGTCGGCACATTGGTGCCGACTCAGCACCGACTCAGCACCAATACCCCTCTTCATCACATCCCATCATTTTCACATCCATTCAAAGGGACATGAATTGGGATGCCAATAAGCCTACAAATACATGAAGTTGTCTTTTTTTTAGGGAAGGAAAAAAATTACATAGAATTAATGGATTAGAAAGCAATAAGTAATTTTGTTTTATTTATTAGATTAGATAGTGTGAAGGAATTCATACTTTTTTAAGGAATCATGGAAGATGATCAAGGAGGCTATTCAATATTTAATTATGGAGAGCAAGGGGGATTTCGTTAACATAATTTCTATGTCTTTTTCTATTTTCTTCTATTTAGTTTACTTGATGTTTAGATTAGTTTCTTATGGTTATTTGACAATTATCAATATGTATCTTAAATAATTCTTTATTTATTAGAATTGCAAGGATGAATTAATCTATGAACTATATTTTTATCTTTATAATGTATGAATGAATTGATTTCAATTGAGTACTTGATTCTATTTTATATGCTTTATCACCATATATGATGTATTAATCAAATGTTCACAATGAGAGCTAGGGTATTTTGGTGGAAATATAAATGAATTCACTTAAAGGTTAGGAAAGTACCTAGAGACAAGAAATCTACTTTAAGGGGTCAAAGGATTGGCATGGAACTTCAAGGTTTTTTATTTATCTCTATAATGATACGAGAGTTATATAGACTCTAGATGGAAATACCCTTAGTTGTCAAAGAGAGTTGCTTTTCAGGATTTTAGGTCACATTCTCTAGTCATTGCATGTGGTTATTAATTATCATAGTTCTTGATTAATTCTGAATTATAGTTTTAATGAATATTAATTGAATTTCTTATTAGTACATTTAAATTAATTAGAGTAATTTATAATTCTTAGTAATTTTAGGAGAGTTAGAATATTTAATATCTTTTATTATAAGTATCTAAGTATCTAAGTATCTACTCGGTTAATATAAAATTACTCCAAATTCCCCAGTGTTTGATACCTTACTTGCTCTATACTAAGTCTTAGAGACTAAGGTATACAATTTGACCCGCTTCACTTGTAATCATATGGAAAGCTATGCATTAAGACATTCCAGCACATGCCCCTCGATCGTGAACTCTTGAATGATGTTGTGTCATTCTAGGACCGTTAAGAGCATGTGTTCCGATTCAAAACCATAGAACTGTGCCCACTATATAAAGAATTTAGTACCATAGTAGGGAAAATCCCCACCATGAAGAATTTTAACTAACTAGGATATCAAATACCCAGGACTTAGGGCCATTTTTCTTGACATCAAATACCTAGGACTTGCAAGCGATGGATTCTTATACAACTCCTAGCTACCTGCACTACCAAGAAGACTGGTACTCTAATTTAGCCACATCTCCTTGCATGTTACCTCTTTATACAATACTTCACCATCTCAAATGATGGGCTAGGAGATTAGAAGATACTCCAGGTTATCAAAGGAATAAAATTGCAATGACCCCCTTCCCACTAATCCTAACAAAAACCATTCAAGGTTTAGATGACCTTAAAAAGGGGAAAAGTCCAAACTTCACTGGAAGCCCATTTTTCCATCAAATATGGCTACAAGAAAAGCTGAGTCTACTCGACAAACCTACATGGAACTGGATGAGATACCAACCCAAAAATCACTTAGAAAGACACATCAAGGATGTTCATAAATGCTCAGCCTATATCTCAGCCCAAGAATGGTTCGAATGCATGAAGGATGCACTAAAATATCAAATAAGATGGGTGTGCCCATGGTGGAATCTAGGACATATGACTCTCTACACGTATCTCAACTTTGCACTAATCTTAAGATTCAGGTTATGCACCTACTACTATCCAGCACTAGTGAAAAGATAGTTTGGCAAGAAACAACATGCATCTTATATGCTCATAGACTTCTCTAGTGGTAGGATACAAGAAAGATTTGTGGATCACTTTAGATCAACATGGAAGAGGAGAATCATCCATCAATTTACTGCTAGTATTAGAGATAGGTTACAGATGAAGCATACAAGCAGTGGATGATCCAAAGATAGAAACATCTCTTCAGTTAATAATTTGGAGAAAGTTCACTTCTTTAATTTCTTTTTCTTTTTTTGAAAATGATGATGTAATGAACTCTAAAGTTAATGCAATGAAATCAAATTTTTCTTACTTTTTTAATGTCTTTCCTGATGACAGTGTGCATTGCATTGATCAAAACATTAGCATATTTTACATTCATTCCATATGCACTAAATCATTCAACATTGGCATGAAATTTGAACCACGCATTTTGCATATTTTGAAAGATGGTACCCCTGAAGAGAGGAGAGAAATTGAAAAAATATTAATAAAATATTCAAAAGTATTTTCCTAAACGTACGATGATATGCTTGGTATTGACAAAGATATTTCTCAAACACTTCATTCCAACCAAAAAAAGGTATGAACCAATAAAGCAGAAGCTGAGAAGACTCAGACTAGAATGGGTCCAACTAATGAAAGAAGATATCGATAAACAAATCAAAGCAAAATTCATAGAGGTAGTAGATTATCTAGAATGGTTAGCAAATATGGTACTAATATTAAAGAAAGACGGAAGGGTTAGAATCTATGTCAACTATAAAGATTTGAACAAGGCCTGCTCGAATGATGATTTCCTACTACCTCACATAGATATACTTAATATGAGATGTCAGAATAGATATATGGATACTCGTGTGATGGGTGGATCGAATGTGTTGTTAGATTTGTGATTGCATGGATATTCACTTATTGTTAACAATCACAATCTACATCATAATATTACATAGTCCTTTAACCTAAGGTGACATGGTTATCCATATTTGAGTGGTTAGGGTTTTTTATCACTTATATACTAGATTATGATTAGGGTTTAATCACACATGGGTATATGGTGTATGGTGCCTCTAGTTGGTTAAGTGTAGGGATTTATGTTCAACCAAGAAGGGATTCATTGCCTAGAGTGAACTAGGATAAGATCCTATACTATCTAAGTTCTTTCTTGATCAATAAATTCCTAGCCAGGACAAGTATAACACGAACATAAAGAGTTTTGGTTTTGGTTATATTTTATCAAGAATAGAACTTAAGATGAGGTCATATGATATAACTATTAGAGTTTGACTAAACCTTGACTCTAGGGCAGATCAGGATCTTCTAATGAAAGGATTTTAGTGCATGGTAATTATGACCATAAGGGTTTGTATGAATCAATACATGCATTCATTTCTAATTGGGTAGTTATAATATCGATGTTAAGGGTCAATCATAACTTATCAGAACTAAATGTGTATAGTTGAGATTTTCACATTTAGACTTGAAAGGAGTTTCAAATAATATCAAGTGTTGATATTATCTTCTCATTTCCAATTAGACATGAACCTAGTAAGTCACACCTATTAGAGCTTTGCTAAATTACCATTTATATTAATCTAATTATTAATTGAAGAGTTTAATCAATTAATTAAGATTAATAGAATTAGATTTATACTTTAAGTAATGGTTCTAGCATATCATGAAATCTAATTCAAGTAATTTATACTTAGGCCTAAGACCAAAAGAGTTTTGGACCAAAGATTAATCTAAGATGTAGAGAAAGTTTCATGGCAAGTAATATGATGTTATAGACAATGTCTATTTTTTACTTACATGGCAAGTAATATGATGTCATGGATGATGTCAATTCTATACTTGCATGGCAAGTAATATGATGTCATGGATGATGACAATTCTTTACTTGCATGGCAAGTAATGTGATGTCATGGATGATGTTAATTCTATACTTGTATGGCAAGTAATGTGATGTTATGGATGATGTCAAAGAGTTCTATACATGCATAGCAAGTTGTACATGTTATGTAAGCAATGACATCATTAGGGTTTCTTTTCTCTACATATAAATAGATAACTTAAGAAATGTTCCTAAGGTTAGAAAATTGAGAATTTTGTGTAGAGACACAAAACCAAAGAAAACAACATTTACTAAAAAAGCTCTAGTATTCTTGCAAGGATATTAAGTTAGTGCAAATTTACAAAGGGTCATTGAGAGAGGCTACTTGCATTTAACTAAATCAAAGCAAGAAGGTGATTAGTGAATCTCTAGTGTTTCAAGCTAGAGGTCTTATATTTAGGAGACTTAAAGAGTTGATTGAAGAGTTGAATCAAAGGAGCTAACCATTTAGTAGATTAATTGTGGTCTACATCAAACACTTGAGAAATTATAAGTATTCTGCAATTTATATTTCCTAACTTTTGTATTTATATATGTTAATGTATATTAGCTATGTGTGAAATTGTAAATTGGATCCTAAGAATTGGAATTCTTGATGTGATAAAGGATTATGTTAAGCAAAATTTAAAATTTTTCCTTCTTAACATTTGATGTCTAAGTGGCATAATCGATTCCTTCAATTGGTATCAAAGCTTCTTTTTTGCGTTTTACACATGCTAAATTAATAATTATATATTTTATTAATTAATTTATAAAATTTAATATGAGATATTAAATTATTAATAATAATATTAATAATAATATATGCTATTATTAATTTATAATTAATTGATAATTACAAGTGTTGTGATTATCATCGCTTATAAGTGATGTGATAGTACTCCTAAGCAATGTGAATGCTTCTAGGTGATGTGAGGATGCTTATAAGCAATGTGAGTGCTTTTAAGTGATGAGAGAGTGATTCTAAGCAATGAATGAGATAGTAGTGATGATGTAGTAGTGGTGCAGTAGTGATACAGTGATGATGCAACACTAATGTAGTAATGATGTAGTGATTTGTCATGTTGGGGATGTTATTTTGAAAATATATGGTAATATATCCTTATAGTGAATTTTCTTTAACCTACTTCTTTTGTAAGATGTTAAGTTTTCTAAAGAAAGTAGTGCGCATGTAGTGTCTTTAGATAGATGAAGTCCTCATTAGTGTACTTTTGTGTGAGTTTGGTTCATATCTTATGGTCAAATGGAAGTTTAGGACTATAGAAGTGAGTGTGTAAAGTCTTGAGGTGCACATAAAACCATAGAAGAGCACGTGGAAAAGGGAAGTACGCATGATTGCACGTAGGGAGCATGTGATCATGCACTTGTGCGTGTGGTCACACGCCTGGCGTGTGGTCATGTGCCTAGCGTGTGGTCACGTGCCTAGCGTGTGGTCACATGCTTCCCCCCCTCTGTGCTTATTTAAGTGGCCACTTCGGAGGTCTTAGGATCTTCATTTTGACTTATTCGACTTTTTTTTTTTTACTTTTCTTGACCCTTTTCATGTTTTGGGTGCTTTGTACTCTATTTTTGCTTATATATTTCCATTTTTGTTTGCATAAAATGGAGTTTCCCAACATTCTTGAGGGTATGGAGGACATTTTTATTGATGTTAATTGATATAATGCAAATATGCATAGTTATTTAGGCTTGTTAAGGCTCATTATATTTTATATGTTTGTTTGATTAGTGAATGGATGTTTTTGCTTCATTATCAATAGAACTTATTATGTAAGTTCTATGAATGATTTAGGGCTTAAATGTGTTTTAGAAAACACTTGGAATTGATTGGAGCAAGCTAAAAGTAAAAGGGATCAAGCTTGGATCAATAAGGAAGGGTAACGAGTCATCACCACTTGTACGAGTCATCACCGAGAGCTTATGTGATGAGTCATCACTCCTTGACAAGTCATTACACTCGTGCCTAGTAAAAAAGATGCAATTTTCTAGTTTGAATAATTTTCGTATTTCGGCCATAAATTCGTCAACAGACATCCAAATTAGGTGATTTAAGTTGGTCTGCAAAAGATAGTAGAATGTTATACAACTTTTATAAGGGAATTATCTAGAGATAAAATCATATAGATGGAAAAAATTGCCCTTAAAGTTATAGAATATGCATAGGATGGTGACTTTTCATGTTAAGTGGTGCCTTTCCAAGTTCAATCTTATTCTAGACACGTCCAGTAGCTTCCAAGCTCTATATATACATCATTTTTGGTCTGAAGAAAGGCATGAACTAAAATAGAGAGAAAGAACACAAGAAAAACATATGAATCAATAGAGTTTTTTATAAGTACTATTATCTTTTAGTTTTGGTGATAGTCATTGTATAACACTTGAAGCAGACAAAAGCCAAGGGCAAGAGGAAATCATCCTAAGTATCAAAAAATCTTTAGAAGTCATAGAAGGGAGTTTTACACATTCAATTCTTTATCTTTTCTTTCCATGTTAAATTTGATATTCTTTTGTTGCTTCTTAATCATGTATCTAGGCTAAGTCTTTTTGTATGGGAATTATAATGATGAATTAAATAAGAACTACATCTTTATCTTATATCTTTTATGATTTAATTTCAATTAATGCTTACTTGTATTTATGTATGCTTGATCACCATATGTAACTTGTCAATCAAATTTTGTTGGGTATCGTAAAGGGAATTTGGTGGAAGATAATTGAATTTACTTAAGATTGCAATTTCGCTGGGTATCGTAAAGGGAATTCCTCTTAAAGGAGATATAATTAGTATAATATGCTTTATGGTTTTCTCTTATCTCTACAATACAACGAGAGTGCTTGTAGACTTTATGAGAAAATACCTTTAATCGACAACGAGAGTTGCTTTTAAAGACTATAGGCTAATTTCCAATCAACTTATTTTATGATAATTATGTTTAAGTTCTTATTTGGTTTTGATTTGTGATTTTCCCATACACACACACACACATATATATGTATATATATATATATATATATATATATATATATATATATATATTGTTTATTTTAATATTTTAGAATAGTTAGAGTAATTAGTATTTCCTTAGTAGTTTAGAATTAAATAGAGCCATTAAATATCTTAATTTATAATTTTTTGCCTATCCATCTAAGTGTCTATTCGGTTAATATAAATTATGACCAAATCCTGAGTGTTCGACACCCTACTTGCTCTATACTAAGTCCTTGGAGACTAGGGTATAAAATTTGACCCGCTTTAAATTTTTGGCGCCGTTGTTAGGGATTTGTTTAGTGAATTTTATTAATTTAGGGTAGAGAAATGTTGTTTTAGGCCTTGTCTTTATTTTTATTTTATTTTGTTTTGTTTTATATTATATACTTGTTATTTGTTAAATTTAATTTGTTTGATTATGAATTTACATTTTTATATGCTTACTAGAAGTATTAGTGATAATAATTTGTACTTTAATCCTAAAATTAATTTACTTATCCATAATTTACATAGGGAACAAAGGCAAAGAAGAGAGAATCAACCAAATTTGAATATCATGGCTCAATTGGAAAGGAGAACGTTAGGTGACTTTGCAATGCCCGACATCTCTGGTAGTTTTGAAGGAATTTTGGCTTCGACTATTGCCAATAACAATTTTGAGATCAAGCTAAGTATCATTCAAATGGTGCAAAATAATAAGTTTGGAGATTTACAAGGAGAAGATCCTTATGCCCACATATTGACTTTCCTTAATGTGTGTGAAACTTTCAAGATCAATGGTGTGACAGATGATGTAATAAGGTTGAGACTATTTCCATTTTCGATTAGGGACAAAGCACAACTTTGGCTTACTAGTTTGCCAAATGAATTAATCATAACATGGGATCAATTAAAGCAAGCATTTCTGCACAAATATTTTCTACCATATAAGACAGCCAAATTTTGCAATGAGATCACTACTTTTAAGCAAAAATGGGAGTGAAATAATATATTTAGCTTAGGAGAGGTTTAAGGAACTTCAAAGGCAATGCCCACATCATGGCTTGCCAGAATGGATGTTTTCTCAAATCTTCTACAATGGGTTTGACGGATGAATACAAGAATATTGTGAATGCATCAACTGATGGAAAGTGGATGGATAAAATGGCTAGAGAAGTCATTACTTTGCTAGAAGAATTTGCATCTCAAGGGTACATGGGTGATGAAACAACTATGGCAAAAGTAAGAGGAGTTTTGGAGCTTAATACAATTAAAATGATGAATGCAAAGGTAGATGCTCTCACCAATCTGGTAAGTAGAAATCAAATTAATTCTTTAGATAGTACTAATGTTGTTTGTGAGTCTTGTGGAGGATCTCATTCATATTCTCAATGTAATGTAAGTACAATTGAGGATGTGAACTTTGTGCAAGGAGGTTTTAACTAAAGAATGGGGCTGAATTCCAATAACTATAACCCTCAATGGAGGATTCATCCTGGTTTCTCATGGTCAAACCCATCCTCTTAATTAAACCCTCCATTTAACCCAAACACCAAACCTCAAAACCCACCTAGATTTTCCATGAAACAACAAACCTTTAATCCTACCCATCCTAAGCCTACTCTTGAAAATCTTATGGAGCAATTTGTTAACCAACAAATGTCCATAAAGAAACAAAATGAGGAGAAATTTAAGCAGCTAAACTCTAAACTTGAGTAGCTTGCTACTTATAGCCGCATCCTTGAAACCCAAATTGCTCAACAAGCCTTTTCTTCCAACACTAAACCTTTGGGAAAGCTTCCTAGCCAACTGGAGTATGTACAATAAGAGACTTGTCAAGCAATTACCTTAAGGAGTGGTAAGGAGGTTGAAAATGTTCCTAGTGAAAATAAGGTTATAGTTGATGTTGATAATGAAGTTGTAGGGATTGAAGCTAATGATGGAACTGATCATGTGGATGTTAGAAGTAAAAAAGATGATGAGTGTGTAAAGAAAGGTAGTAAGGGAGATACCCGAATATTAAAGAATGATGAACCAAAGGTAAATGTTAAAACTCCTCCTTTCCCTCAAAGGTTCATAAGGTATAACCTAAACAAGTAGTTTGGAAAATTCCTTGATTATTTTAAAGAAATCAATATCATCATACCATTTGTGGATGCTAATAGAGATATGCCAGCTTAAGGATAAATTTTTGAAGGATATTATTAGCCATAAGAGCAAGCTTGAAGATTATGGCTTAGTTTCTCTTATTGAAGAATCCAAGGCTATGTACTCTAAGTCTCCACCAAAGCTTAAGAATCTCGGTTCATTTACAGTTCCTTGTGTAATTGGAGGTATGCATTTTGATAAAGTTGTATGTGATATTAGTGCTAGTGTTATCCTTATGTCTTACTCTATTTACAAAAGGCTTGACTTGGAAGAACTTAAGCCTACCAATATATCTCTTTCCATCGTGGATAAATCTGTTACATATCCACCTGGCATTCTAGAAAATGTGCCATTTTTTACGACAGCAGGAGCAATTATTGATATGAAAAGAGGAAAGATCACATTAGAGGTGGATAATGAATCTATGGAATTTGATGTGATGAAGATTATGAAGTCAACACCCACAGAAGTGGCAAGTAGAGTTAATTCTGTTGATGTTATTGATGAATGCATTGAAGAAGTAATTCATGATTGTTTAAGGAATGATTCTATAGAGCCATACATGATGCAAGAAGCTAATGAGCAAATCTTGGAGGTGACTCCATATCAACCTTTTCATAGTACATAAAGATTTGAACCTTTAAGGATAGAGGATGATCCAAAAGATACTACATCAAGTCAAGAAGTTAAATTGGAGCTCGAGCCTTTGCTGTTAAATCTAAGATATGCATTTCTTGACTTTAACTATAAATTTCCTTTTATTGTTAATTCATCTTTGTCTAATGATAATGTTGACGCCTTATGTGATGAGTTGAATAGTTATAAGAATGCCATTGGTTATTCTATAAATGATTTAAAAGGAATTGGTCCTAATATATGTATGCATAGAATTCTTTTAGAGGACCATGACAAGCCTTCCATTGAAGGTCAAAGGCGGCTAAATCCTACTCTTAAAGAAGTGGTTAGAAAAGAGGTAACTAAGTTGTTTGATAATAGAATCATATATTCCATTAGTGATAATAAATGGGTGAGCCCCGTTCAAGTTGTACCAAAGAAGGGAGGCTTAACCATTGTTAGGAATGAATATAATGATTTGATACCTACTAGAACTATCACTGGATGGTGTATGCATATTTATTATAGAAAACTAAATAGAGCAACTAGGAAAGACCATTTCCCATTGCCTTTTATTGACCAAGTTCTTGAGAGGCTAGCCAACTTTTCTTACTTTTGTTATTTGGATGGACTTAGTGGATTTTATTAAATTCCTATTCATCATGAGGACCAAGCTAAGACTACATTTACTTGTCCTTATGGTACATTTACTTTTAGGCATATGCCTTTTGGTTTATGGAATGCACCCGTAACTTTTCAAAGGTGTATGTTTTCAATATTTAGTGACCTACTTAATGATTGTGTAGAAGTTTTTATGGATTATTTTAGTGTCTATGGTACTAAATTTTCCAATTGTTTAGACAATCTATGCAAAGTTCTTAACAGGTGTAATGAGCATGGGTTCATCTTGAATTGGGAAAAATGTCACTTCATGGCACAAGAAGGAATTGTTCTTGATCATTAAATCTCAAAGAGAGGCATTATAGTAGATAGGGCAAAGATAAAAGTGATTGAAAACTTGCCACCTTTGAAGTGTGTTAAAGACATAAGAAGCTTCCTTGGACATGCAGGTTTTTATTTAATATTTATTAAAGACTACTCCAATATAGCAAAGCCAATGTGTAAGTTACTTGCTAAGGATGCTGTTTTTAAGTTTGATGATGCGTGCCTTGATGCATTTGAAACTTTGAAAAGAGCTCTTATTTTTGCACCCGTCTTACAACCACCTAATTGGGAGTAGCCATTTAAAATAATGTGTGATGCTAGAAACTTTACTGTGGGGGTTGTGTTGGGCCAAAGAATGGAAGGCAAGCCTTATGTGATTTACTATGCTAGCAAACTACTTGATGAAGCTCAAATTAACTATACCACTATGAAAAAGGAGTTGCTTGCTATCATTTATGCATTTGACAAGTTTAGAGCATACCTTGTGGGGAAAAGGTGATTGTTTATTCAGACCATGATGCTCTTAAGTATCTTCTAAGCAAGAAGGATGCAAAACCTAGAATCCTACGGTGGATTTTGAGGCTTTAAGAGTTTGATTATGAAGTGATAGATAAAAAGGAAGAATCTTGTTGTGGATCATCTATCAAGACTTGATCAAGATGGATTGATGAGGAATGATGATGGTATGCCAATTAATGAAACATTTCATGATGAACATTTACCAAGGATTGCATCGAAGGAACTTCCATGGTTTACAAACATTGCAAATTATCTTATGAGTGGTGTTCTTCCTTATGAAATGGATTATCGACAAAGGAAGAAATTTCTACATGATATTAAATTCTACTATTAGGAGGAGCCATTGCTTTACAAGAAATGTGTTGATGGTTTAATTCAGAGATGCATTCCTCAAGATGAAGCTCAAGATGTTTTGAGACATTGCCATGCCTTGGATGTTGGAGGACATTTTACTGTAGAGAAAATGACATCTAAGGTACTACATTCTGGTTTTTGGTGGCCAAATTTATTTAAAGATCCTAGAGAGTCTGTTATTGCATATGATAGATGTCAAAGAATGGGTAATATAATTAAGAAACAGGAGATGCCTTTACAAGGAATCCTTGAAGTCGAGCTCTTCGATGTTTGGGGAATAGATTTCATGGGTCCATTTCCTAGCTCATTAGGCTACAAGTATATTTTAGTTATGGTAGATTATGTTTCCAAATGGTTTGAAGCATTACCAATAATCACTAATGATGATATAGTGGTTAAGAAGATGCTTAAGAAAATTATTTTTCCTAGGTTTGGTACTCCTAAGGCATTGATTAGTGATGGAGGTTCCCATTTTTGTAATCATGTGATTGAGGCTCTCTTGAAGAAGTATGGAGTAACACATACGGTTTCTACTCCATATCACCCATAAATAAATGGGCAGGTTAAGATTAGTAATAGAGAGATTAAGTGAATTTTGGAGAGAATGATGTCTTTTTCAAGGAAAGATTGGGCATTAAAGCTTAATTATGATTTATGGGCATATAGGACAGCCTTTAAAACCCCAATTGGCCTTACTCCTTATCAATTAATTTATGAGATGTCATGTCATATTCTCGTTGAGTTAGAGCGCAAGGCATATTGGGCAACAAGGGCTTTGAATTTTGATTTGAAAAAGGCTGGTAGGAAGAGGTTACTTCAGCTTAACGAATTGGATAAGTTGAAGATGAATGCTTACGAGAATGCAAAGTTATATAAAGATCGTATTAAGTTGTGGCATGATAAGCACTTATCTAAGAAGGAGTTTCATAAAGGTGAGCTTGTTCTCCTTTTTAATTCAAGACTCATATTATTTTTGGGAAAGTTGAAGTCATGATGGATGGGTTCATTTAAAGTTATCAAGGTTTATCCTTATGGGCCAGTTGATCTTGCTAATGCAAATGGAAAAACTTTTAAGGTAAATGGACATCATCTCAAGTCCTACTTGATTGGTGATGCAATTGATCCAAGCCTCTCTAGTTCTCTATATACACCTTAGTTGAAGTATGGTTAAGTCAAGCTATAGACTTCCCATAATTTAGCAAGGTACGACACATATATTTCTCTTCTATTTCATTTTCCTTACTTTCACTAATTCACCCACATTTCTTTACTTATTATGCATATTTTTAGTATACATTTAGTTTATGATTGGTCTTTTATTCTATTTTTACTTAGTTTTATACATTTTCATTGCATTTTCACATAGGACTAGTTATGCACAAAATATACACACACTGTCACAAGTTGGTGACGAGTCGTCAAGCCTTGACGACTCATCATAGAAGGTTAGGATGGCGAGTCATCACTAAGTTGATGACTCATCAAGAAGACACATTTTGCCTAAAGCCTAGGTGACGAGTCATTAAGCCTTGATGACTTGTCATAAAGAGTCAAGGTGACGAGTCGTCACTATGTTGACGACTCGTACACCCCCCTAACTTTGCATATATATGTTTTTCTTCTATATACACCTTTATCATACCTTAATTTTGTTATTTTTTCATATGATATATACCTTATTTTGTTCATATATTTTTCCTATTCTCTTTATTCCAAAACTAAACATAATTTTTGATATGAAAAGTTGTTTCTTTTCCAAGAATAGTCATGTCCTTTCATATCCATATACCTTTTTAACCTATACACACCTTTTCACTCACTTTATACCCTTACATCTTACACACACCTTACACCCCTACATCTTCCACCCCTAATACATCTATAAATACACCATTTGACTATATTTTCCCAACACACACATATCCTATAAATTTTTTTGAAGCATTTTTTTGTTTAAGTCTCATTCCTTATTCTTTTCTTATATATATACATACCTAGTCTTTCCTTTTTCCCTCATTTCCTCACTTAGTCTCTTTATTTTCTTTTCTTTTATCTTCCCCATTCTCTCTTACCTCCATACGTAGGTTTTTCACATACTTTCTTTTTTCTTAAACCAAATCGAATCACTCCCCTCCTTTTTCATTATTTTTGTTTTCTTTTTGCTTTTCTATTTCATTCAACAAGGACTATCATCATGGGTAAGACAAGAGCTTCCTCATCCAAGAGACCACATATTGAAGAAACACATCAAGAGGAGGATGATCTATCTCAATCCTACAAAGGTAAGTTTCCAATCTTTACTAATGCGGAAGGTGAAAAGTTCACAACAATGAATGATTTAGGGCTTAAATGTGCTTTAGAAGACACTTGGAATTGATTGGAGCAAGCTAGAAGTAAAAGGGATCAAGCTTGGATTAATAAGGAAGGGTGATGAGTGATCACCACTTATACGATTCGTCATCGAGAGCTTCTGTGATGAGTCGTCACACTCGTGCCTAGTCAAAAAGATGCAATTTTCTAGTTTGAGCAGTTTTTGTATTACAGCCTTAAATCCGTCTACAAAAATTCAAATTAGGTGATTCAAGTTGGTCTCGAAAGATAACATAATTTTCTACAACTTTCATGAAGGAACTTTCTAGAGATAAAGTCATCTAGATGGACTAAATTTCCCTTAAAATTACAAAATCTGCATAGGATGGTGACTTTTCATGTCAAGTGGTGCCTTTCCAAGTTCAATATTATTCTAGACATTTCCAACAACTTCCAAGCTCTATATATACATCATTTCTGGTCTGAAGAATGGCATGAATTGAAATAGAGAGAGAACACAAGAAAAACATATGAATCAATAGAGTGTTTTATAAGTACTATTATCTTCTAGTTTTGGTGATAGTCATTGTATAACACTTGAAGGAGACAAAAGCCAAGGGCAAGAGGAGATCATCCTAAGTATTAAAAAATCTTTAGAAGTCATAGAAGGGAGTCATATTTATTCAATTCTTTATCTTTTCTTTCTATATTGAATTTGATTTTCTTTTATTGCTTATTAATCATGTATCTAGGCTAAGTCTCTTTGTATGGAAATTATAATGATGAATTAAATAAGAACTACATCTTTATCTTATATCTTTTATGATTTAATTTTAATTAGTGCTTACTTGTGTTTATGTATGCTTGATCACCATATATAACTTGTTAATCAAATTTTGCTGGGTATCGTAAAGGGAATTTGGTGAAAGATAATTGAATTTACTTAAGACTGCAATTTTACTGGGTATCATAAAGGGAATTCCTCTTAAAGGAGATATAATTAGTATAATATGCTTTATGGTTTTCTCTTATCTTCGTAATACAACAAGAGTGCTTGCAGACTCTAAGAGAAAATACCTTTAATTGACAACAAGAGTTGCTTTTAAAGACTATAGGCTAATTTCCAATCAACTTATTTTATAATAATTATGTTTAAGTTCTTATTTGGTTATGATTTATGATTTTCTCATACACATATATATATTATTTATTTTAATATTTTAAAATAGTTAGAGTAATTAGTATTTCCTTAGTAATTTAGAATTAAATAGTACCATTAAATATTTTCATTTATAATTTTCTGCCTATCCATCTAAGTATCTATTCAGTTAATATAAATTATAACCAAATCCTGAGTGTTCGACACCCTACTTGCTCTATACTAAGTCCTTAGAGACTAGGGTATAAAATTTGACATGCTTCATTGATATTAATATTGAGGGTGGCTTTACAGAGGTTATTGGAGTTGGGATGTCCATAGTTGGGACTAGCACATCTAGTGCTTTGAGTTCACAGCCTTCTAGGCTTTCTTATGGAGATCTGGTCCCCATTGTTCATAGCATGGAGACCCATGCTTGGGTGCATCATGATCATGAGGTAGGTCCCTCTTTGCCTTTATTTTCTAAAGCTTGTTCACCGACTATTTTGTTTTTTATTTTGCTTTATGAGGTTATTGTAGCTATAGTTTTATAGCTTTTGCTATAACTGTCTGTCTAGCTTTATTGTAGATGTTGATGCTGATATTGATAGCTCTTTGCTTAGGATAGATATTTTAGGTAGAGTAGTGAGCTTTGATTTGCCTAGACTTGGCTGTCCTCAATCGGGTATTGCTCCTGTTGATGTTACCCATGTTCATGTTCTTTGCTCATTCCCACCTTTGTTTCATTTATCCAGTGAGTGGTGGTTGGCTTATTTTCTTGCTTTTATAGATTCCTCTCTCTTTTAGTTAGTACTAGCATACTATTACAGGGAGTGCACAACAATGCTTTTTAGAGTTTGCTACCACTCAGAGGGTATGCCATCTTTATTGTACCTATTCATTTTTTGCACATGTTTTATGTGTAAGTGTATGATATGCAATGTGTGATGCAAGTTGAGCACCATCTTGCTAGTCATGAATGGGAGTGGGAGCAGGTAGCTTATCATGACCATATTCGTGAGCTGGAGTCATAACTATTTTCCCTTGCAATAAACGATGATGAGTCAGGACCAAATAAAGGGGATGCTTAAGTAGGATTATTGCTTATTCTGATGGCAGCCATGGTCAGTGTAGTTATTTTAGGAGCTATGTGTGCTTTTTGGTATGTAGTTTGCTTTGTTGTATCATTTTTCTAGAGGTTATGGACTATGGGTGTTGTATTTGGCCATTTGTCCTGCATGTTGTATGATGTTTGTATGATGATGATTGTATATGCTTCCCACTATGTATCATTGATAATGACATTTGCCATTACTACTGTCTACCTTTTTTTTCCTTTTTTGCCTAAGGCCTCTCCTTTTGGAGTTTTATGTACTTAGTTGGGTTTTCATTTTCTTCCTTTTTTTTTTTGCCTAAGTTGTCTCCTTTTAGAGCTTTTCATACATAGCTAGTTTTTTTTTTGCTATATGATACTCGTTGATCTCAAAGAGTGAGCTTAGAAAGGATGGTCAGAACCATGGTCATATAATGAAAGAAAATGCAAAGCATGCTTGATGCAATTCTTGATGATAAAATGTGTTGCACTTTTTAAAGACATTTTGTATAAATTGGCAATCATTTTGATTTCATTGTAATCATTTAAGTAAAGCACAAGTGCATTTGTACAAATTTCAAATTTGAGGTTACCCTTGTCCTTAACTAGCCTTCTCAAGTTTTCTAGTTATGTATTTTCTCTCTTTCTCTAATTTTTTTTTGAGCTACCATTTTTAGGTTTTCAACTCAGTGGGATGATTTTTTTCCTTAGATGTAGTACTTCTTTAGGCGGTCTATGTTGACAGGTTCGGAGAATTCATTACCTTTAAAATCCATCAGCTTGACTGTTGCTTTTGATAAAACAATTTTGACTAGCTATGGGTCTTCTCAGTTAGGTTTGAATTTCCCTCTAGGGTATGGAACATTCTATCTTATTTGCTTTAGCACCCAATCTCTAGCTTTCATACTCTTGTGTTTTACTTTTCTGTTGAAGGACTTGGCTAGTTAAGCCTGACACAACTATGTGTGGTATAGAGCCTTGAGCCTTTGGCTATCTAAGAGAGTGAGATTATTATGCCTCTATTAAGCCTACTATACTTCTAGTAATTTAGATTCAATTACTACCCGAAGAGACTTGATTTTTATTTCAATTGGAAGAACTGCTTCTGACCTATGCAGTAATTAGAAATTAGTTGCTCCTGTTGAGGTTATGACTATCATTCAATACCCCCACAAGGCTGATATAATGCAAATGTGCATAGTTATTTAGGTTAGTTAAGGTTTATTTTCATTCAATTTCATTATTTTTTGTTTGTTTATTTGGTTATAAAATTATTATTTTTACTTGTTTTATTTTTATGATTCATTATGTAGGTTATATATAGGTTCTAGGCTCAAATAATGTTTGGAAGACACATAAAGTTGATTAGAAAAAGTTAGGAAGCAAAAGAAGTCAAGCTTGGATCCTTCAAAAGAGGCATTAGTCATCACTATAGGCACGACTTATAACAGAGAGCCTCTGTGATGAGCTGGCACAATGATGCCTTTCTAAAGAGTTACAACTTCCGGTTTGAGCAGTTTTCATATTTTAGCCATAATTTTGTCTATAGACATTCAAATTAGATGATTATTCTAGAAAGATAATAGAATAATCTACAACTTTCATGAATGAACTTTCTAGAGTTAAACTCATAAATGGATAAAAATGCCCCTAAAGCTACAATATTTGTAAAGGAGAGTGGTGCCTTTCCAATTCTAAACAAGTTTTAGTCACTTCTAGCCACTTTGAAGTATATATATATATCATTTCTGATATGAACTATGAACTGATACATAATATATAGACATAAAAGGTAGACATATAGAAGTTGTAGTGTTTTAGAGATAGAAAAATTATCATTTGTATTAGGAGTCATTATTGTAAGAAACACTTGAAGAAGGCAAGGCTAAGAACAAGAGAAGAACTTCCTACATCAAGTATCCTTTAAAAGATATAAAAAAGAGTTTTATCTATTTAATCCTTTTTCTCTTTCTCTCTTTTTTTCTATGTTGAATTTGGTTTTCTTTTATTGCTCTTTGATTATGTATCTAAGCTAACTCTTTGTATGAAAATTGCAATGATGAATTAATATTAAGAACAATATTTCTAAAGTACCTTGTTTGTGATTTAGTTTCAATTAGAGCAAAAGGTGTTATGTGTACTTGGCCATCATATATAATGTTTTAATTAATTTGTTCACAATGACAGTTGGGACAATTTGGTGGAAAGTGATTGAAGTTACTTAAGTATTGCAAATCACTTTGACATAAGGGTTTCATCATAAGGGAAATATAATTAGTATGCTATGTATATTGGTTTTCTCTTATCCCTATATTGTTACAACAGTGCATGTAAGCACTAGGAGGAGATACCTTTGATTGAAAATGACAGTTGCTTTTGAAGACTATAAACTAATTTCTAATCATGCATTGTATACTATTTATGCTTAAAGTTCTTATTTGATTATGAATTGTAATTTCTCATATGCAAGTATTCTAAATAGTTTCTTATAATTCTTATAGTTTTCTTAGTAATTAGTTAGTAAATTAAATTTCTTCATTTTTTGATTGTGACTACTATTATTTAATATTAAGTTACCTATCCATCTAAGTATCTATCTCGTTAATACAAGATTACTCCAAAATCCCGAGTATTTGACACCCTTCTTACTTTATACTAAGTCCTAGAGACTAAGGTATTATAATTTGATCCACAATCAAATTTTGGTGCCATTGTCAAGGAATTTGTTTAGTGTTTTTATTAACTTAGGGTAAAGAAAAGTTGCTTTAGGTTTTCTATTTTGTATTGTATTGTTTTTATTTTTCTAGTTGTTAGTTTTTTTATTATTGATGAGACTTTTATTTTTCATTTGTTTATGCTTATTAGAAGTGATAATGATAACACTATTTACTTTGATCCTAAAATTGATCTAACCATATGTGCTTTACACATGAAACAGAGATATAAAAGAGTGAATTGACAAAATCTAAACAATACGGTTTAACAAGAGAGAAGAACATTAGGAGATTTTACTATGCCTGACATCTTGGGTAGTTTTGGTGTGATTGTGGCTTCAATCATTACTAATAAAAATTTTGAGATTAAGCCAAGTATCATCCAAATGGTATAGAACAATCAATTTAGAGGTTTACAAGGGGAGGATCCATATGCACACATATTGACTTTCCTCAATACGTGTGCAACTTTCAAAATTAAAGGTGTGACTGATGATGCAATAAGGCTTAGGATATTTCCATTTTCAGTCAAAGAAAAGGCACGAGTATGGCTTGCTATTCCTAGTGAATCAATCACAACATGGGACCAATTGAAGCAAGCATTCTTGCTTAGGTGTTTTCCTCTACACAAAACTGCCAAGTTTTGCAATGAGATTACAACTTTCAATATAGAAGAGAGAAAATGGAAGTGAGAAAATTTATTCAACATGGAAGGGATTCAAGGAACTTTAAAGGCAATGTCCACATCATGGCTTACCAGATTGGATGATCCCTCAAATTTTCTACATTGGGTTAACATATGAGAATATAAATATTATCAATACAACCACTTGTGGGAAATGGATGGATGAAACAGTTAGGGAAGCCATTACTTTGCTTAAGGAAAAGGATATATAGGTGAAGAGAAAATCATGGTAAAAGCAAAAGGAGTTTTGGAACTCGATAGCATCAATTTACTAAATGCAAAGATGGATGCTTTTACAAAAATAGTGAGTAAGCATCAAATAAACTCTTTAGAAAATACTAGTGTTGTTTGTGAGTCATGTGAAGGATCATATTCATATCCTAAGTGTGGTATGAGTTCTAGTGAAGATGTGAATTATGTTCAAGGAGCTTCCAATCAATGGATGGGTTTTGAATTAAATTTCTTATAACCCTCAATGGAGTAACCATCCAAAATTTGTATGGTCAAACACATCCTCACAATTGAACCCTCTATTTAATCCAAATACCAAAACCCAAAACCCACCTGGATTCCCTATGAAACAATAAGATTTCAACCATACCCAATCCAAGTCCAGCCTTGAATACCTTATGGAATAGTTTGTCAACTAACAAATGACCATCAATAAACAAAGTGAAGAGCAATTCAAGCAAATTAACATAAAGATTGAACAACTTGCTATTTATAAATACATCATTGAAAATCAAATTGCCCAACAAGCTTCCTTTTTTAAAGAAGAGTAAAAAGAATGAAGCTAAAGACGATGAACCAAGGGTAGATATTAAAGCACTACCTTTCCCTCAAAGGTTCATAAGGCGTACCTTAGACATGCAGTTTAGTAAATTCCTTGATTATCTTAAAGAAATTACTATTACTATACTGTTTATGGATGATATTAGAGATATGCTAGCATGGGGCAAGTTTTTGAAAGATATGTTCAACCATAAGAATAAGTTTGAAGACTATGGCTTAGTGTCTCTTATTGAAGAATCTAAAGCTATGTACTCCAAATTGCCACAGAAATAAAGAGATCCAAGTTGTTTTACAGTTCCTTATTTTATTGGTGGTACTCATTTTGATAAGGCCTTGTGTGATATTGGGGCTAGTGTTAGTCTTATGCCTTAATCCATATACAAGAGGCTTGATTTCGGAGAACTTAAACCTATAAACATGTGTCTTTCCATGGTGGACAAATCCATTACCTACCCACTTGGTACTATTGAGAATGTGCCAACTAAGGTAGGGAAGTTCGCAATACCAGTAGAGTTTATGGTTATGGAAATAGAAAAGAACCTTAAGATCCAAATTTTATTTGGAAGACCATTTTTGGTAATAGCTGGAGCAATCATAAATATAAGGAGGGGCACGATTACATTAGAAGTGAATAATAAAAGTTTGGAATTTGATGTGTTCAAGATGATGAAGTCTACACCAGTGGAAGTAGCGAATAGAGTTGATTCAATTGATGTACTTGATGAATGTGTAGAAGAGGTGATACATGAATGTTTAAAGCAAGATCTGCTTGAACCCTATAAGGATCGTGAGAATGAAGATAAACATTTGGAAGTAAATTATTTCCTACCATCCATTAGGATTTTGACGTTCGAGCCATTAAAAGAGGATGATGATCTGAAGGTCACCGTGCCAAGTGAAAAAGTGGATTTAGAGCTCAAACCTCTACCATCCAATTTAATATACGCATTTCTTGACTCTAACTATGAATTTCCTTTATTATTAATTCATCTTTGTCAAATATAGATGTTGATGCTTTGCATGATGTATTGTTAAGTCATAAGAATGCCCTATGTTATTCTATTAGTGATTTAAAGGGTATTAGTCCAAAATTGTGTATGCATAGAATTCTTTTAGAGGATAATGCTAAGCACTTTATTGAAGATAAAACGATATTAACTCCTACTCTCAAAGAAGTAGTGAGAAAGGAGGTAATTAAGTTTCTTGATAATGGAATCATATATTCCATTAGTGATAGTAATTGGGTGAGCCCTATTCAAGTTGTTCCAAAGAAGGGAGGCCTAACCATTATTAAGAATGAATCTAATGATTTGATACCTACTAGAACTATCATGGCATGGCATATGATTATAGATTATAAGAAATTGAATAAAGCAATTATAAAGGATCATTTCCCATTACCTTGTATTGACCAAATTCTTGAGAGACTAGCTAACTTCTTTTATTTTTGTTACTTAGACAGACTAAGTGGTTTTCACCAAATTCCCATTCATCCCGAAGATTAATCTAAAACCACTTTTACATGTCTATATGACACTTTTGTTTTTAGGCGGATGCCTTTTGGTTTATGTAATACACCCGCAACTTTCCAATGATGTATCTTTTTCATATTTAGTGATTTACTTGATGATTGTGTAGAAGTTTTCATGCATGACTTCAGTGTTTATGGATCTAACTTTGAAAATTGTCTAGAAAATCTTTCTAAAGTTCTTTACAGGTGTAAGGAGCATGGATTAATTTTGAACTAGGAAAAATGTTACTTCATGGCACAAGAAGATATTATACTTGGCCATTTGATATCAAAGAGAGGTATTGAAGTTGATAAAGTGAAAATTGAAGTGATTACTAATTTACCGCATACAAAGTGTGTGAAGGAAATAAGAAGTTTTCTTGGACATGTGGGTTTTTATTAGATATTTATTAATGTCTTTTCCAAGGCTACAAAGCCGTCATGCAGACTACTTGCTAAAGATGTTGTATTTGAGTTTGATGAGGCATGTGTTGATGCATTTGAAGCCTTGAAGAAGTCTCTTGTTTCAATACCAGTTTTGTAACCACCTAATTGGGAGCAGCCATTTGAAATTATGTGTGATAATAGTAAATTTGCATTGGGGGCTATTCTTAGTCAAAGGAAGGAAGGGAAGCCTTATGTGATCTATTATGCTAGCAAACTACCTAATAGTATACAAATTAACTATACCACTATAAAGAAGGAGTTACTCGCTATTACGTATGCATTTAATAAGTTTAGAGCGTATCTACTGGGGCAAAAGGTCATTGTATATTCTGATCATGCTACTCATAAATGCCTCATAAGTAAGAAAGATGCAAAGCCTCATCTCTTATGGTGGATTTTAATGCTTCAAGAGTTTGATTGGGAAGTACGATATAAGAAAGGAATTGAAAATTTAGTTGTAAACCATCCATCAAGTCTAAACCAAGAAATTTTAAAGGATTGTGATGATGGAATACCAATTAATGAGACATTTCATAGTGAACGTCTCTTGAGTGTAGCATTAAAGGAACTTCAATGGTTTGCGGATATTGCAAACTATCTTGTGAGTGGTATTCTTCTTTATCAATTGGATTATAAAGAACAAAAGAAATTCTTACATGATAGTAAATTCTACTATTGGGAGGAGCCCTTGCTTTATAAGAGGTTTGCAGATGGTTTGATTTGCAGTTGCATTCCTCATGAAGAAGTTTATGATATTTTAAGGCATTGCCATTCTATAGATGTTGGTGGACAATTTGGTGAAAAAAATGGCATCTAAGGTACTACAATCTAGTTTTTGGTAGCCTACTTTAATAAAGATGCAAGGGAGTTTGTTCTAACATGTGATAGATGCCAAAGTATGGGTAACATGTCTTGGAAGCATGAGATGCCTTTAAAAGGAATATTAGAAGTTGAACTTTTCAATATCTAAGGGGTAGACTTTATGGGTCCATCTCCTCTCACTTCAGGTTATAAGTATATTTTGGTTATGGTTGATTATGTTTCTAAAAGGGTTGAAGTAATGCCAACCATTACTAATGATGCTAAAGTGGTAAAGAAGATGCTTAAGAAAGTGATCTTCCTAATGTTTGGTACTCCGAGAGCATTGATAAGTGATGGAGGATCACATTTTTGCAATTATGTGATTAAAGCTCTTCTAAAAAGGTATGGGGTGACATACAAGATAGCCACTCCTTATCACCCACAGACAAGTGGATAAGTGGAGATAAGTAATAGAGAGATTAAATGGATTTTTTAGAAAATAGTATCTTTTTTAAGAAAGGATTGGTCATTGAAGTCAGATTATGCTTTATGGGCATATAAGACAACCTTCTAAACTCCAATAGGCCTTACTCCTAATAAATTGGTTTATTGAAAGTCTTATCATTTACTTGTTGAGTTGGAACACAAGGCATATTAAGCGACAAGGGCATTGAACTTCGATTTGATGAAGGTCGAGTTAGAGGAATTATAGTTAAATGCTTATGAGAATGCTATGTTATATAAGGATCGCACTAAGCTATGGCATGACAAGCATTTATCTAAGAAGGAATTTCATGAAGGAGAGTTTGTTCTCCTTTATAACTAAAAACTTAGGTTATTTCTAGGAAAATTGAAGTCACAATGGTCCAGTCCTTTCAAAATTATCAAAGTTTACCCTTATGGTGTAGTTGATATTGTTGATGATAAGGAAGTGATTTTTAAGGTTAATGGGCATCGTCTCAAGCCCTAGTTGATCAGGGAAGCAGTTGCTTTAAACCAATCCATCTCTCTATCTACACCTTAATCAAATTATGGTAAATTCAAGCTATAGACTTTTAATAATTTGGCCAGGCAATATTCACACTTTTCTTTTCCATTTTATGCTATTTATTTTTCTTAGTTTATTTTCCTTATTCATCCACATTTCTTTAATTAGTATCTTTATTTCTAGTATGCATTTGGTTTATAATTAGTTTCTTATCCCTTTTTTATATATTTTTATACATAATTTATTCATTTATCAAGAGTGTCTCATTGCAAGCCTTAATTACACATATTAGTACACATTGTCATGACTCATCATATTGTTACAAGTCATAACTGAGGCATATCATCATAACTCGTCATGTAGAGACACACTATGATGAGTCATCACCATGTGACAACTCATAATAGAGACTCATCGTCACAAGTTGTAGCATGGGTGATGACTTGTGCCCAGAACCTTAACCTAACACCTTGCCATTTCACATGCACACACACCTTCAAGCTTTTAATTTCTTATCATTTTTCACTTATTACACATTTTTATTTGTCCTATTCTATTTATTTATTTATTTATCTATTTATGTACCTAATCAACATAAATCCAAATAGTGACAAAAGAAATTTCTTTTCCAAAAAAAGTCATGCCTTTTCACCATTTTTTATACCTTTTCACTAACCCCTATTACTTTTCACTATCAGACTTACACCTTATAACATATAACTTACACACCTATTACCCCTATAAATATACCCTTTGTCTACCCATTTCCCTTATAATTCAATCCCATGTACTTTGTGTCTCATTCATTTCCTTATATACATCCTTTCTCCTCTTAACTTTTTCACTTTACATCCCTTTTATCAATTATATTTTCTGCTACCTTTTCACTCTCATAGCCCTAACCGAACCATCTCCCACAATTCCTCTCATTTCTTTGTTTTTATCACCATTTATCTACTTCATTCTCTACATTTCTTAATAATCATATCATACTATCCACGGGTAAGACAAGAGGCTCATCTTCAAAGAGGCCACATATGGAGGAGGAACATCAAGAAGAGGAAAATCTTTTAAACACTTACATGGAAAAGTTCCCTATCCTCACTCATTATGAAGAAGCAAGGTTTTCCATGATCAAATTTAGGGAAATCACCTCTTGTAAGTATGTCCCTAATTCCCTTTTGAGAGATGTGGGTGTGATTGAATCCTTTGATAAATTGTTGACTCAATATGGACATAAGAAGTTTGTATCTATGCATGAAGATACATATGTTGATTTAATCATATAATTCTACACTACACTAGATGTGAATTCAAAGAATTCATAAATCCTAGAATTTTGCATGGCAGGGAATAAGCACCAACTCACATACTCATCCAAGCAAAGTAATTTTGGTTTTACGAAAGACGGATTGTGTGAACCCCTACCATCTTTTAACTTGAATGAATTTTGGAAATTTGCTTACTGATTTGCAAACCCCATTTTAGCCTAGGAAAGGAAAGGCTATGTTTATTAAAGATTTGAAATACTATTTATTGCATAAAGTGATTGCATGTGTCATGTTTCACAAAACTAAGTTTAATAGGGTTTCTGCATAAGAGTTATTTTTAATATGGTGTATTCGCCATAAGAAACAAGTCTCCTAGACTTATTGGATATTTAACCAATTGTTGGCTTATGCTCCATATAAGGATGTATCTCTAACTCATGGCCATGTGATTACTATTATTCCTAAATCTTTGAATATTGATCTTTCTAACTTTACCAAACTTGTTAAGTGTTCTTATTTCACAAAGCAAGCATTTATTCATGGAGAAGTTGTCGATGCCTCATTTTGCTTGATTCTAGCAAAAATGAGGTCATGTTGGAGGGGTAAAAAAAATGCAATATTAACTCTTAACCGGTATCTCTACTCAAATTAAGATTCAATAGTTTTTATTATGGATCCCTAAGTGTAAATCTCCTCTCAAATTCAACACTCTTAGTGTAGGATGATTCAATATAAAATCTCAAATCTCCTCTCGGTCTCAATATAAATATTATAAACATAAGTATAAATCTCCTCTCGGTCTTAATATACTAGCTAAGATCATTGAATCATTCATGAAGTATAAACATAAAAACCATAAACATGACATGAATTGAGAATATATTTAAAAAGAAATATGAGTTCAATACATCTCCAGGTTACTTAGATAACTCTAGTACAAAATAAGATTAAGCTAACATGTTTATATAGAGAATAAGAAAATAATAAATAGATACGTCTGACATGATAAAAATATAAGACAAGAAAAGAGTGAACACTCTATTTCTTACCAATGTAGCTGCCCGTTGCTGATCTCTTTGTTGTCTACTTGTACTTCGATGCTGATGAATGAGTTTCACTCTCTGTCTCTATGTACTTTTCTCCCTCTTTTTCTCTATTTTGCTCTGTTTATTATTTTCTTCTCTCCTCCCTTGTTGGCTACTATGTGAGTTTAAGATGCTCTTATATCCTTAGAATTAGGGTTGCACGTGATGCATGTGTCAGCGTGGAAATTCCTTAAATGTACAAGCATGGCCATGCATAACCAAAATTATACTTGCACGATCATGCACATTTATGTGAAAATCATGGATGACCATGTTACCTTATGCATGGTCATGCACAAGTATGGGGAAAGTATGACATGGCCATATGTCCATGAGCATGGCGGTGTATCATTGCATGCCTATGAATGGCACGACTGTGTTCTATTCTTTAATTTTCTTGATTTTGACTCTTGTTCAGCATTGCACACCTGAGATTTTAATTTCCTGTAGCCAAAATAAAAACTCTTTGAGAATAATATACAAATTAGATAGAAAATATAAAACTCCTTATTTATTTAATTAATGCATAGTTATATCTATATTTCATTTAAATGTCTTCATATTTTCTAAATGCTACATTTATTAATTATTATATAGAAAATGGAAAAGTTATGCAACTAAAATGAAATGTTATTAAATTAAAAAGAGACTAAAGAGTGTAATTTTTAATAGTAAAATGCAATTATTAGTGGCCACGCCAATTGTGTGTGACTAGGCACAGTGTGTGCATGGCCACGCACTCTTATGAGCGTTGTCATGGGTACTTTAACACTCTACGCTCTCTTCTTGGGTTCTATGCACACTGTTCTAGGGTTGGTTCCTTTGGTTTTTAGGCCTTTCAGACATGTTTTTGAAGTCTATTTTGCCAAATTTAGATTTGATTTTAGCACATGACACCTAAGGGTGTTTACATGTACTTTTGAGTGATATCCGCTGATACTAGGTTGTGTTGGACCATTTTGAGCCCTCAGAATGTGTTTCAAAAGTCCATTTTGTCAAAATCAATTTCTATTTTTCACGAAGCTAGTTCCCAATCTAACAAAATATGCATTGACCTGATGATCTGAGTATTTTGAGAGGAGTTTTATTGAAATAAACCTCTCATTGTTGTGATAATTCATATTTTTCAAGGACAAAGCATAACTTAATGACCTAGTGATTGATTTTGCATACTGGTGCGATCAGTTAAGTGTTTTAAGGTTACATACTTTAGAGGTGTTACGAATGAGCAGACTTTAGTCATCTCAATAATTCATTTCATTATTGGACCTTTTTAAGGACAATAAAATTTGAGGTATGATAGTTTCCCCCTATTTCATATGTGTTGCATAGCCACCTAGCACTAGTGTCAATAAACATTAAGAAAAATACAGAGACGCAAAAAATATTTTGGTAGGGAGAGAGGTACTTACTTATGGGTTATCTTTGGACATCTTGTCAAGATTTTACTATTATTGTTGTGTTATGTTTGTTGCTTTTATTTTGTGACTTGGTCATCGGACAAGGTACTATTTAGGACATATGCAAGGCTGTGATTGATGCAAAGTGTAGAGTGCATATGTGACTATAACCTTTTTATGTGTCACATGAATGAAGATGCTACTAAGCAAAATGCGGATGTGACTATAACCTTCTTAGGTGTCATGTAAAATGAACATGTGACTATAACATTTGTAGGTGTCACACTAATGAACATACGACTATAAACTTCTTAGGTGTCACACAAATGAACATGCTATTAAGAAAAATGCGGATATAACTATAACCTTTTTAGCTATCACACAAAATGAACATATGACTATAACCTTCTTAGGTGTCATGCGAAATGAACATGCGACTATAACCTTCTTAGGTGTCATGTGAAATGAACATGTGATTATAACCTTCTTAGGTGTCATGTGAATGAAGATGCGACTATAACCATTGTAGGTGTCACGTAAATGAACATACAACTATAACCTTCTTAGGTGTCATACAAATGAACATGCGACTATAACCTTCTTAGGTGCCATGTAAATGAACATGCGACTATAACCATCTTAGGTGTCATGCAAAATGAACATGAAACTATAACCTTTTTAGGTGTCACATGAATGAATATGTGACTATAACCTCTTTAGGTGTCACATGAATGAGGATGCCACTAAGAAAATGAGAATGCTTTTAAGCAATGTAGATGCTCCTAATCAATGAGTGTGACTACTTCTAAGCAATGAGAGTGCTATAAATGCTTTTAAGTAATGAATGAGATGTGAAAGTGCTTTTAAGCAATACAAGAGTGCTCCTAAGCAATGCAAATGCTTTTAAGCAATGAATGCGATGTGAGAGTGCTTCTAAGCAATGAATGAGATGTGAGAGTGCTTCTAAGCAATGAACGAGTGCTTCTAAGTGATATGAGGATGCTTTTAAACAATGAATGAGATAGTGGTAATGATGTAATAATAATGCAGTGATGATACATTAGAGATGCAGTGATGATGCAATAATTTGTCATCTTGAAGATGTTATTTTGATGGTTTGGAGTAAGTTATTCATATAGTGAATTTTCCTTACTCTTCTTCTTTTGTAAGATGTCGAGTTCTCTAAAGAAAGCGATGCACACGCAGTGTCTTTAGATGGATGAAGTCCTCACCAATGTACTTTTATGTGAGTTTTAGTACGTGTCTTATGCTCAAATAAAAGTTTAGGATTGTATAAGTGAGTGTGCAAAGTCTTGAACTGCACATAAAACCACAGAAGAGCGCATGGAAAAGGGAAGTGCGCATGATCACATGCTTATACATGTGGTCGCATGCCTGTCGCTTGGTCACATGCTTCTCCCCCTTTATGCTTATTTAAATAGCTATTTTAGATGTCTTAAGAGCTTTTTTCTAGACTTCTTTTAGTGTTTTATAACTGTTTTTAACCCTTTTTGTGTTTTAAGTGCTTTCTACTCTATTTTTGCTTATGTATTTCCATTTTCTTTTGCATGAAATAGAGTTTCCTAACATTCCTAAGGGTATAGAGGACATTTTTATTGATGTTGATGTTGATCTTAAGGGTGACTTTACAGAGGCTATTGGAGTGGGACATCCACAGCTGGGACTAGCACATATAGTGCTCAGAGTTCTCAGCCATGTAGGCTTTCTCAGGGAGATCCAGTCCCCATTGTTCATAACTTAGAGACTCATGCTTGGGTGCATCATCGTCATGAGGTAGGCCTTTCTTTGCCCTTATTTTCTTGAATTTATTCACTGGCTACTTTACTGCCTATTTTGTTGTATGAGATTGTTGAATATATAGATTTATACCTCTGGCTATAACTATATGTGTAGCATTATTGTAGATGTTGATACTAATAGCTCTTACTTTATTTTATGATTGTCTACTTACTGCGATGCTTTTCTTTTTAACCTTTATTATTGTTTTGATCCTATTAAGTGATAGAGAGAGATGTGTTATTATTTAGTAGTTGTGTAAATGTTTGATAGCATACCTGTAGGTATGTCACTGTGCTGTCTAGTAGTTTCAATAGGGTAAGCATATACTATATGGGTCTCCCAATGTGCGTGAAGTAGATGGTTATTGGGAAGGGCTTCAAGGGAGTGATTGCTATACTATCTTATGATCCATATGCATCGAGTCAGATTACTATGTATGGATTGATAGAGCAGTGGATGGACACAACACATACTTTCCATATGCCTATCGAGGAGATGGCTATTACCGTAATGGATTTTACCGCTATCACGGGCTTGAGATTCTCTAGAGAGCCTATTCCTTTTAGTGATGAGGAGTGTTCCACTACTGTGGTAAGAAGGTGTCTCATAAGGGATTTGCTCAGGGTAGTCACTCCTATGAAGTTTGGTTGCCCATATTTCGCTCGATATATGGAGTTTATTTCTTCCATGCAAGCTTTGTATGATGATGGTCTTGTCCTAGTGGAGTTGTAGGCCTATTGCTTTTTATTTTATTTATTAAATATTGTTATCTTCTCAAACCTTTTGAGTACAAGTGATATGAGATTGCTGCCTATGTTAAGGGACTTGGATGGCTTGCCAAGGTATTGTTAAGGCACTGCTGCCTTTGCTCATATGTACTCGAGACTTGATGCAGCATGTCAAGGTAGCTCGAGGATATGCGGATGTTTATTTGTGCTGAATGTGAGTAGGAATTCTATTGTATGTTGTCTTGCTCTTGGTTTATTATTTATGACCCTCTAATTTTTATAGATCTGGGCGTATGAGTTTAGGATTCTCCCCTATTAGTCCATTGAGCATTTTTAGGAGAATGGCTTCCCTCATTATTCTTATTAGTTCAAGAAGACTAGCAGATTTGATCAAGGATTGCACGATAGCTCGAGACCATATGAGGAGGTTATCCCTTGATCAGGTATGTTAGATTTCTGTTGTGCTGGTTGGTCCATTATTTAGGTTCATTTGTGTATTATTGCCCTTTGAGCATATCTTTATTCACTGGTAGGTGGCAAGATCTCATTGGATGGTAGAGATGGTAGCTGTATTGCAGCTGATTGAGAGATGAGTATTGCTTTCTAGCCTTGTCAATAGTGTGTGGTATTTGGGTGAGTGAGTCCATCATTAGTGGGATGGCTCATACATGAGAAGAGTTCCCATTCCTCCCCCTAAGGACATGTTATAGGGTCACAAGCTCTACGGTGGTGATCTTACTACTATTATGATGAAATTTCCCTCTGAGGGCCTCTCAGAGAGTGAGGATTTACCTTATGCTAATGTATTGATCCCTTAGCTAATTAATGTTGTAGCTACTAGAACCTTTCCTTCTCCTCCACCTTTTTAGGCATATGCATCTCATCCCTCAGGTTTGAGGGCTAGGCCATCCCTTGGGTCATCAAGAGTTGCTTTTTCTAATTTGGTAAGCTTTTATTAGTATTTTAGTGCAAGCATATAGTAAACTTTATTAGTAAAAATCTGTAATTGACATGGGTCATGAGATCTTATATATAGTGATGCTAGAGGAGATTTGGATCTCGCTTTGAGGATAATGAGGGCATGCTCCATACTACAGCGACTGCTCACACTAATGGTGTGGCTTCTACTAGCACTATCCTTGGGGATTTGACAGTTCAATCATCTTTGTCTTTGCTTAGGATAGATATCCTTGGTAGAGCAATGAGCTTTGATTTTCCTAGACCTAGCTTTCCTCTATTGGGTGTTGCTCCTACTGATGCTACCCATGTTCTTATTCTTTTCTCATTCCTTCCTCTGTTTTGTTTGTCTAGTGAGTGGTGGTTGACTTATTTGCTTGCTTTTATAGATTCTTGTCACCTCTAGCTAGTACTGGTATACTATTGCAAGGAGTGCATAATAGTGTTTTTTGGTGTTTGCTACCACTTAGAGGGTTTGCCTTCTTTATTATATCTATTTATTTTATGCACATGTTTTTATGTATGAGTGTATGATATGCAATGTGTAATGTAGGTTGAGCACCATCTTGCTAGTCATGAATGGGAGTGGGAGCATGCAACTTATAATGACTGCATTAGTGAGCTGGAATCGTGGCTATCATTTTTGTGATGAACAATGACAAGTCAGGATTAGTTGAGGGGGACGCTTGAGCAGGATCATTGTTTGCTTCTAATGGCAGCCACGATCGATGCAATTATTTTAGGAGGCACATATACGACTTTTTGGTATGTGGTTCACTTTGTTGTATCTTTTTCTCGGGGTTATGGACTCTTGGTATTGTATTTAGGCATTTTCCTTGTATGTTGTATGATGTTTGTATAATGATGATTGCATATGCTTCTTGCTGTATATGTCATTGGTGATAATATTTGCCATTACTATCATCTGCCCTCTTTTTCCCCTTTTCTACCTAAGGCATCTCCTTTTGGAGCTTTTTGCACTTAGCTGGTTTTTCTTTTTTCTTCCCTTCTTTTTCTATAGGGTGTCTCCTTTTAGAGCTTTTTCACACCAAGTTAGGTTTATTTTTTGCTATATGATAGTGGCTGATCTCAAAAAGTGAGCTTCAAGAGGATGATAAGAACCATGTAATGAAAGAAAATGTAAAGCATGCTTGATGCAATTCATGATTATAAAGTGTATCACATTTTACAAAGACTTTTTGCATAAATTGGCAATCATTCTCATTTTATTAGCCTTCTTAGGTTTTCTAGTTAAGTATTTTCTCTCTTTCCCTAATTTTTTCTTAAGTTGCCACTTTTAGGTTTTCAATTTAGTGAGAAGTCCCTAAGTTTTTGCTTGAGTTGCCATTTTTAGGTTTTTAACTCAGCAGGATTATTTTTTTGTGCCTTAAATGTAGTGCATCTTCAGGCAATCTGTGTTGACATGTTCAAAGGTTTCATTGCCTTCAGAATCCATCAACTTGACTACTGATAGGGCATGTTTAACCAAGTATGGGCCTTTCCAGTTTGGTTTGAATTTACATATAGGGTGGGTCCAGAATATTCTTTCTTATTTGCTTTAGCACCCAGTCTCCTACTTTCACACTCTTATGTTTTAGTTTTATATCAAAAACTTAGCTAGTTGATCCTGATACAACTATGTGTGGTATAGAGCCTTGAGCCTTGATACAACTATCTAAGGGAGTGAGATTATTATGCCTCTAATGAGTCCACTATACTTCTAGCAATTCAGATTTGATTGCTACTTGAAGAGACTTGATTTATATTTTGATTAGAAGAACTACTATTGACCCATACACTAATGAGAAAGGAGTTACTCCTATTGAAGTTCTAACTATCATTTGGTACCCATATAAGGCATGTGGAAATCTATTTGCCCAGTCTCAGTAAGTCTGAGTCATCTTTGACAAGATCTTTTTGATGTTCTTATTTGCAGCTTCGACAGCCCCATTCACTTATGGTCAGTAAGGAGAAGATATGTGATGTTCCACATTATAACTCCTCAATATCTCTATAACTTCCCCTTGGAATTGGACACTGTTGTCAAAGATGGTGTGATGAGGGATGTTGTATTGATAAAAAAAGATTCTTTTAATGAACTTAGCCACTTGCTTGGCTCCTATCCTTATGAATGATTATGCTTTGACACATTTTATAATGTAGACTATTGCCACTAGGATGAATATGTGTCCATTTGAGGCTGTCAGGTGGATTTCCCTAATTATGTCTAGTCCTTATGCTGAAAAGGGACATGTAGTGCAGTTCTATTAGGGGAAGTTGACTGAAATTCCCATGGGTCTAACACTTATGGCATTTCCTTACAAATTTTATATAGTCATCCATCATCGTCATCTAGAAGAAGCCATGTCTAATTAGCTTCTTAGCAAAGATTGCTCCATTTATATGTGGACCATAAACACCTTTGTGTACTTCTTCTATTGCTCTTGAAACCTCAGTTTCATATAGACATTAGATTTATAAACCATTTGAGGTTCTCCTGTATAACATACCCTAGTGTGATGTTAATTTTGATGCTAATCGTCGAATGACCACTTTGTCTCTTTCATCTGCTTGATTAAGATAGGCTCATTCCTTCAGATATCTCTAGATATCATAGAACTAGGGCTTTTCAGCTACTTCTATCTTTGCTATTTTGTAGTCTTTATGACAAGGCTATCCTGATCTGAGTAGAATAAGGGGTTTTATGGGCATTTTGGATGGTCCTTCCTATACTGATGTTTGGGAAGCAAGTGCATTTGTCATATGATTATGGTTCCTAGGGAGATGAATGAATTTGCATTTTTAGAAGGACATGATGAGTAGCCTCAAGTGGTCTAGATAAAACTTTAAGTGCTGCTCTTTCAGTTCCTAGTCTTCCGTGGCATGATTGATTACTAGCATGGAATCTTTGAAGATTTTGACTTCTATGACATCTAGGGTTATCAGTGCTTCTATTACAAGTATGCATGCCTTGTATTCTTCTTCATTATTTATGACTCTAAACTCAAGCTTTTTAGCAATTGGTATCACTTTGGCTTTTGAAGATTGTAGTATGACACTAACTCCTACACTAAATTGATTGACTGCTCCGTCAAAGTACATGTGCCATCCTTGGATTTCAATGGCTGAGCTAAGGTTTTCTAGGAATTGTAGTTGCATTTCTTCTAAATTTGGAATGGGTTTAAGAGCTAGGAATTCAACCACTACCCTCCCTTTTACTGCGTTCTTAGTTAGATATTGCATGTTAAAGTCTATTAGCAATATGAGCCATTTGGCAAGTTTCCCCACTAGAAAGGGAGCTTCGTAGAGGTACTTCATTAGGCCCATTTTAGACACGACATGTATTTTGTAAGATTGAAAGTAGTGTCTGAGTTTCTTTATTGCACATACCATTTCCAGACATATATATTCGACTTAGTTGTACTTCACCTCATATGGTAGCATCTGCTTGCTTAAGTAGTAGACTATATGTTCTTCTTTTATTTCTCCCTCTTAGTCTAACATTGCACTGATTACATTCCTTTCAATGGCTAGATATAGGGTTAGAGGCATCCCTGGTTCAGGTGGTCTTAGAACTAGTGGGTTAATTAGGTCGCTTATGATCTTGTCAAATGCTAGCTGACACTATTTTTTCCATTCAACTAACTAATCTTTTCTAAGTAGCTTGAAGATTAGTGCACACACTATTGTCGGCTTGTGATGAATCTACTGATGAACTATAGATTCCCTAGAAGCCCTCTAATTTCTTTCTCTATTTTTGGAACTGGCATCTCTCTTATGGCTTTTTCTTTGTCTGGATCAATTTTAATCCCATTCTGACTGGTAATATACCCCAACATGTTTCCTGAAGTAACTCTGAATATGCATTTCTTCGGATTTAGCCTGAGATTGTACTTTTAAACCCTTATGAGGAACTTTTAAAGATCATAGGTGTGTTCTTCTCTAGTTCTTAATTTGACCATCATGTCATCGACGTATACCTCCACTTCTTTATGCATCATGTCATGGAACATTGTAGTTGCCATTCTCTAGTAGATTGCCCCTGCATTCTTTAGTCCAAAAGGCATTACCCTGTAGTAGTAAGTACCCTATTTTGTTATGAAAGTTATCTTTACTTTATCAATAATGGCCAATAGGATCTGATTACACCTAGAGAATCTATCCATGAAGGAGTATATTGCACATATGGCGGCACTGTCAACCAGTATGTCTATATGGGGTAGTGGGAAATCATCCTGCAGGCAGGCCTTGTTCAGATCTTTATAGTTGATGTAGATTCTAACCATTCTGTCTTTCTTTGCTGCTGGCACAATATTTGCCAACCATTAAAGATAGTCTACTACCAATAGGAATTTTGCTTAGATCTATTTCTCGATGTCCCCTTTCACTAGTTGCGCCTATTTTGGTATGAGTCTTCTTCTTAATTTTTTCTTTACTTGTTTGCACACTTCTTTAGTTGGAATAAAGTTTTGAGCAATGTCTATATCAATACTAGGCATATTTTTGTATGTCTAGGCAAATGTTTTTGAATATTTTATTAGTATTTTTTCAATTTCTCCCCTCTCTTCAAGGGTAACATCTTTCAAAATATGCAAAATACTAGTTTAGATTTTATGCCAACATTAAATGATTTAGTTCATATAGAATCAATGTCAAATATTCTAATGTTTTTATCAATGCAATGCACACTACCATCAGGAAACACATCAAATAAGTAAGCAAAATCTGATTTCATTGCATAAGTCACACCTTAAAGGTTTTACCGAATCTCTATTTTTATTAATCTAATTATTGATTAAGATTTTAATTAATTAATTAATTAATATTAATAAAATTAGATTTTTTCTTAAAGTAATGATTCTAGCATATCATGAAATCTAATTTCAAGAAAAGGCTAAATTATTAATTTATGCTTAATTAATATGAGATATTAATTTAGATACTAAATTAATAATGGATATATATTACTTCTTATTTACTTGGATTAATGGCCCAAGCATTATGGACTTAGGCCCAAAAGAGTTTTGGACTAAAGATTAAACCAAGTAATAGACAAAGTCCATTTACCTTATTTAAGTCCAGTTGTTTGATGGAATGAACTTTGGGTTAAGAGTAAGCCCAATGGTTTAGCCCAAATCCATTAAGTGATATATTTGATTTTAGATATTAATTGACATGTGTAAGTCCTAGGTGAATATAATAGTAATATCTACATCCTCTATTTTTGGACTCTAGTGACTTATTGATTTGTTAATTAATCATAACAAGTGGTTATGAGTGGCTATTCTTAATTTCTATTTCGAGGTGAATTAGTTCTGTAAGGATCTTTTCATTTTTTTTTCTGAGGCACATGTCAACTTTACCAAATAGGGACAAATGATTAGTCTTATGAGGAATGAGACACTTCTTTTATTTTGTAAAGTCACCATCCGATTTTTAGAAAATTGGGAAAAGAAAGGGACAACATCAAGTCACTCAATGTATATTGCCCCCACCAAAGATTTTTAGGTTTGGGAGATCATATCTACTTTTTTTACTATTGCTCATTATACGATGTTTGATGTATAGCTATAGCAACATGCTAGTTTTGATAATGACAGTTTGTATAGCATTCACATAATTCATTAGATAGTGGAAATTAGTAAAGGTGAAGGTATTACTATTACATTACTTTCCAAATAAAATACATATAAAAAAAAAAGATTTCAGAAAAGTAAATCTAATTTAGATATGATGAATCTACAAGGTAAATATGACCATTCACATAGCTTGCTCAATCACATGAATAATGGGATAAGCAATAGACACTCGATCACTTGAAATAGCAAGCAAAATGTAGATGATCATGAATGTTCACAGTGATTATTTATGCTATGATGATATATGATGATAATATAGGGGATGCATAATGTTATCACTGGACCAAAAATATGATGACTTTATTTTGGGATATCAACTTTTCATATTATTGATATTTAATATGTCATTTCATGTTTTAGAACTAGAGGATATATAATGATGATATGAAATGAGCATAATAAAGCATAGATTATTTATGTAGCATGCAAAATTGCCAATCTCATCACACAAGCATAACAATATTCCCATGCTGGCGATAATAAAATAAAATGCAATGCGATAAAATAACCAAGGCTTATGCGAGCTTTTCTTAGGTTAGTTTCCAAGGTTTTTAGGCCATATGGATGCATTTTTGAAGTTTTTTTTTGTCAAATTCAACCTCAATTTTAGTGTGTGACACCTAGAGGTGTTTATGGCTTTATGTTCACTTTTAAGCGACATGTGCTTGTCCTCAGGTTGTGTTGGACCATTCCATGAGCACTTTTAAAAGTTTTTGAGCCTTTCAGATGTGTTTTTGAAGTTTGTTTTATGATTTTATTATTAGGATACTACCACTATAACCTCTTCAGGTGTTAGGCGAATAGAAAGATACTGCCACTATAACCTTTTATTGTGTCAGGCGAATAGACAGATACTACTGCTATAATCTCTTTAGGTTTCAGGCAAACAAATAAATACTGCCACTATAACCTCTTTAGGTGTTAGGCAAACAAATAAATACTACCACTATAACATCCTCAGGTGTTGGGCAAATAAAATCATGCCACTATAACCTCTTTAGGTGTCAGGCAAAGAGATTGTTATGATTATAAGTCGTTCGCAAGTATATGGGTCAAGTTATAGAATAGGATTGTAAGTCCAAGTATCATTCCCATAGAGAGGAAATTAAGTACTAGTTCACTTGATTAACTTGCTTGTCTAAACTAATCAATCTTAAGGTTGTAAAGGAATTAAAAATTACAACTAAATCAAATTCAGTAAAAATAATCAATATGTATGCTATGTACTAGAGTTTCTCTTTTCACCTAGATTTGCATTGACTTAAAATCTAATTATTATAATCCAATTCATAGTCATTCTTAAAATGCTACCACTATGATTCTTATAAATCTCTCTCGAGTATTTACAAGGTGAGTTTATTAATTCAATTATGAATTAAAATTCATGGACTCTTGCTTATCTAAACCCTAATTAATAAATCCTTAATAGACGTATGCTCTTAAGGTAAATATGCAATATTAACTCTTAATTGGTATCTCTACTCAAATTAAACTTAATAGTTTTTATTCTAGGTCCCTAAATAATAATCTCCTCTTGGTCTTAAAACTTAGCATAAAATAATTCAATTTGATTATTAAACCCCTAAGGTATAAATCCTCTCTCAATCTCAATACACCTAACTTAAATAATTAAATTATTAATTATGCAAAGGAATAAAAACCATAAACATGACATGAATTGAGATTATAATTAAAAAGAAATATAAATTCAATACATCTCTAAGTTACTCAGATTACTCTAGTACAAAATAAAACTAAGCTATCATATTTATAAAGAAAAAAGAAAACAATTAAAAGACAAAGCAATCATGATTAAATACAACATTAGAAAATAGAAAACTCCTTAATCCTTATTTAGTAGACTCCTCATATTGCTTTTCTCCTTCATTTTCTTCTTGTATTTCTTATGCTCATAAATGATTCCATCTCTCTGTCATTCAATGATCTTTATCATTTTTTTTCACCTGATACTTTATGATGCTTTTATACATCTCCCAAGAGTTAAGGTTGCACTTCAAATTTTATTAGGAATCTTTAACACACTATTTAGAAAATAAAAGCACTGGCCTATTAGTCTCCTACACAGGTGTATTTCCCATGTGACATGGCCATGCTCTTTAAGTAGCACGAGTGTATTGGGTCCAAAATGGCCATGCATTCCTTTAGCACACCCATGCTCTTGTTTCCCTGTGTCTTCTTATGACATAGTCATGATAAATTAATGGCACGACCATGCTTCTTCCTTTGACTCGAGCTTTGACCCTTGACATCTTTCTCTTTATGGCATAGGTGTGTTGTGTCTAACATGGCCGTGCCATGTTAATTCCTACAAATAGAATGAAATCAATTTGAAGAATTCTAAAATGGATAGAGAATATGAAATCCTTAATTTATATAAATTATGCATGATTATGTATCTATTTTACTTAAAATGAACTAACATTAATTTAATCATATTTGAAATGAGCCTAACTTTTACTAAGAAAATGCAATTATAAAATTCCCTCACAGTTAAATCTTTGCTTGTCCTCAAGCAAGAACCTTATTATAATAATAAAATAAGCATATTAAAAAAAGTAAGAATAGTTCAATCAATATAGTAAAGGGCTAATACAAATATTATTTAGCAAAACCAAGTTAATAATTTAAGAAAAATACTATGAGTATTACCAGGTGAAGCATACCTCCCAAATGAATTATTTAAAAGAATTTATGAACTAAAACTTATAAACTAAGGAAAGCCAAACACATTTAAATTATTAGTTAACCCTTAAGCTAATTATAATGACCAGCTTTTTTTTTTAATATATATATGGGATTACAATCCTTCCCAACATTAGTATTCCCTACTATTTCTATATTACTAAGTATGAATACCGCCATTAGGTACCTTTGGATTATTCATACTCAAATTGAGCATTAGAGTAGAATGGAGCTTTTATTTCTATTTTTGGCTTTGAGAGTTTTTGTTTATTATGCTTTATTTTTCTTAGCCTTTTACTGTATATAAGAATTTATAGGCCTTGTATTTTGCACATCTTTAATAGTTAACGTACCATATACTAGAAAAAAGGTTTATCTAAGAACAAAAATCTATCTAAATCTCTTTGGTTAAATAAATTTTTCTAAAAATTCTTTGAATAAATCAAAAGAAAGGTTTATATTTTAGATTGATTAAAAGTTAAAAGTCTAATTTTTAAATGATTAATAAGGTTTTAAATTGTATACTATAAGTATTAACCACATACTATCCTAACTAAACTAGCTTAATTCAATTTTAATATAGAAAGTTTATAATTATAATAAGTTAGATAAAATAAAAGTGTGGGTAAAATTATCAAAAATGAATTTTAAAAAATGGATGAAAAATAAAAATAAATGGATCAATAAAATAATAAAAATAAATTAACTCATAAAATTATAAAAAGAAATTACTAAAAATTAAAGTAAAGAAATACTCCCCCACCCGTAGATAGCACATTGTCCTCAATATGTTGCAAGCAATGACTAAACTCGAGTATTGAAATGTTGAAATACAAGGAAAGAAAACAAAAGGAAAATTAGAAAAAGAAAGAGCAAATAATAAAGTGAAATGCATGAGGTATACAAACAAACACACTTAAATCACTAAAAAATGATACTAGAACTAAACGCTTATATAAATGAAAATGATATAGTGCACTTGAAATTAAACATACAAACACAAAAAAAACAAATTGACACACCCATTTAATCACTCCTCGCCACCCTCTAGATCATCTGGGTAAAGAGGAGGAACAAATCCATAGTGGCATCTAAATTGTGATTCATCCAATTCATCAAACCCTCTATGCTAGTCATACAAGTATCAGATTTCTACACCTAAGACATAATATCATCCATGGAGGGTGGGGGTGCTAACTACGGTACACTCGAGGAAGGGATGTCGAATGCATTCGAAGGTAGGGCACTATGGGGAGGAGGGAGTAACACTTGCCATTTCCCTTCATAATTGATCAATCCCATATTGTGCATCATGGTTAACCCAATTAAGTTTTCTCCATCTACACTCTCAAAAGGCAATGTTTATATATCAAACCTAACAAATTTGGCGATAACAATAACAATGCCTCCAAGTTTTATCACACCCCACCTGTGCTTAACATTATATAACTTGTTAATGATAGTGGTGGACATATCCACCCTTTACCTATGAATCATACAATATAACAAAGTAAGCTCATTAGAATTCACTAGCTCATCACTCTCCTTATAGCCATAAATGGTGTGGGCAAAGAGGCGATGCAATGGCTAAGGGCATGGGAGACTATTTTGGCATCTTTACCCATCCTTTGATTATGCCATTCATTAAAACTAGTAATTTATGACAAAAAATCATGTTTGTCAAACCCACCCACATCATCCTTAAATTGAGGTAAGTGAAGAAAATCATTGAGATCATCGACCTAGTATAAATGGAATTTTTCCATTCTCATCATCATACGCATATGAACTAAGAAACTCAAAAGTGATAGTCTTATATGAAGGGTACCTTAATTCAGCCCATTTGTTGCACTTGATATTTTTTAGAGACATGTCCACTTCCTCTCATATCCCCACTAACTTCAAAGCATCAATATCAAAATATTTGGTTGGCAGTACCATTCTATATGAAAGATTTTTAAAAGTATTCTCTTAGAGAAGGTTATGAAATTGAATGGTATAGGGAAAGGTTTTGAGGGTCGAAGTGGTCGTTGTCCTCATGCATTTACTACTAGAACTCATAGTGTAGAGACATAAAAAATAAAGGGAAAAGAAAGGAAATAAATAAAAAATTAATGCAGAGGCAAAGTTAAAGACAGTGGGAAGAAAAGAAATGAATGGAGTGAGATTTAACATAGGTGCCTTATAAAGGAAGATCAGAATACATGTGAACACATTGGTAAGTGAAAAGTTTGGCCTTTACTAAAAAAGAGGATATTTTTTAAAGTGTTATGTACATTTTAGAGATGGGTAAGTCAAAAGTGGTCTTTTCAAGTTCTAAAATGGTGAAGGCTTGTTCATATAGGAGAGTAGTGAATGGCACATGAGGTTTTAGCATCTTATGGCATGATCGTGCCATATGTTAAGCGCCCATGCTAGGTATGGCATGGTCGTGCTAATATGTACCACACCTGTGCTATAGTGGCATAAAGAATAGCAACTTTACAGTTCAATTGCATGGGTGTGTTATGAATTGGCACACCTCTACTTAATTTTCCTTCAATGTTGCATGCATGAAAATTTACTTATAACATTACTCTAAAGTATGTAGCACTTGTCCCTGCCTTCTAATTAACATTCAAAATCAACAAAAAAAAGTCAAGCACACATAAGAAAATGCACAATGTAGTATATAAATAAAGATAAAACAAAATAAAAACTTCCCTAGTTAACTTTCATTCACTGTGGCACTTGAGATCTATAAATCATTTCAAACACCAATAGCGACCTGAGAAGTCTCTTTATCACATGTATATACCTGGTATCCAAAATTTCTACATGAAGAATAAGAAAAACTTTATGTTAAGGGATTAAATAACTATAAAAAGAAAATTATAAGATAAGTAAATAGATAAAACTTGGGTTATCTCTCAAGAAGTGCTTTGTTTATATTCGGTCCTAAGCTAAACCGTTGCCACACGGTTATTTATTTTATAGGCGCCTCTTGCAAGTCTTTGTTGCTTATGAGTTGTGGTATCTCATTCCCAAAATACAACTTCAGTCTTTGCCCATTCGCCTTGAAGGTCTCACTCTTATTATTTTGGATTTGTACTGCTCTATAGGGAAATACCTCAACAACTATGAAGGGACCAAACGATCAAGGCTTAAGCTTTCTAGGGTAGAGGTAGAGTCGTGAATTGAACAAGAGAACCTTATCCCCTTTTTTAAAGTGTTTTGGCTTAATCATTGCATTATGCCACTTTTTAGTTTTATCGTTAAAAAGTTTGGCATTTTCATAAGCCAAATTCCCAATTTCCTCAAGTTCATTCAGTTGAAGAAGTTGTTTCTTGCCTGCATTCTTGTAGTCCATATTCAAAGCTTTGATAGCCCAATATGATTTGTGCTCAAGATCTACTGGGAGATGACATGCCTTCCCAAACACTAATTGATATGGTGACATGCTAAGTGGAGTCCTAAAAGCAGTTTGATATGCCCAGAGCGCATCATCAAGCTTAAATGCCCAATATTTCCTTAAGTTATTCATTGAATTCTCCAAAATCTTTTTTAATTTCTATTACTTACTTTAACATGGCCATTTATCTCTGGATTGTAAGGTGTAAAGACTTTGTTCTTAACATCATACCATGATAAAAGGACTTCAAACTGTTTATTGTAAAAGTGTCTTCCTCAATAATTTATAATGACTCAAAGAGTCTCAAATCTTATGAAGATCTTTTTCAAGAACTTGTATACTACCCTAGTGTCATTAGCAACATAAGCTTAAGCCTCAACCCACTTTGACATATAGTCAACATAAATGAGAATATATCAATTCCTAAAAGAAGAGGGAAATGGTCCAATTAAATCTATACCCCACACATCAAAGAGTATAACTTCCAAAATCCTTGTTTATAGCATCCCATCTTTCCTTCAAAGTCCTCCACTATGTTGACACTTGTCACAATTAATGACAAAGTCTCTAATAATCTCAAATACAAAGGGCCAGTAAAACCCACTTTCAAGTATTTTAGCAACCATCTTGTTTGGTTCGTAGTGTCCACTATAGGGAGAACTATGATAGTGGTGCAACACATCATATAACTCTAATTCATGAATGCATCTTTATACCAAACCATCTTTGCATAATTTCCATAGATAAGGATCATCCCAAGCATAGCTCTTTGCATCATGCATGAGATTTATTTATTATTGATAGGAGAAGTCCTTAGGAAGTTGTCCGCATGAGAGAAAATTTGCCAAGTCTACATACTAGGGAATAAATGCAAGTGTAAATAGTGTCTCATCTAGAAAAGCCATTTTGATAGATCTCTCATCAATAACCCATTTTCCAGGTGAGAAATGTGGTCAGCTCCTAAGTTATCTGAACCTTTTTTGTCTTTTATCACCATATCAAACTCTTGTAGGAAAAATACCCATCGAATCAACCTTGGCTTAGAACCTTTCCTTAACAGTAGATACTTGATAGCCTCTATGTACACTATCACTTTTGATCTTAAAAGATAACACCAAAATTTATCAAAAGTGAACACAATAGCTAGCATCACTTTCTTTGTTATGGCATAGTTGAGTTGTGCTTCTGAGAGAGTCTTACTAGCATAATATAGTACATGCAACCTATTATTTTTGCACTGCCCTAGCACAACTCCTATGGCTGGGTCACTGGAATTGCACATCAGTTCGAATGGAGGCCTTTAATATGATGGTGTAAACGGTGAGGTTTAGTGCATGCCCAAGATTTTAGCAACTATGATACTATTTGGGCTCAGGGCCCTAGGGAACACACTACTATATCACAAAGACATAGCATGGAGATGAGGAGTCGCCACCCTGGATAATAATTGGGACAAATCAAAATAGTGGTACTTGATTCTCTAAAAGAAAGCGAGCACCACAACTACAAGATTCTAGGAATGGGATACTAACTTCTTTTAGTCTTATGTTCATTTAGAATTACTTTATGAATTACTATCTTATTCTCTAATTACATGCAAATTTATTTAAACCCTAATTAAACATCCATTTAACCGCAAGACAACAAGTCATAATATAACATGTAAAAAATGCATACAAAAGGCAGCGTCTTTATATACAAACTAGATTAATTTTATCAATTAAAGTTAGCTAATTCTACGTATTTTATTTACAAGAAAAATGGACTTAATATGGGTCTACATTTTAATTGAATTAGTGATTCTAAATCTAATTATTTTAATTAACTAAGGAAGTGGGCCTACGATCTACAAATTTTAAAGAAGAAATTAGTTTATTAAGTGGACTTAAGTCTAATTTAATTTTAAATCATATCAAAATGGAGCCTAAGTCTAATCATTTTAAAAGAGATGATAGTAATGGGTTAAGCTAAATCTAAATTAATTTTAATTAACTTGAAAAGGGCCTAAGGTCTAATTAATTTTAAAAAATAAATAAAATACATTAGTGGGCTAAAGTCTAAATTAATTTTATTAATTAAAAGTGGACTTAAATTTAATTTAACCTAAATGGGCCTAAATTAATTAAAACCTAAAAACCATTTTTAAGCCTATTTATTAAATGAGTTTGATCCTAACGTGGGCTTAGGACCCAAAAAGATTAAAAACATAAAAACAAGCCCAATTCCAATAAACATACTAAAAATAAATCAAAATAATAAATTTACATGAATTTTCTAAGAAACCCTAATTCAATTTCATACAGCCCTAAAATTAGTCTACTGCCATCATTAATTTTAATTGAATTTTACCAAATTGAGCCTAGATTACTAATCAATTTTTAGTGCAAAGAATTAAAATTCCATTAATTTCCCTCTATTAGGGCTATTACAAACTATAGTGTAGGAAATTAAAACAAATTAACTACAATCCAATAAAGACCATGACCAAAATAATATAAAAGACAATAAAAAATAAATCTTAAATCCTATGGGGATTTCATTAAACTCAGTCAATGGCATCCCATAGATTCTTCAATACTACCAAAATCTCACATCACCAACCTCATATCCAAAGCACTACATAACACCAAGTAAAAATAAAACAAAAAAAAATTAATTAGTAACGAATCAATCAAGAAATAAACAAAGGAATCAAATCAAAATAAAAAATAAAAAAGAAAGAAAAAAAGTAGAAGATGTTGTATAAATGTTGTTTGAAATGCCCTCAAATTGAGATTGTCACCATTTTGAGATTGGCTTTGTTGTTGTTTTTTTCCTTGATTCTCTAGACTTTAAAAGCAAAGAATTTATTTTTTATTGATTTGAAACCTGTAATAGAAGCTCTATGTTTTTTAATTCACTCCCTTTTTATAGTAGCTAATTAAGGTTTTATTCTCTCTTGGTTTTTTTTTTGCAGCTCTTCTCTAAGGTTTTTTCCTTTCTAACTCTCATTTTCCTCCTCCTCCATAGACTCTGTTTCTCAGCTTTTAAAGCCTGGCCTAGCAACCTCAGCTCATGTGATCATGTAGGCAAGTTACACGATATCGGGATAGAGATCAAGAGTCTCTCAGGAATCTGCATTTTTTAACTTTCAAAATCCTGATAAAAAGATGAGCAATAGAGTTTTCAAAAAATCAAAGACTCACGCATAGGGACACGTGATGTTCTGGACCAATAAAAAATTATGAAATGGTAGAACAAATTAATTTTCAGTATAAAAAATCAAAATTTAGTGAAAATTGGCACTCTAGAATGCCAATTTTCATCGCGTAATGCAAATTGGCATTGCTTAATGCCAATTGACATTACGTAATGGTGGTCGACATTACATAATGCTGATCAGTATTACACAATGCCAGTTAGCATTAAATGTCGGCCAACCAAATTTTCATTTTTTTAAATTAAAAAAATGTCCTTGAAAGTTTTTTATTTTTGCAATCAAATCCCTAAAAACCTAATTTTACAAGTAAATCCGCAAAACATAGCAATTTAAAGATTAATTCTCGATTAGATTTTCATTATAGGGGCTTTCGTCGCATGCATACACAATTACATCCTAAAATTGGGTGCTTATAGTTACCCTCCTTTATTACTGTTTGCTTAACAAATTATGACAAAACAATAGTAGCATAAAATTTCAAAAGAAAAAATTAGGGTACTTCATTGTATCCTAACTGACATGCTAATGCTGACATTGTTGAGCAATTTTAAGTAAGATGCTATGTTTAATATGTTTCACTATATTTCCTATGGAACGTCTATTGAAATTTATGCATTCGTTATATTCCCCGTGGGACGTTTAGCGACTCCTAATTTGAAAACATCTTATACTTCATATGGAACATTTAGTAATAATATCATAACTAATGTGTAGTGTCTAACAAACTACACTATATTCCCTTTAGGACGTCTAGTGAGATATAAGCAAATGAGTTTCATTATATTCCCTATGGGACATTTAGCATTTCATGATTTGATAACATGCTATAGCTCTTGTGTAGAGTCTAGCAATAATACCATAAATATTGCATAGTGTCTGGCAAACTGCACTATATTCCCTTTGGGACATCTAGTGACAATGGATTTTTTTATATTCCATGTGAGACGTTTAATGAAATATATGTAATGATTCTTGCTATATTCCCTATAGGAAATTTAGCGATTTATGATTTAAGAAATGCGCTCTAGTTCCTATAGAACATCTAGCAATAATACTATAACCACTATGTAGTGTCTGGTAGATCAAAGGATTAAAACATTCATGTTGTAACTAATAGGCAGTGTATAATGAAATAATCTGAATTTTCTATTACAACTACCATGGAGCATGTAATAAAATGGATTTAAAATCCTTGACAAAAAATAATGATGCATGTAAAATGCAAAAATCAAATTCTATAATAATATTATGTATTCTATAATGGACAGAGGATGCAAAATTTTAATACATTCCAAATTCATAATAATTCATTAATTGATGACATGAGTTAAATGAATTAATTAGGAATTAAGTCCTAATCAAAATGCAATTATGGATGAAATTGCAAAGAAAAACTTGATTTTGAATGCGTGCATAGTGAAGGGACCAAAATGGATGTTTTTCATTTATAATAAGCTTCCCTCTTTACTTTTCGATGTTATTCTCATTTCCCTCTGCATTTTATTTACTTTCATTTTCTTCTTTTGATTTCTTGCTCATCCAAAGTCTAATTCACAGTCTGTTAGATCATATGGCTAACCCATAACATAAGCTACATAGAGGAACAAAAATTCTAGCTGACCTAACCATTATGCTCCTCCATTTTCCTCAGAACAATCTTAGACTTTGAGAGGTTTCTACTATACTTCCTTTAACTCATCTTCACCTTTATAGGTGCACAAATATGGGCAATGAGGTAACACTTCCTCATTTCTATTTATTTCTACAAAAATTTATTTAGATAGTTAGTAATCAAATTTAATTTCAGAATGCAAATTAGTATGTATATCATTGAAATTTGATTAAAAATCACTCAAAAAATGCATGAAAATTTTCAATTTAATCCGAGAACATAAGATTTTATTTGAATGGTCAACCAAAAGTCTGAAAATCTGAGTTGGAAGTTTGAGAGTCGATCAGCATTTATGCAATACCAGTTGGCATTATATAATGCCGATCAACATTACACAATGTCATTCGGCATTGTGGAATGCTAATCAACATTCTACTTTGCTGAACTAAAAAATAATTTAATTGATTTTTTTAAAATTAATTAATTATTATTTCTCCATTGAAATTCTCTTAGCAATCGATGAAATTCACAAGCTATTTTCACATAGCTCGTGAATTATTTCATGGGCTACCAGCGAATGTGGCTCGAGGGTGGTCCGATCGTCATTCTTTTATTCGTATTGATTGAGTAGTGGATGGACACCAACCATACATTCATACTCATGTAGGTGAGTTAACTATTTTGCTAATGAGTTTTTTTATGATCACTGAGATTGCTTTCAGAGGGACCCCTATTTCCTTCAATATTAGCTATTGCAACCTCTCTGAGCATGCATAGAGTCAGTATGTGCAAGATTTGATCAGGTTCACTCTGATGTAGAAGAATTAGAAGAATGTTACTCTTTCATCATTAATAGAGGGACTCAAACATCTTCGTACCACCACTCCTTGCCAGATTGCCCATAAAGTGAGGTGTCTCCTTCTTATCTTGCTAGGCATAACTCTTTTCTCCAAGATTAGTCACGAGGTCAACATTGCTTTATTCGGCCTCCATCATGACTTAGTTGCTACCCCTGATTGGGGATTTGTTGCATTAGCCTATGTTTACTATAGATTAGATATCATCTATAGAGGTGCTATCATGATGTGTGGCTTTTGGCACATCCTACATGTACGTTCTTCTTCTTATCTCTCTCTTTTTTTCACTGATTTATTTTTTCTTTTCAGATTTGGAGTATAGAGATTGGGCTTATATATGGTTTTAATGCTATTAGCTTTGACATGAGTCTCCTTTTGATGTAGAGATAGGGTTCTTCCCATCTGTCTAGCATCATGAACACTTTGCAAACTTACCATGATCAGCTAAATACTGTTGAGTGGCACCTGGTAGGAAAATAGAATCATTAGTATTTTATAATGCAAGTTAAACTTAATTAATATAATTTATAGATTAATTCTGATTGGCTAGAGGGAGTGGATGATGTCTAGAGGTATGATTTCATGGTTGCTATGTATGATTCGAGGATATGAGGATTTTGCTCCCTCGTTATGGCTACTAGATGTGGTATTTAGGAGAGTGAGTGTATCGGTGGCATTCTAGACCTTCCTAACATTGTATTCCCTCTTATGTTCCTCTCTCGATGTTATACAGTTCTCACATGAGGGGCTCAAAGTTTAGAGAGGCATTACAAGGATATGACGCCATGATATTTCTTCAGCAATCTTACCATTACCGATGGTTCATCTATGAGAACCTCTTGGAGCAAGTTCCTATTGGCCAGGCTGAGGTAACTTCTGATCATTTCTCTTACTCTTTTAGAACCCATAATTTACTCTTTTTTTTCATAGTTTGAGGAGATTAGTTCCCCTATCACTCAGGTGATGGGGGAAAAGGCAAAGACTACTCAAGGGAATAAGACTACTGCTGATACTGAGAGATTTAAGCCCAGACCTAGTCATACATGCTATACTCAGCATGTTGGGACTAGTTATGAGGGGGGTCTTATTTGTGCTATCCTTAGCAATGTGTCTCTTATGGATAGGTCTATGCTTTATTGGGCTCCTATTGTTCAAACTCCAATTAAGCATTATATGTACTTTAGCAATGCTTAGTTTCCTACATTTTCTCTGATAAATACTTCTCATATGAGTCTAGCTGACTTATTTCCTGCATGATCTATACACTTAACATGAATGTTAATAGAAATTTTTTCAACACAGGTTTCTCATACACGGGTAGATTATTTACACGGTCTTTCCTTGTCTCAGAGGTTATTTACTATGCAGGTCATAGATAGTTGGCAAGTAAGTATATACATTGAAAAACAAAAAGTGTATGCATGTTATGCATGAAATGCTTATAATATGAAATTTATCATATGTACAAATTTACTCTAGTGGTTTGGAGCGGGAGAATGAGATGCTTCGCTAGTAGCTTGCAGACTTAGGCATTGATCCTCATAGTGCTGGGACTTCATTTGCTAGGCCTTCAAATACTTATCAACATGATGATCTGACTGAAGGGTGGAGGTTTTAGCCCAATTCAGGAGCTCATGATGAATGGTTAGGACTATTTTATTTTTTATTCTCAGTGTGCTTGTGTCTAACTGTTTCTATAATACTATTACTTTTTAGATTTTGCACTGTTCTGAGTACTGTTATGTATCAATTGAGCTGGTAACTACTTTTGGGTAATCCTTCTAACAATGGGTAATACTGTTTTAGATTCCATCACCTTGTCTTATCCATATTCTTTGAGCATATAGAATCCTTTATTGTTTTCATTCTTTTTATTTGCCTTAACTTTTGCCTAAGTCACCCTCTTAGGTTTTCAACTCAGTAGGCTAGCCCTACCTTTTAATTTTGTGATTAAATAAGTTTTTAATCATTTTTATTATATAAATAACCTATTTGAGTAATTAAATGTGAATTTTACTATTTTATGTTGAATTATTGAAAAATTGGATTTTTATTAATATTATATTATTATTTGAGATTTTTATTTAATTATTGTGAAAATAATTATATTTAGTGTTTTGATGTTTAAATATATTATATTGTGGCATTTTGATTATTTTAAGGATTTTTAATGATTTTATTATATTATTATTAAATAATATTTTTATTGTGTATTGTGAACATCAGTTGGGGATTTTAGTAGTTTGGGGTCTCAACCCGATGTGTTGAGCTCTGTATTTTAGAAGTGTGATTTTCTTGTAGGATTGGCTTTACTTTTCAGTAGAGAGATCTCTATTTTATAAAGGAGGTTTTGCTAATTTTTCAATAGAATTCTCGTAAAATGTGACATCGGGTCAATCCTGAGTTTCTATGATTGACTGAGTTTTGAATTCTTAAATCGGGTCTTCCTTTAGAATTCTTAGAAGTATACGTTAGGAATTCATTCTAATTTTATTATAATTTATTTTTCTAGCTACGCTGAGACCGAGGCTTATTGGACCAATCCCGTCGAATTAGTCTCGAGGAGCGCAAACTTGTGAGTTATTATTCTATATATGTATTGCATATAGAATGCATGAATAAGGATTTTCACATTTTCATTATATGTTTAAACATGAATTATTTCATTAAATTATTTAGTATATATTAGGTATACTTTCAATATATTTTTGGTATTTTTCGATATATATGCAATATATATGTTTGTTATATTTTCAAAATACACTTAGTATATTTTTGGTAAATTCATGGTTTATTTTGGTATATGTGTGGTATATATATTAGGTATATTTTTAATATACCTTTGGTATATTTCTGGTATATTTTTGGTATATTCTTTTATATTGTATGCCATTTTATTCTAATTGCGCATCTTATTATTTTTTATAAATATATGGTTTTATTAAAGGATATCAATATAACGTGCTACCTAGTGGGCTGCACTAGGACTGTGTACATAACGGTTCAATAGACTGTAGAGTCATTATTGTGAGAATCATTTGAGATGAAATTGATTATTGAGAATATGGAGAATTTAGTGAGTGACTAGTGTGGTTGTTAAAGCTCGGTTGACCTAGTGTCTCGGGGCTAATCACACTGATAGTGAAACTATGATAGCTTGATTCACTTAGTGTCTCGGGGCTAGTCTACTATCCAAAAATGGAATAAGATAATTAATTTGGAATTAAGTGAGCCTGTATGGCTAGTGAGATATTTTTGGTTGAGGTTGCGAATTTCTATAGTTCTATTTGATCCTTCATTTAAATAAATATTTTTTTCATTTAATATATATATAAGCGTATTTTAGCATCTGTGTGAAATGCCTATATATATATATGTATATATATATATATTGATGCTTGACTATATATGATTTTAGGTTGCATGCATGTGTATTATAATAATTCACTCAGTGAGGTTTGATCCACCCTTAACCATTTTTTTCAAGAGAGTCTTCATCGGACCGTACTAGTAGTGCTTTACACCGGTCTTCTTCTGCCCCAGCTATTTTAGTGTATTAGTCCAAAATTGTGTATACTTAGAATTCTCTTAGAGGATAATGCTAAGCCCTCTATTGAAGGTCAAAGGAGTTTAACTCCTACTCTCAAAGAAGTAGTGAGAAAGGAGGTAATTAAGTTGCTTGATAGTGGAATCGTATATTCCATTAGTGATAGTAATTAGGTCAGCCCTATTCAAATTATTCTAAAGAAGGGAGGCTTAATTGTTGTTAGGAATAAATCTAATGATTTGATGCCTACTAAAACTATCACAGGATGGCGTATGTGTATAGATTATAGGAAATTGAAGAAGGCAACTAGAACATATAATTTCCCATTACCTTTTATCAACCAAGTTTTTAAAAGGCTAGCTAACTTCTCTTATTTTTATTACTTAGACAGACTAAGTGGTTTTTACTAAATTCCCATTCATCCTGAAGATCAATTTAAAACCACCTTTACATGTCCATATGACACTTTTACTTTTAGGCAGATGCCTTTTGGTTTATGTAATGCACCTGTAACTTTCCAACAATGTATGTTTTCCATATTTGGTGATTTACTTGATGATTGTGTAGAAGTTTTCATGGATGACTTTAGTGTTTATGGATCTAACTTTGTAAATTGTTTAGAAAATCTTTCTAAAGTTCTTGATGGGTGTAAGGAGCATGGATTAATTTTGAACTAGGAAAAATGTCACTTTATGGCACAATAAGGTATTGTGCTTGGCCACTTGATATCAAAGAGAGGTATTGAAGTTGACAAAGTGAAAATTAAAGTGATTGCTAATTTTCCGCATCCAAAGTGTGTGAAGGAAATAAGAAGTTTTCTTAGACATGTGAGTTTTTATCAGAGATTTATTAAAGACTTTTTCCAAGGATGCAAAGTTGTTATGTAGACTACTTACTAAAGATGTTGTATTTGAGTTTGATGAGGCATGTGTTAATGCATTCAAAGCTTTGAAAAAGGCTCTTATTTCAACATTAGTTTTGTAACCACCTAATTGGGAGCAGTTGTTTAAAAATATGCGTGATGCTAGTAATTTTACAATGGGGGATGTTCTTGGTCAAAGGAAAGAGGAAAGCCTTGTGTGATATATTATGCCAGTAAACTACTTGATAGTTCTCAAATTAACTATACCACTATAGAGAAGGAGTTGCTCGCTATTGTGTATGCATTTGACAAGTTTATAGCATATCTACTAGGGCAAAAGATGATTGTATATTCTAATCATGTTGCTTTTAAATACCTTTTAAGTACGAAAGATGCAAAGTCTCGACTCCTATGGTGGATTTTAATGTTTCAAGAGTTTGATTGGGAAGTATGAGAGTTGCAGACCATCTATCATGACTAAACCAAGAAAGTTTAAAGGATTGTGATGATGGAATACTAATTAATGAAACATTTCATAGTGAACATCTCCTAAGTGTAGCATCAAAGGAACTTCGATAGTTTGCGGATATCGCAAACTATCTTATGAGTGGTATTCTTCCTCATGGATTGGAGTATAGACAATGAAAGAAATTCTTACATGATAGTAAATTCTACTATTGGGAGGAGCCCTTGCTTTACAAGAGGTTTGCATATGGCTTGACTTGTAGATGAATTTCTTAGGAAGAAGTTCAAGATATTTTGAGGCATTGCCATTCTCTAGATGTTGGTGGACATTTTGGTGCAATCAAAATGGCATCCAAGGTACTATAATCTAGTTTTTAGTGGCCTACTTTATTTAAATATGAAAAGGAGTTTGTTCTAACATATGATAGATGCCAAAGAATGGGTAACATATCTTAAAAGCATGAGATGCCTTTGAAAGGAATATTAAAAGTTAAACTTTTTATCTTTAGGGGATAGACTTTATAGGTCCATTTCCTCACTCTTCTAGTTACAAGTATATTTTGGTTATGCTCGATTATGTTTCTAAATGGGTGGAAGTAATGCCAACCATTACTAATGATGCTAAAGTGGTAAAGAAGATGCTCAAGAAAGTGATCTTCCTATGGTTTAGTACTCCAAGAGCATTGATAAGTGATGGAGGATCACATTTTTGCAATTATATGATTGAAGCTCTTATGAAAAGGTATAGGGTGATGCATAAGATAGCCACTCCTTATCACCCATAGATAAGTGGACAAGTAGTGATAATCAAATGAGAGATTAAATGGATTCTTGAGAAAATATTATCTTCTTCAAGAAAGGATTGGGCATTAAAGTTAAAAGATACTTTATGGGCATATAGGACAACCTTTAAAACTCTAATAGTCCTTACTCCTTATCAATTGGTTTATGGAAAGTCTTGTCATTTACCTATTTAGTTAGAAAACAAGGCATATTAGGCAACAAGGGCATTGCAATTTGATTTAATGAAGGCTGATAAGAAAAGGTTACTTTAACTTAATGAGTTAGAGGAACTACGATTAAATTCTTATAAGAATGATAAGTTATATAAAGATCGTACCAAGCTATGGCATGGCTAGCATTTATCTAAGAAGGAATTTCATGAAGGAGAGTTTGCTCTCCTTTATAATTCAAGACTTAGGTTATTTCTAGGAAAATTGAAGTCACAATGCTCTAACTTTTCAAAATTATCAAAGTTTACCCTCATGGAGAAATTGATATTGCTCAAAATAAGGGAGCAAATTTAAAGGTTAATGGGCATTGTCTCAAGCCCTACTTGATTAGGGAAGCAGTTGCTCTGAGTTGATCAATCTCTCTATCTACACTTTAATCAAATTATGGTAAAGTCAAGCTATAGAATTTCAATATTTTAGCCAGGTAATATTCACACATTTCTTTTCCATTTCATGGTATGTATTTTTCTTAGTTTATTTTACTTATTCATCCACATTTCAATTAGTATCTTTATTTCTAATATATATTTTGTTTATGATGAGTTTATTATCCCATTTTTATGCATTTTTACATATAATTCATACATTTTTGAAGAGTGTCTCATTAGAAGCCTTAATTACACATATTAGTACACATTGGCATGACTCGTCACATTATTACTAATCATAACAGAGGCATATTGTCATGAGTTGTCAACACATGATGACTCGTAACAGGGACCAATCATCATAAGTCATAACATAGGTGATGACTCATGCCTATAACCTTAACCTAACACCTTGCCATTTCACATGCACACACACCTTCAAGCTTTTATTTTCTTAACATTTTTCACTTATTACACATTTTTATTTGTCCTATTCTATTATATTTTTTTTATTTATCTATTTATATACCCAACCAACATAAATTTAAGTAGTAAAAAAAGCAATATCTTTTCCAAGAAAAGTCATGCCTTTTCACCAATTTTCATACCTTTTAACTAACCCATATGACCTTTCACAATCAAACTTACACCTCATAACCTATAACTCACACACTTACTACCCCTATAAATATACCCTTTGATTACCCATTTCCCTTACAATTAATTCATATACGTTTTGTGTCTCCTTCATTCCCTTATATACATCCTTTCTCCTCTTAAATTTTTCACTTTACATCCCTTTTATCACTTATATTTTCTACTACCTTTTCACTCTCCTGGCCCTAACCAAACCATCTCCCTTAATTCCTCTCATTTATTTGTTTTTTTATCACGATTTCTCTACTTCATTCTCTACGTTTCTCAATAATCATATCATACTCTCCATGGGTAAGATAAGAGGTTCATCTTCAAAGAGGCCACATGTGGAGGAGGAACATCAAAAGATGAAAATCTTTCAAACAGTTACAAGGAAAAGTTCCCTATCCTCACTCTTGGTGAAGGAGCAAGGTTTTCCATGATCAAATTTAGGGAAATCACCTCTTGTAAGTATATTCCTAATTCCATTTTGGGAGATGTGGGTATGCTTGAATCCTTTGATAAATTGTTGACTCAATATGGACTTAAGTTTGTACCTATGTATAAAGATACATTTTGTTGATTTAATCACAAAATTCTACACTACACTTATGTGAATTCAAAGAATTCACAAATCCTAGAATTTTGCATGGTAGGGAATAAGCACCACCTCACATACTTATCCATGCAATATAATTTTGGTTTTAAGAAAGATGGATTGTGTGAACCCCTACCATCTTTTAACTTGAATGAATTCTAGGATTTTCTTACTAATTTGCAATCTCCATTTTAGCCTGGGAAAGGAAAGGCTATGTTTATTAAAGATTTGAAATATTGGTTATTGCATAAAGTGATTGCATGTGTCATTTTTCATAAAACTGAGTTTAATAGGGTTTCTATATGAGAATTATTTTTAATGTGGTGTATTTACCATAAGAAACAAGTCTCTTTGATATTCAACCAATTGTTGGCTTGTGCTCCATGTAAGGATGTACCCTTAACTCATGCCCATGTGATTACTATTATTGTTAAATCTTTGAATGTTGATCTTTCTAACTTTACCAGAATTATTAAGTGCTCTTATTTCAAAAAGCAAGCATTTATTTACAAAGAGGTTATTGATGCCCCATTCTGCTTGATTCCTATAAAAATAAGGTCATATTGGAGGGGAATTGAATAACCACCTCTGGTTGAGGAGCATTATGCAGAGGAAGAGGAAGGACCTAATCCCGAGGAGGAAGAACCTACTTATACACCATTTGGTGATGTCCCTATGCTTAGTTATCCTATTTGAGTGGATGCTAATGGTTCATCCAGTTCAACACCCCTTGTTTAGGACCAAATATTGGAGGCATAAATTGCAATACAACATCAGTTAAATGACATAGAGTTTCACAACTAACAACTCGATCGTCGTTAATGAAAAATGGAGTACAAGTTGAACCAATTTTTTGCTCATTCTAGGTACCCAATTGGGTCTCCATCTCCTACCCATACTGATGACCAGGGGAATACTACTTTCCTTTTCATTACTTTGTTTTGATTACATTGAGGACAATTCATTTTTTTTAAGTGTAGGGGAAAGGATATTAGTAGTATATTATTAGTATATTTTATGTCTATGTGTTTTATGTTTATGTGTTATGTCATTTTGCATGTTTGCATTTATTCTATCATTCATTTTCTTTTTATATTTAATAAGTAGTTGTCTTATAAGTTTTATTCATTTTGGTTGAGGTTAAGCATTAATATTGATAATTAGATTTTGCATGCTCTATTGATAGAACTTGAAAGTTTCATTTAGTATAGGTTATAAATTTTTCTTTTTATCATTTTTTATTATTTATAGAATCAAAGAATGTTTAATTAACTCGGTAACTATGCTTAAGGCTAAGATAGTAAGGACTTAAGCTAAGATTTTCTTAGGAATATAAGTTACCTTTGAGAAACTATAGCCATAATACTTATGGAACTCAATTTTCAATAATGGATGAGAAAAAAAAGAAAAAATACAAAAATACAAAAAAAAAGAAAAAAATAATATATGCTTTTGAAGTTTTCATTTCGAGTAAGTTTGTGTGTAATTGAGTATACTCCTTAGTTATATTCATTAGGAAAGGGATGTGCAACATCATAAGTAGATGTACTTTGAGTAAATTGTGTGTAATTGAGTATGCTCCTTAGTTACATTCATTCATAAAGAAAACATCTAAAAAAATATATTATTATTGAATAAAATGTCTAAAAATGCCATGAGAAGAGTGAGTTGATGTGTGTGCTTAATATTGTCTCAAGTTGCTTTTGCTTCTAAGAATTCCTAAGTTTGGAGAATAATTATTTTAGCTAAGTAGATTGGTTAGAACTTTGACTTTGTATTATTGATTTTATTCTTAGTAAATTGAGATAAATTGGTAAATTTATTGCTTATGCTATGAAGCTTATTTGTTTTATTATTGTGGAGCATTAAAGTTTAATTATTAAACTATCCTTTTATAACCTTTTTCATTATTTAAATGATTGCATAAGATAATTACATTTGCTTTCAAAGAGATAAAAAAATTTTGTGCTTTTCTATACTAGATGTTTATTTCTTGCTTGAGGGCAAGCAAGATTTAAGTGTGGGGCAGTTTGATATAATGCAAATGTGCATAGTTATTTAGGTTAGTTAAGGTTTATTTTCATTCAATTTCATTATGTTTTGTGTGTTTATTTGATTATGAAATTGTTGTTTTTATGTGTTTTATTTTTATGATACATTATGTAGGTTTTATTCATGTTCTAGGCTTAAATGATGTTTAGAAGACACTTGGAGTTAATTATAACAAGATAGGAAGCAAAAGAAATCAAGATTGGATCCTTGAGAAGAGGCACGAGTCATCACCATAGGCATAACTCATAATAGAGAGTCTTTATGATAAGTTGTCACCTTATGAAAAGTCGGCACAATGATGCCTTGCCAAAGCGTTGCAATTTTCTAGTTTGACCAGCTTTTGTATTTTTGCCATAACTTCATTTACAGACATCCAAATTAGATGATTCAAGTTGTTATAGAAAGATAACATAATGATCTACAATTTACAGAAGGAACTTTCTAAAGTTAAAATGATATATATAGTATAAATGGCTCCTAAATCTACAGTATTTGTAAAGGAGAGTGACTTTTCATGTCAAGTAGTGCCTTTCCAATTCTAAACAAGTTCTAATCACTTATAGCCACTTTTGAAGTCTATATACACATTATTTCTTATCTGAACCAATATATATATACATAAAAGGTAGACATCTAAAAGTTATAGTGTTTTAGAGATAGAACAATTATCATTTGTATTAGGAATCATTATGTAAGGCCAAGAATAAGAGAATAACATCCTACATCAAGTATCCTTTAGAAGACATATAAGGGATTTTTTCCTGTTTAATCCTTTATCTCTTTCTCTCTTTTTTCTATGTTAAATTTGGTTTTCTTTTGTTGCTCTTTGATTATGTGTCTAGGCTAAGTCTTTGTATGAGAATTGTAATGATAAATTAATATTAAGAACAATATTTCTAAAGTATTTTGTTTATGTTTTACTTTCAGTTAGAGAAAAAGGTGTTACATGTGCTTGGAAATCATATATAATGTGTTAATTGATTTGTTAATAATGATGATTAGGACAATTTGGTGGAAAGTGATTGAAGTTCCTTAAGTATTACAAATCACCTGGACACAAGGGTTTTGTCTTAAGGGAAATATAATTGGTATGCTATCTATATTTGTTTTCTCTTATCCCTAAAATGATATGATAGTACATGTAGGCACTAGGAGGAGATACCTTTGATTAACAATGACAGTTGCTTTTGAAGACTATAAACTAATTTCCAATCATGCATTGTATATTATTTATGCTTAAAGTTCTTATTTGATTTTGAATTATAATTTCTCATATGCAAGTATTCTGAATAGTTTCTTTCAATTCTTATAGTTTTCTTGATAATTGATTAGTAAATGAAATTTCTTTATTCATTAATTATGACTACTATTAGTTAATATTAATTTACCTATCCATCTAAGTATCTAGTTAACACAAGATTACTCTAAATTCTCGAGTGTTCGACACCCTTTTTGCTTTATACTAAGTCTTAGAGACTAGGGTATTATAATTTGACCTGTAATCAATTTCTCTCTTAGATCAAACACTATTGCTCTATACTATTTTAACACCATGTCCCTAGCTCTTATTTTCCCTGGCCTTACTTTCTTGTTGAATGACATTACTATCCTCCTCTAATATATATGAGTATGAAATAAAGCATCCATCCTCTTCTCATCTAGAGATACCAAATGATCATATCTCTTTTATGCCCATTCATTCTTAGGCATTTTGGCCTCCATAACCACTCTCAAAGGCTTTATCTCAGTTTCTATAGGCAAAACTGCTTCACAGCCATACACCGAGGAGAACGGAGTTTGGCCTGTGGTAGTTCTGATTGTAGTTTTGTATCCCCACAAAGGTAAAGGAAAGGTACTCAGACTAGTCTTTATATGTTTTGACAATCTTAGAGAGGATTTTTTTAATATTCTTATTCATTGCTTCCACTGCTCCATTAACATGAGGTTGATATGGTGAAGACTTATGATGCTCGATCCCATATTTCTATAATAACTCTACCATCTTTGTTTGAAACTAAACCCCATTATCCATCATAATGTGATGTAGAAACCCATATCTTCAAATAAGATTCTTCTCAATAAATTGGGCCATCTTCTTTGCCTTTAGAGTATTAAAAGATTCAGCATCTACCCATCTATAGAAGTAATCAATTGCCATAACTATGTACTTATGTCCATTCAATACTATTGACCTTATTTCCCCTATGATATCAATCCCCCATGCTACAAAAGTCCAATGAGATAATAAACTATTCAACACCATTGAGGAAGGTGGTTGAGATTCCCATAGATATGACACTAATGGCATTACCTTACCGTTTTAATGCAATTTATTTCCATGCTCATCTAGTAGTACCCTTGTCTTCTTTACTAGGATTATTCCATTCATCTGAGAACCACAAGCTCCTTTATGAATCTCCTTCATTACCTCTTCTGCTTCATTTTTCTTAAGACATATGAGTTGTATCCCATTCAGCATTCTCTTATACAACACCCCATTGTGACTTGCAAAATTACATGCAAGAACACGTAGGGCATATCTTTCTTTTGAAGTGGCTTCATTTGGATATTTTCCTTCCTTGATAAACCTTTGAACATCATAAAACCATGGCTTCTCTTCGGGCCCTACTTGAAGTCCTATAATCTGCTCACTATAATGACATGGACCTCTTGATTTTATGATTACTAACGGCTTTATAGTCAATCCAGTTACACTATCCCACATTGAAGAGAACATTCATAGAGCATTTTCCATTTGATTATCATCTCTTAATATCTGTTCTTTATTAAAGTCCTCAAATAGCAAACATATGGTTTTAGCTTTTCTTCCTTTACTTCCCATTCTTCATTAGCCTAAATAATAACCAACATCAAATCCCCATTTACTAACAACTCTTTTGCTCCAGTTACCATTGCTACTTTCACTCCATGAATGTATGCCTCACACTTAGCCATATTATTAGTTACTTTAAAATCCAATTTCTTGGCCATTGGTATGGTTTCTCCTTCTGGCATAACAAGGATCACTCTTAAGCTAGCTCTTTATTGTTTATAGCCCCATCAAAATAAAGCTTCCCTTCCTAATGCTCTATAATTGCTACATTCTCATATTGAAATTCTAGGTTCCATAGTTCATGACTATCGACTGCATTTTGTGCTAGGAATTTTGCTATTGCTCTTCCTTTGATAACCTTTGTGGTAATGTACTCTATATCAAATTCAGTTAGGAGTACGAGCTATTGAGACTTCCTTGCAGTCAAAGCATGTATCTATAGTAAGTATCTTAAGGGATCTCTCTTTAAAATAGCTTGAACCCTATAAGACTAAAAGTAAAGCCTCAATTTTCTTATTGCCCAAATCATGATCAAACATGCCTTTTCCACTGAATCATACTTTTCTTCATATGGCAAGAACTTTTTGCTGAGGTAATACACTGCGTGCTCTATCCCATCCAGTCTTTCTTAGGCTAATATTGCCCCCATTGCCTTTTCCTGTAGATCCAAATACTAGATCAACAGTTTACCTTGCCTTAGTAGTCTCTATATAGGTGGATTAGTGAGATATTCTTTTATCTTATTAAAGGCCTTCTGACAATCATCGTTCCACTCTATAAGTTGATCTTTTCTCAATATCTTAAAGATCGGGTCACAAATATTAGTAAGCCTTACAATGAATGTGTTAACATATTGTAACCTATTAATAAACCCTCTCACTTCTTTCTTTGTCTTTTGTGCTGGCATTTCCTGAATAGCTTTTACTTTATCCAAATATACTTCGATTCCTCTGCTATTAACTATATGCCCCAGCAGCTTCCTTGAAGTAACTCTAAAAATGCATTTCTTTGGGTTGAGTTTTAGATTATACTTCTCAATGCACGCTAAGAACTTATCCAGTGCTTTAAAGTATCCCTCTCTTGTGTCTGACTTGACCATCTTGTCATATACATACACCTCAATTTCCTTATGCATCATGTGGTGGTAAAGAGTAATAGCTACCCTTTGTTATATTTCACGTACATTTTTCAACCCAAAAGGCATAACCTTATAACAATAGGTCCCTCATTCCATAATGAAAGTTGTCATGATCTTATCCATAATCTAATTATACCTAGAGAACCCATCCATGAAAGAATACATTGCACTTGATGCCACAATATCCACTATGACATTAATGTGGAGTAAAGGAAAGTCATCTTTGGGACATGCTTTATTTAAATCTCTATGTTAAAAGAAAAGGAATGGGGGACTATGTTAAAAAAAAAAAAGAGAGAAAAACCTTAATCTCTACTACATAAAAAGTTGATTGAAAAACACAAAGAAAAAAAACCTTTAAAAAAAATACTTTCTTTTCAAAGTCCAAAAATAAGAAAACACAGGGTTAATTTTCTCAAAATGGTGAAATCCTATTCTTAAAGGCAAACATCATTTGTGTAGCATTACTCTTCTACTCCTTTCTTCTTTATTAATTATTTCTCTCATATTATTTTATTTTTTATTATTTTATTATTTTAGTGTTTATTTTGTTTAATTTTCATTATTTTGTTTTCTTTGTTCATTAATTTTAATCTTATTTTCCTTTTTTTTCTTTGCATTTTATGTTTTTGGTGATGAATACATGATTGAACCAAGGAAAGCTATGGAGAATCCATGAATAAAAGCTAAGAGTCAAAGATCCCTATTTAATTTTTATCTTGCACTATTTGGTTTATCTTATTGTTTTTCTTCTTGGTTTTGAATTTGATTAATTTATTTTCTGAAAGGTTGTAATTTTAATTTTATTTTCTTTATTATTTTTATAGATCTTGTAATAGCCCCAATAGTGGGAATAATGAAAAGTCTAGCTTACTTTTGTTCTTCAAAATTAATTCATAAATTAGGTTCAATTTGGTAAACCCTAATTAAAATCAATGGAGTCAGTAGATTAATTTAGGTTGCATGTTAATTAAAATTAGGTTTTAAAAGAAATAATTTAACTGCATGTTTGATCTTTTTTATGTGATTGTTTTGATTCTTTTTATGTTTTTGGGCTTGTTTGTTGATTTTTCTCTATTTTGGTCCCCAATCCCATGTTATCTTCTAACCCATTTAATAAATAGGCTTTTCATTGGATTTTTAGATTTAATTAATTTTAAAATCAATTTAGGCCCATTTAGGTTAATTTAGACTTAGGCCCATTTTTGAATTAGAACATTTAGAATTAGGCCCACTACTTTAAATGCTTCATAATTTATAAATTTAGACGCACTTTTAGAATTAAAATAAATAGACTTAGATTGACTTAATTAAAATTAAATAGACTCAACCTTAAGTCTATTTCACTTGTAAATAAAAATGTAGAATTAGCTAAACCTTAAAATAAAATTAACATAGTTTAGACCTATGGACGATGCACTTCATATGCATTTTTTTATATGTAGTTTTATGACTAGTTTGCTTTAGGGCTAGATAGATGTTTAATTAGGGTTTAATAAAATTGTGTGTAAATAGAGAATAAGGTATTAATTATAAAGTACTTCTAAATGAATGCATGACTGAAAGAAGTTAGTATCCCATTCCTAAAATCTCTTAGTTGTGGTGCTAGCTTTCTTTTAAAGAATCGAGTGCTACCAAACTGATTTATCCCAGTGATTACCCTGGGTGGCGACTCCTCTTGTCCATGCTTTGTCTTTGTGGCATAGTAGTGTGTTCCCTAGGGCCCTGAGCCTAAACAGTATTGTGGTTGCTAAAACCTTGGACGTGTGCTAAACCCTGCCTTCTACACTTGGGTTACAGACTCTAGTTAAATGAGTCTGATGAATGCATGAGTAAAAACTAAAGGTGATAATACCTTATCATTGTTGCCCTATGACTCAAGTGGAATTATGGTGGCAATGTCATTTAGTATTATTAAGGCTTTTAAGGACCAATGGTGCACATGTGATGTGTAGGCCAATGCAGTGGTAAGGGGCTTTATATGATCAAGTATTGCATACTAAGAACTAGTCATTTTTTAGTTGATCTCTCTCACTTAAAGGTCCCCAGTGGAGTCGCCACTATGAGCAACTATGCATATTTTTAATTTCAAGGCAAATTAGTTCCATAAGGGTCTTTTCATTTTGTTTCTGAGGGATATGGCAACTTTACCAAATAGGGACAAATGATTAGTGTTAAGAGGAATGAGACACTTTTTTATTTTATGGAGTCACCACCCAATTTTTAGAAAATTAGGAAAAGAAAGGGACAATATCGGGTCACTTAATGAGTATTACCCCGAGTAGAGATTTTTAGGTTCGGGAGATTGCATCTACTTTTTTTTACTATTTCTCATTATACGATGTTTCATGTATAGCTAGCGTAACACTTTAGTTTTGGTAATGATAGTTTATATAACATTCGTATAATTCAACAGATAGTGGAAAATAATAAAGCTGAAATATTACTATTACATCACTTTCCTAATAAAATACATATAAAAAAGATTACAGAAAACTAAATCTAATTTATATATAATGAATTTGCAAGGTAAATACGACCATTCACACAACTTGCTTGACTATATGAATAATGGGATAAACAATGGACACTTGAACACTTGAAATAGTAAGGAAAGTGTAGATGATCATGCACCTTTACATTAATTATTTATGCTATAATGATAAATGATGATAATATAGAGGATGCATGATGTCATCATTGGACCAAAAACATGATGACTCTATTATGGGATATGAACTTTTCACATTATTGATATTTATGATGTGATTTCATGTTTTAGAACTAAAGGACACAAAATGGTGATATGAAATGAGCATAATAAAGCACAGATTATTCATATAGCATGCAAAATTACCAGTCTCATAATATAAGCATAACAATATTCCTAAATGCTAGCGATAATAAAATAAAATGCAATGTGGTAAAATAAACGTGCCAAAATGATTGTGTGGTCCTCACATTCAATTGAGTTTATGTGGTTTTTGAAGCTTTAGCTTTGAGGGATTATCAAGCTTTACTCTTCAAGAGGTTCAAAATGATAATAGAATGATGCTAGTTTGTATACCTTTGAAGTGTGCTTTAACAAAAATAAGGCTTGGTTTAGTGGAAAAAAGATATAATCACCTAAAAAAAAGTAGTGGGAGAGTAAAAGTTCTCTAGAAAGGGAGTGCCTTTGATCAAACAGATTTTTAAGTGTGTATGTGTTTCAAGTGTCTACTTATAGGCATGGCAACACATGTGTCCCTAGGACAGAGTGCATGGCCATGCGAAGTGTGCACAACCATGCACTGGTGCATGGTCATGCACTTGGCGCATGGGTACGAGCATATGTGTGTGCTCATACGCTATTTCAAGTGTTATGCACTGCAATCGGGGCTTATGTGGGCTTTTCCAAGGTTTGTTCCTAAGGTTTTTAGGCCTTTTAGATTCATTTTTGAAGTTTTTTTTGTCAAATTCATCCTCCATTTTAGCACGTGACATCTAAAGTTGTTTATGGCTTTTTATGGCTTTATGTGCACTTATAAGTGACATGTGTTGACTCTTAGGTTGTGTTGGACCATTGTGGGACAACTTCTAAAGGTTTTGGAGCCTTCCAGACATGTTTTCGAAGTCCAATTTATCAAAATCAATTTCCATTTTTTCACAAAGTTGGGTTCTAGTCTAATGAAATGAACACTGACCTAATAAGGTGAGTGTTTCAAGAAAGGAATTCTTAAAATAAGCTTCTCATTGTTTCAATAATTCATATTTCAGAAGGTCAGAGAATAAATTAATGGCTCAATGATCGATTTTGCACACTAGTGGGGTCGATTAGTTTTTTAACATTGCATACTTCAGAGGTGTTCCGAACGAGTAAACTATAGTCATCTCAGAGGTTCATTTCATCATTGGACATTTTTAGGGATAGTCAAATTTGAGGTATGATAGTGGCATATGGGTCATGTCACTAATCTCTACTTTAATCTCTAGTCAAGTATATCTAAAAGTAAAGGTAGATATTAATTAATGGTTGGTAAAGAGAAAAGTATGGAGACATAAGAAACAAAAAGGAGATATACAAAACTTAAAGCTCTTGTAAGGATTAAGTAGTGGAAGCTTAAGAAGTGGAAGTATCAAAAGGGTTATTGAGAGAGGGTTCTTGTGCTACCATTTGATCAAAGCAAGAAAGAGATTTAGTGAAGCTTGGCATCTCAAGCTAAAGGTCCCACAATTGAGAGACTTGAAGAGTTGAATCAAAGGAGCTAGCCATTTTAGTAGATTAAATGTGGTCTACACCAACCTTGGGAATTAGTAAGTTTGCTTAAAACTTAGAATTCCTTAGTTGTTAATTTCTTGTATTTATGATGGTTTGTGTATTAGTTATATGTTAATTGCAAATTGGATCCTAGGGATTGGAATTCTTGATGAGATCAAAGGTTACTATAAGAAAATTTTTTAAATTTACTTTATTTAGCATTTGATGTCTAAGTAGCAAAATCGATTCCTAATAGAAGAAACTCAGCATAAATGACAACCACTATCCAACTTACTATTATGTCTGAAAAAATAAGTTGAGGAGAATTAGATCTCACTAAGTGAATCAATTATATAAAATGCATGTTGATTTAAAATATTTATTAAAATCTTTTAAAATAAAATAAAATAAATATAAATATAAATATAAATATTTAAATCCTTTACTTTACTCAAATTATTATTTTTTACAAAATCCTTCCTGAAATTCACAAACCACCTATAATACCATTCTCATATGAAATCATGTAAATTAAAATATTTAGTAGAAATCATGGTAGAACCTTAGAGCTCAAGTGCTACTAGCCTTTCAGCTCTCTTAAATCCAATTAATTGATGGTCCCAGAAAGCAAGCTTAACCATGGTGTAACCACATCCGTTCTCTTACACTAAATATTTACTGATGCCCAAAGAGCAAGCTAAACCAAGGTCCAACTAGTAAACATATACCTGCCTATAGAGACACACTCAACCAGGGCTTAAAATCAATAACCTTGCCTAGAGAGACTTACCTAACAAGAGCACACAATCCAAATTCTTGTCCATAGAAACTTACTCAACACAATCCTAATAACACCTATAAGGTAGCATGTTCTACCATTTTTCCAAATCAATTTAGATCATAATGATTAAAATAAATAAAATAGAAAAAAGAAATTTCACTAAACTATTTGTTTCAAATATTATTCATGATAATAAAATAATAATCATGCATGTGGCAAAATATATATTCACAAATAAATTCATATAATCAACTTAAATATTATATTAACAGAATGAAACTTCTAATTTAAATATTTTCAACACATATTTCATAAAATTAACTCACAGGTGGAGCGTGCTGGCTAACCTATCCGTAGTTGTCTGTGCTTTACACCTCTTCCTCCCGAATGCTCTAAAGATGTATGGATAACATGTCATTTAATAAATAACTTTAAATAAATGCCTAAAAATTATAAAATTACATAAATGATAAAAATAGCTATAAAAACCCCAAAATTGTTAATTTTCATGTTCAAATGATTTTTTAAAATGAATTAAACTAACTTATATAGAAATATGCAATTTGCCCATAATCAATCCAGAATTTTTTATAGCAAAGTCCATAAGGAATTGGACTTCAGTCTAGTTATAAGAAATGATCTCCACAATATGATTTATCTAATAAAAATAACTTAGAATTTTTTTCTGCTTATTACTATTCATCATCAATAATTGAGTAATACCTGCCAGATTCTCATTGGAAAACATAACATAGACTCAACAATTCATACCACTATGTTCTCGACAATCTATAGAACACATATGAACCCTTAAACACACAAAAATACTTATAAAACAAAGGGATCTAAAAATCAAATGAAAAATACTTAAAAATTTACCAAATATTCCACTTATGAAGATTGAATGAAAGATTAGTGTTAAAAGACTTCTTAAATAGTGGGGAATGAAATAAAAATGTTGGCCTTGACTTATAGGTAAAGAAATGAATGTTCTAACTTTATCAACCTTGAGCAGAAAATTAAAATTAAAATATAAAATTTTCTAGGCTGAATATAATCTAACAAACACCACTAGCACGTAGAGGATGTTGAAAAATAGTTAGGTACTAAATTTTAGGTCAATCATAGATCATTTGGTTAGTGATAAAAAATAGGAAAAATTTAATTACTACAATGATAGTCTGGGGAGTACAAGGGCTTCTTTAAAACTTTTGCGTCTGTCAACTATAAAATGAAAGGGAAGATGGAAAATTATCACTTAATTGCCCACATTTTTGGTAAAGTTTTCTTTTGGTCCTTCCACTTAGAGGCTTAAGATAAATGCATTTAATGAGTTAACACCATACAACAACCCCACAATAATACTTCAACAACTCAATACAACCCGGAAATAATAACCCAATAATAATACAACAATCCAACATCAACCATATAGCAATAACTCATTAACAACATAACAACAACTCATCAAATCATTAACAACCCAATATTAATGATAATAACTGAACATCAACATTAATAACCAAATAACCAACAGCAAGCATATCAACAACAAAATCAATACCCCATCAACAACGCAACAATAACATAACAACCCAACATCAATAATACCTTACATTCTTCCCTCCTTAAGAAAATTTGTCCTTGAATTTTAAACTCTTACACCAATTTTTAATAAGTAATGATATCGACCTTTCATATTTGCTTCAATTTCCTAAGTACAATCCTCTATTTATAAAACTTTCACTATAGGAATCTTTTTAGTATGGAGTTGATTAACCTAACAATATACAATCACCATAGGATATTATTCATATGACATATCCTTAATAAACTCCACTGTTTAAGGCTTAAGAATGTGAGAAGGATTAGAGATATACTTCTTTAATATAGATAAATGAAACACTAGGTGGATTCAAAATAATTCAGGTGGCAACACTAATTTATAAGCCACTTGTCCAACTATAGAATGAATCTTGAAAGGTCCAATGTATCTCAGGGCTAATTTTTCTTTCTTGCCAATCACCCCTTTTATTGGGGACACCTTTAAAAACACTATATCCCAATCTAAAAATGGCATGTCCTTTCTCTTAGAATCAACATCACTTTTTTGTCGACTAAAGGTTGTCCTTAATCTCTATTGAATAAGAGGAATCTTCTCTGAAGTCACTTACACTAGCTCTAGACTGATTAATTGCCTCTCACAAACTTCCCAACATAATGGTGATCTATAGTTTCTACCATATACTGCTTCATACGAAGCCATTTCAATACTTGCATGATAGTTATTGTTATATGCAAATTCAATTAATGGCAAGTGTTAATCCAATTGACCACTAAAGTCCATCACACATATTCTTAACATATCATCTAATGTTTAAATGGTCCTTTCTAACTAGCTATCAGTTTAAGGATGAAATGTAGTGTTGAAATCAAGTCTTGTGCCTAATGCCTTGTGTAATTCTTACTAAAAGACTAAAATAAATGTTGCTCCTCAGTCTGGCACTATACTTTTTGGTTCCCCATGTAGACAAACAATTCAGTTAATATACAACATGGCCAACTTGTCTATAGTATAAGTCTTTTTATTGGCAAGAAGTGAGTTGACTTAGTTAGTTTAGTCAACTATCACCCAAATAGCATTATAACCTCCTGTAGTATAAGGCAATATATAAACAAAGTCCATTGCATCATGTCCCACTTCCACTCGAAGATGGATAATTATTGTAACAATGCTGAGGGCCTCTGATGTTCCAATTTCATGTGCTGACATGTGAGACACTTAGATAAAAATTATGCAATGTCTATTTTAATCCTATTCCACTAGTAAGTATCTTTTAAGTCATGATAATTTTTTGTCAAACTTGGATGAACACTATAATAAAAAAAAATGAGGTTCTTCCATAATCTCTTTTCTTAACTCATTCATATTTGGCATAAGTAACCTAGTGCCCAAATGCAATACACCCTTACTGTCAATCAAAAAATCTCTTGATTAACCTTTATGTACCTCTAACATTATCTTGTACAACTATGGGTCCCATTTTTTAGTTGCTTTAACTCTATCTATATACACTGATCATACTATGAATTAAGCTAATAGACATAACTTGGTTACTTTCCACTGTAACCCCTAATCAATCAATTCATGCAATTCTTTATTGATTTGCCTCCTTTCCATGTTAATGTGAGTAAGACTTCTTGCTGACTTTTTACTCAATGCATCAGCCACCACATGAGCTTGACTTGGATGGAATAATAGCCTATAATAGCTTGCTAAACCTAGAAAACTCCTTACTTAAGTGACCATTATAGGTTTTGGCCACCCTATAATAGCTTTAAACTTTTTAGGATCCACTTGTATGCCATCTTTAGATAATATATGGCCTAAGAATGCTACTTGATCCAACCAAAATTCATATTTTAAGAACTTGGCATACAATTAATGCTCCCTTAAAGTCTAAAGTATCATCGTTAAGTGAATGGCATGTTCTTCTTTACTCCTTGAATATCCCAAGATGTCATTAATAAATATGAAAAGAGTCCCAGAGGGGGGAAGAATAGGACTATCAAATAAAAATGAGAAATTAAAATAAATTATTTGCAAGAATTGAATGAAAGTTGAGAAGGAATAATGAAGAACATAAAGATTTAAGGTGTTCAAATTCAACAATAATCCTACGTCTCCACCTAACTTATCCCCAAGTTAGGATTTTCAATCACCCATAATCTTATTCATAAGTTTGAGATTACACAAGAGTTTTATGACTCACTCTTATAACCTTACAACATGAGTTTTCAAGGCTCCCTCAAAAAATAAAAACCCAAGTGTTTCAATGGACAACACTTCACTTCCCTTCTAATCTAACCAAAGATTTAAGATGAAGAGAAATTCTATTTCTAACACATACCCAACCCTCACAAGATTTATACAAACAAAGAATTATTTAAGAGAATTTGAGAGCTCAATGAGTGGTTAAGAAATAATGAATGATAAATAAGTTACTTAACTTTCATTCAGCTTTAGAGGTATTTATACTTAAAAATATAGCTGTTGGAGGTGCAAATGATGTGTCCAACATCTATATTTTGAATCATTGAAAATGATGATGTTAGACAACTATTCTTCAATTGAAACCATGATTAGCTACTCAAAAAATTTGAATTTGCCTACACTTTCTTCATATAAGCTATAGATATTTGAATTATCTTTCCATTTCATTTTGAATCACCTAAATTAGATGTCTGTAGGTCAGGATATGTCCAAAATACTAGGAGATGTGCAATTTGAAATGCAGAATACTATTAAATAGTTATACCAAAGTTGAAGCCGTGATTTGCTCCTGAAAAAATTTTAATTTGCCCATAATTTTTTTATAAAATTTTTAGATATTTGACTTATCTTTCCATATCATTTTTAATTACCTAATTTGGACTTTTTTAGCTCAGGATATGTCTAAAATACTAAGAACTGTGCAGTCTAAGATGGCAAACATGTACATGGACTTTGACTCAAAATTTTCATAACCAAATGAACTTGGATTTTGACAAATAAGCCTAATTCAGAAAGCTCAAGATGTCTACTTGCAACGTGAAGAAGATAACTTTCTCATTATAAAGCTCTAAAGATGTCAAAAGCCTTATTGAATCTCAAAGGTCCAATCAACCCAAGATAATTATACTTCATTTTAACTTCCAATAGAGTCCTAAATTATACACACTTAAATAAACAAATTAAATGCTCAGAATTATGTTTGTTAAGATGAAAATTAAGATTGATTATTACTAAGGTCAACAATCTCCCCCTTTTTGATTTTGACAACTTATTTTGAATTTGATAAAAAAAAATACAAAGTAAAGTGTGTGATAATATTTGTGATAATAATGATACCAAATGTAATAAAATATATTTCTTTGTTTCTCCCCCTATGAATATGGACATGATAAGAAATATAAATTTATAGATTATTCCCCTTGACAAAAAATATAAACAATATAAAATATAGCATGAGGGATAAAAACATGGCATTCTTATGACAAATATATTAAAAACATAAAATATGATATCATGATCATTTAAATAAATGTTAGCCAATATGAGAAAATATTTTTAAACATATATGCAAATAGTCTTACTAAAATGCATCACTTCCTATAGGAACAAAGTAAAGATGCACCAAATCTTTATAAAAATATTCATGCCTTATCAAAGATCAAAATAATTCCTAAGAAGATATTCATGCCTTATCAAAGATAAAAACCATTCCTAAGAAGTATATTATACACATGTATAGTTAAAAAATAACAAACTCAAATGTATTTCTCCCCCTTTGTCAAAAGTAAAAAGAAAAGAGAGAGACATAAAAGGAAAATGAAAAACAAAGATACTCAAAATCTTTATGAAATCTATGTCATACATAAAGTGAACAAAATAAGAGCTTTTGTAATATATGATGTATGAAAAATTAATCATACTGTTAATATGCATGCAAAAATTTAAACAAAATTTCTCCCCCTATATCAAATAGAAATATAATATGTTACTAACATAAACACAATTTTTAAGGGAGTTTTAAAATTAAAAACAAACTAAGTACACATGTTAAAAAAATTTACTAGGTACACATGCAAACTAAAATTATTTCTCCTCCTTTGACAAAATGCAAAAGGAAATTTAAAAAGAAAAACCAAATATAAGATGAAAGCTAAAAAAAATTTAAGATCAAAATCAAAATATTTAACAATCAAAGTAATCAATAAGCATAACATAATTTCACATGAAAAATAGTGCAACCATTAATTAAACATAAAATCAAGGTAAACTAGAACCATAAATCATGCCAAGTTCTTGCTTAATGAAATTTAATCTCTCTTCATTGAGAGGTTTGGTGAAGATATTTGCAAGTTGATTGATTATTTGTATCAACAAATTCAAGTGAGATATCACTAATTTGAACATGATCCCAGAAGAAATGTTGTCTAATGTCTATATGCTTAGTTTTAAAATGTTGAATGGGATTTTTGCTATGGTTGATAGCACTTGTATTGTCACATTTGATTGGAATGTGATCAAATTTTAAAACTTGTGAATAATAGAGACTTGCTACAATATATTCAGCTTTAGCAGTGGACAAGGCAACTAAAACTTGTTTCCTACTAAACCAAGAAACTAAACATTGTCCTAAAAATTGACAAGTTTTAGAAGTGACTTTTCTATTTAGTAAACTACCAGTAAAGTTTGCATCATAATAGCTAATCAAGTTAAAGGATGAACTCCTAGGATACCAAAGTCCTAAATGCACTGTACCACAAAGATATGTAAAAGTTCATTTGATAGCATTCAAATAAGACTCTCTAGGACTTGATTGAAATATAGCACAGAGGCAAGTAGCAAACATAATATCAAGTCTACTAGTAGTTAAATAAAGAAGAGATCTGATCATACCTCTAAATTACATTCATCAACCCATTTACCATTCTCATCTTTGTTAAGTTTGGTTGTGGTGCTCATTGGAGTTTTACTTATCTTAACTCCATCCATGCCAAACTTCTTAAGAATGTCTCTTGAATACTTAGTTTGATTGATGAAAATCCCATTTCTGCATTGCTTGATTTGTAGTCGAAGAAAGAATTTGAGTTCACCCATCATACTCATCTCAAATTCTCCTTGCATTTAATTAAGGAACTCCTCACACAAGCAATGGTTAGTAGCACTGAATATAATGTCATCAACATATATTTGAATAATTAATAAATCATGTTTGGATTTATTTATAAAAAGAGTTGTGTCAACCTTTCCTTTAGAGAAACCTTTCTCTAGTAAAAAGTTACTCAATCTTTCATACCAAGCTCTTAGAGCTTGTTTCAATTCATATAACGCTTTTGAAAGTTTAAACACATTATTTGGAGAGTCAAAATTTTCAAAACCTGGAGGTTATTCAACATATACCTCCTTTTCAATAAAACCATTTAAAAATGCACTTTTAATATCAATTTGATAAAGTTTAAAATCCATGTATGATGCAAATGCAATTAGTATCCTAATAGCTTTTAACCTTGCAATGGGGGCAATGGTTTCATCATAATCAATGCCTTCCTCTTGATTATAACCTTTAGCTACTAGTCTAGCTTTATTCCTAGTTATGACACCTTGTTCATTTATCTTATTTCTAAACACCTACTTGGTGCCTATAATAGGTTGATGTTTAGGTCTAGGAACCAAGGTCCAAGCCTTGTTTCTCTCAAATTGATTTGACTCTTCTTGCATAGCAAGGACCAAAAATTCATCACGTAAAGCATCATCAATATTTTTGGGTTAAATTTGAGAAATGAAGGCTAAATTAACAATAGAATTTAATTGAGATCTAGTAGTTACCCCTTTTATAGTGTCACATGTAATGAGGTCTTGAGGGTGAGCTTTTTTGAATTGTCAATCCTTTGGAAGTTCATCCTTCAAGGTAGATTGACATGTCTCCTCATTTTCCTTCTTGCTTGGATCTTCAAGTTCCAAAGGCTGACTAGCATTTTCTTCTTGTGTTTCCATAATCTCATTGTTACCTATAAGATCATCAACACTACAAACATCCTTTTTAGGATCAAGTGAGTTTGATTCATCAAATACCACATGCATTGACTCTTCAACTACTAGAGTTCTATTATTAAAGACCTTATATGCTTTACTAGACATAGAATAGCCTAGGAAAATTCCTTCATCGAATTTAGAATCAAATTTCCCAAGATTGTCCTTAGTGTTCAATATAAAGCACTTGCATCCAAATACTCTTAGATTTATGATTTTAGGTTTTCTATTGTTCCATATCTCATAAGATGTTTTATTTAAAATTGGTATTTTGAAAACTCAGTTTGAAATATAAAACGGCTTCCGCCCAAAAGTATTAAGGCAAATTATACTCATGAAGCATTGTTCTAGCCATTTCCATAATAGTTATATTTTTCCTTTCTACTACCCCATTTTGTTGAGGAGTTCTAGAAGATGAAAATGTATGAGAAATACCATTTTCATTATAATAGTTTTTGAAAAATTCATTTTCAAATTCAGTTCCATGATCACTTCTAATAAAAGAAATATAAAAGCCTTTTTCTTTTTTAACTCTTTTTGCAAAATTTTTAAAAGCTTTAAATGCATCATTCTTATGAGCAAGGAAACATACCCATATAAATCTAGAGTAATCATCAAACAATACATATGCATAGTGTATTCCACTGAGAGTAGCAACTCTAATTGGTCCAAATAAATCCATTTGTATAAGTTCAAGTGGCCTAGAGGTGGACACTACATTTTTTAGCTTAAATGAGGAATTGGATTGTTTTCCCTTTTAACAAAAATCACAAGGTTTATCCTTAGTGAATTCAAGCTTAGGTAAACCAATTACAAGTTCATGTTTACAAAGATCATTCAAAAGCTCAAAATTTGCATGTACTAATCTTCTATACCATGTCCATGTGTCATGGGAGATAGACAGTAAGCATTTTATGTCTTTGTTATCAATTTTATTCAAATCAATGACATAAATATTGTCCACTCTTTCACCACTAAAAATAAATTTGTTTTCATCAAGACTACTAACAAAGCAATTTTTAGGATAAAAAGTTACTTTATTTCCCATATCACATTATTGATTTATACTAAGCAGATTATGTTTAAAACTATCAACAAACAACACATGATGTATAAATAAGGATTAAGGATTACCTATTTCTCTAATGCCAATAATTTTTCCTTTTGTATTATCTCTGAAAGTAAGGTGCCCTCCATCCTTAGCATCAAGCTTGTTGAATTGTTCTTTGTCTTCTGTCATATGCCTTGAACATCCACTATTGAGATACCACTTGCTTTTTTTTCTTGTGGATTTCAAGAACATCTACATAATACAATTTAAGTGTTCTTTTGGACCCAAACCTTTCTTGGTCTAGGTTGGTTAGTTTTAAGATAATCCATAGGAAGTAAATTCATATGTAGTCTTCTATAAAAGCACACATTGTTAGTATGTCCTTTGATCATGAAATAAGAACATACAATATTTTCAAATTTATTCATCCTAGAATGAAATGCTTTCCTAATGTGTACAACATGCCTTTGGTGTTGTGTGTATCTCCTATTGTTTCATTTAATTAAGTGAGGCATGCATTGGCAATGGTGATGTAAATTTTGCTAATTTTGTGCAACATATTTATGTGCATTGTATTGTGTAGCATGCCTATTATAATTGTGTCAAATGTACATATAAGCATGTTTGGGTTTAGGTGCTCTAGTTTGAGCCTTACCTCTTTGTGTTAATGAAAGATGAATCTCATGAGACTTTCTTTTGCTATTTAACACATGAGATATTTTAGCTTTTAAATCTTGAGTCTCATTTGATTTAGAGGTTGAAGGATGGAATCATGCGAAGCTTTTACAAAATTAATATGTGATGAAGATGATGAAGACATTCCATTCTTATATCCAATTCCATGGGTATCTCCATGAAATTTTTGAGAGTTAAGAAAACTATCTAAAGTTTCTTTTCCTCTCTTAAATTTAGTAATGGAATTCTTTAATTCTAAGACCTCCTTAGAAAGCTTATGATTTTCATCATTTGCTTTCTTAAGTTGATCTCCCAAAGAATAAGAAGATTTTGCATCACTAACAAGTTTTTTTTCATTTGATTCAACAAGTTTATCAAAATTAATTTTTAAAATTTCTAATTCTCTATTTAAGCTACCTAACTCAAGCTTATAATGTTTCTTCTTAGATAATAAAGTTTTGCATTTAACAAGTAATTTGCTAGCAATAGAGCTCTCATCATCATCATCATTATCATAATAATTATCATAATCATCAAAGGAAGAATAAGAAGTAGATGGTACCTTATTTTCATTTTCAAGGGCCATGAAGCAAAGATTGGCCACGTCTTATTGTTCCTCTTCCTCTTCATATTTGGAGGAATCATCCCAAGTAGTTTTGAATGCCTTCTTCTTCTTTTTTCTCCCTTATTCTTGAATTTGAGTTTGGGACACTCACTTCTAATATGTCATAGTTTCTTGCATTCATAGCAAGTAACCTTTTTAGTTTTCTTCTTCCCATCTCCTTTGAACTTCTTATTGAAATCCCTTATTCTTAAGAAGTTTTTCTTTCTAAAAAACTTCTTGAAGTTCCTAGTGAGTGTGGCAATGTCACCATCTTCATCACTAGAATCTTTAATGCTTTCCTTTTCATTATCTTCTTGAAGAGCTTTAAAAGTAATGCTCTTTTTCTTTTCTTCTTTCTCTTCTTATTCTTCACCTCTTTGCTTGATAGTGAGCTTATATGTTAAAAGCTTACCAATGAGCACATCAGTTGATAAAGTGGAAAGGTCTTGAGCTTCCTTAATTGAAGTAACACGAGATTCTCAATCCTTCTTGGGTAGGATTCTTAGAATCTTATTGTGTACCTCTTCCTTGTAGAAATGTTTTCCAAGTTTCTTAAGGGTTATGAGGAGAGTATTGAGACGATTTGTCATCTCCGTGATTGATTCATGAGGCTTTATTTTGAAGAGTTCATATTCATACATATAAAGTTGAAGCTTCTTACTTCTTACTTGAATGTTGCCTTCATAGTGGTTTTCTAAGGTCTCCCACATTTATTTGGCCGACATACAATGTTAAAGCTTACCTCCTTCTTCTCTTATGATTAAAGATACTAGAGTAATGATAGCTATTTTATTTTTGTGATTGTCTAACTTTTGATAAATAATCCATTTGCTTCTTACAAGATTAGTTACCACACCATCAATGATAGTTGTAGGTGGTTCCCAACCTCTTAAGACAATGTCCTGAAGTTTGATGCAATCACAATCAAGAATTCCATTTTGAATTTCTAATGTGGATAGTCACTACCATCAAAGAATGGGCTAAGAGAAGAGATGTTTTGTGATTCACTCCCCATAATCTTGTGTTCTAGCAATGAAGTACCTAGAATTCAAGCTTTGATACCAATTAAAAAGAGTCCTAGAGGGGAGGTGAATAGGACTATCACATAAAAATGAGAAATTAAAAAAATTCTTTGCAAGAATTAAATGGAATTTGAAAAGGAAGAATGAAGAACACAAAGATTTAAGGAGTTCGGATTCAACAACAATCCTACGTCTCCACCTAACTTATCCCCAAATTAGGATTTTCAGTCACCCATAATCTTATTCACAAGATTGAGATTACACATGAGTTTTATGGCTCACTCTTATAACCTTACAATATGAGTTTTCAAGGCTAACTCAAAAAACCAAAACCCAAGTGTTTCAATGGGCAACACTTAAACCAATTCCTTTAGAAATAAATCTCACTTCCCTTCTAATCTAACCTAAGATTTAAGATCAAGAGAAATTATATTTCTAACAGATACCCAACTCTCATAAGAGTTATACAAACAAAGAATTGTTTAAGAGAATTTAAGAGCTCAATGAATGCTTAAGAAAGAAAGAATGATAAATAAGTTACTTAACTTCCATTCAGCTCTAGAGGAATTTATACTTAAAAATATATCTTTTTGAGGTGCAAATGATGTGTCCAACATCTATATTTTGAATCATTGAAAGTAATGCTGTCAGACAGCTATAGATATTTGAATTAGCTATATTTTTAAGAAGTTTGAATTTGTCCATAATTTCTTTATAGAAGTTGTAGATATTTGAATTATATTTCCATATCATTTTGAACCACCTAAATTGGATGTCTGTAGCTCATGATATGTCTAAAATACTAAGAGCTATGCAATTTAAAATGCAAAATACTATTAGACAGCTATACCCAAGTTGAAGCCGTGATTTTCTCGAGAAGAAATTTTAATTTTGCCATAATTTCTTTATCAAAGTTTTAGATATTTAACTTATCTTTCCATATCATTTTTAATCACCTAAATTGGACTTCTGTAGCTCAGGATATGTCCAAAATACTAAGAGATGTACAGTTTGAGATGGCAGACGTGTATGTGGATTTTGACTCAAAATTTGCATAACCAAATGAACTTTGATTTTGACAAATAAGCCTAATTAAGAAAACTCAATGTGTCTACTTCAAATTTAAAGAAGATAACTTTCTCATTCTAAAGCTCTAAGGATGTCAAAAGGCTCCTTGAATCTCGAAGGTCCAATCAGCCCAAGATAATTGTACTTCATTTTAACTTCCAATAGAGTCTTAACTTATACACACTTAAATAAACAAATTAAATGCTCAAAATTAAGTTTGTTAAGATCAAAATTAAGATTGATTATTTCTAAGGTCAATAAAAAACTATCATAAATTGATCTAAGAATGGCCTAAACACTCGATTCATCACACCCATAAAAGCTACTGGGGCATTAGTCAACCCAAAGGACATTACAAATAATTAATAATGGCCATATCTCATTTGAAAAGTAGTCTTGGGTATATCTCCACTTCTAATTTTCAACTAATGATACCCTAACCTCAAGCCAATCTTGGAAAAACATTGAGCTCCTTGAAGCTGATCAAATAAATAATCAATCCTTAGGAGTGGATATTTGTTCTTAATGGTAACTTTGTTCAAATGTCTATAGTTAATATAAAGTTAAAGGCTACCATCTTTCATCTTCACAAATAACACTAGAACACACCAAGGAGATGTATTAGTCTAATGAACCCTTATCAAGCAACTCTTGTAATTGCTCATTAAGCTCTTTCAATTTTATAGGCGCCATTCTATAATGTGGCATAGAGATAGGATCTATACAATGCATGATATTAATCCAAAATTCTATCTCTCTTTTCGGTGGCAAGTAGCTCTTTAAGAAGGACATTTAAAAACTCACACACAATTGGAACACCTTCAATTTCCCTTTTATCTGCTTTTAGATCTCTAACCATAACTAAATAGCCTTGACATCCCCTTCTAAGCATCTTTTTAGCTGTGATTACAGAAATGAGATTCTAAGGCATTGAACTTATATCACTTCTAAATTAAAAATTCTAACATTGCCTGGAATTTTGAAAATCACTTCCTTCTCTCAAAAATCCAAAGTAGAATAATATTGGGCCAATTGGTCCATTCCTAAAATCACATCAAAATCTATTACATTAAATAAAACTAAATTTATGAGCAACTCTCTATCTTCCTTTAACACTAAATCAGATGGAATGACTATATCTATCTTTAACTCTTCACTAAGTAGAGTTGCTACATATAATGAATTAATAATTTGGATGGTTGCAATCCCATACTTGAAGCAAAAATAGAAGATATAAAAGAATACAATGCACTAAGATCAAACAAAACTCTAGCATCAAGCTAATAGATTGGAAGAGCACTTACCACAACTCCATTGGAAGCCTGAGAATCCTAAGGAGTCAATATGAATAGTCTAGCCTGCCCACAGCCTTCCTGCTATGATATAGATGACTACATAAATCCTCTACCACCAGATCTTCCTCTAGATCTACCTCGTGAATCATGGCCCTATTGGCCCATATATTGAGTACCACTCTACTGAGCATACACTAGTGCATGAAACTGAGGAGTCTATTGTACTAGCTAAGCAATTGCAGAAGATGAACCTTATGGATAAGCCTGTTAATAACCATAGTTTGGGCATGATCTAGCAAAGTGCCCAACCTGACCATAAATGAAACAAGCTCTTGATTGTAAGTGACAAGGTCCTTGATATGCCCATCCATAGGTTGGACTTGCACTAGGCCCTGAGCCTATATTGACATACCCAAAACTCTGACCACTACTACTGTTATTGGTGCAGGTCCAAATCTGATAGGCCTACCATGCCTATGATTATATCTCCTAGATCTATGTCCCCTCAGACTTCTATGCTACTGGGAGGTACCAATTTGCACACCAGTTCTACCAAGTTGAAACACTGGCTAGTGAATACCCTAAACACCAACTACTCTACCATCTCCACTAATATATGGGTCTAGAATAGTACCACCTCTTGTGTCTTGCCTCTCTGGATATCTATCCTCCTTAACAACACTCTTTAAGCTCTAATCTTTAGTTTGAATACCAATATAGGCTGGGCCTAACCCTGTCACAAATTAGTCCACTACTTTCCTCTTGTCTTGTATCACATCTATAACATAACCTGACAACCTAAAGAACTGGCAGGTGTACACCTTAACTGATCAGTCGCACTTGACTATATGCAACAATTTCCACCTATAGTTATCCCTTATTAAAGGTGGGCAAAAATACCTCAAAATTTATTGTTTAAACTCTAACCATATCATAGTGGTCATTTATGGCTAGATCGACTATATAAACCAATCATGAACTGCAGCTTGCACTAATAATTTCATAATCATTATCCTTTAGTAATTTGTACACCCTATCCTAGTTTTAGCTTCAATAGTGTTTATAAAATCCTAGACATCTTTAGTACCATCAAATGGAAATCTGCTAACTCTGGAATACAACAAAGTTGCATCTGCATCAGACATCCCTTTGTTCTTGTATTGTAACATCTGTTATGCTAGAGGCATGGCTTGATTAAGTACAACTAATCCTTGACTAATCTCTGCTACACTTACTAAAAAAGCTGTGAGATCTATCTTAGGAACTTTTTATCCTACTTATAGTTGTTGCTCTTGTCTCTGAGTTATTATTGCCTTAAGCTTGCCATTTTTAATACTGTGTAGGGTAAGGGGAGGAGCTTCATCCTGTAAAGACTACCCACCATCATCATATGCTGCATTTGCAGTAAGAGCATTTTGTGTTGTCCTCCTTATTCTAAAAAGGTATAGAGACAAGATTTAAGACATAATAAGGACACTAACATATATACATAATTCTAAAAGCAATGATGATAACAAATGACATGACCAGTTAATCACTGTAGTAGCCTTAAGAAAATAACTATTAGCTTTGATACTAACATTGTCATCACCTGAACCTAAAGGGCATGTGACAAGCACTAGGGAAAGGGAAAGCGTGTAGCTTCTAAAACCCATAGTAAGCGTAATAAATTTTTCACATAAAAATAATTCCCAACTTGAAAATTTTAAAAAAATCCAATAGAGTTTCCTTTGTACTAGAAACAAAACCAAAACCTGCATGAAGCAAATGACACTCCTAATATAATTTTGATCAACAGGAGTCCTCAATATTCCAATAATCCATTAATAATCCCCCATTACCAAATCAAATATATAGATCTCCAATATAATAAAATTCACAACATAAATTACATAAGATGGTTTACCACTTCGATGTTAGGAATTTTAATACACAATACATATGTCAATTATACCTATGTAGATCGGCCAAAAAAGAAGAAACCCAGTGTAGATGACAACCACTATTTAACTAACTGCGAGCTCATAGAAAAATAAGTTGAGGGGAATCAGACCTCACTAAGTAAATTAATTTTATAAAATGCATGTTGGTTTAAAACATTTATTGAAATTTTTAAGATAAAATAAAATAAATATAAATATGTAAATCCTTTACTTTACTCAAATTATTATTTTTACAAAATCCTTCCCTAAATTCACAAACCACCCATTATACCATTCTCATATGAAATCGTATAAATTAAAATCTTTAGGGGAAATCATGGTAAAACCCTAAACCTCAAGTTCTACTAGCCTTTCAGCTATGTTAAATCTAACTAATAGTCCAAAAGAGTAAGCTCAACTAGGGTCTTATTGGGTTTCATGATTCCATACATAGCAAAAAAATAAAATTTGAATCTTAAACCCAAACTCGAATCCAAGTAATTCGATTAATTAATTAAATTTGGAGTTTTCATTTTCTTACCACAAACACATAAGAGGTAATAAATCTAGAAGGAAGAGAGAAGGTTCACTCTGGTGACACCCTACCTTGAGCTTTTAATTTAGCAATTCAAATTTGAGACGTCTCCAAAAGAATCCATCCTCCATAAGTGTCCACACAAACAGTCCTTAATTTTGAAAATGAATATTTGTGTGCTAGCACCTTTCTCTTATTTCTCACAAATTAAGAATTAAAAAGAACTTTGTGTTTTGTTTTTTAAAAGAGAGAAAACGAATTTGGTGGTAGAATAATGAGAGTGTTCCTAAAGAATATAACATATTTATAAACATTTAAATTACGATTTCACTTGCCAAACTACCTTTTAGTAATTTTTCTCTTATTCTTATTGTAATTTTATTTAAAATTAAATCAGAAATAATATTATATTTATTTAAGATAACCTTTACCTTAAATAACTAAATAAATATTTTATTTATTTATTTCCACATAGCTTGTTTGGGCTTATTAAACCTATATTCATTTTGGGCTTATTCAAAGTCTGTGACCCTGTAGATTCACATGTCATTGGCAGTGGGCCTTAAATCTCTATTTAGGCCTACAAGTCATAAGTGGCCTCTAGTAAGACATTATGACTACCCAAATCATGTGAAGTCAATAATCTGACATAACCTAATATACTGTGAATATTCTAGTCCCTTTATCACATGATATCTTGATTGAATATAAGGCATAGATTGTGTCATCCTTATAGAATTCAATTATATAATTTCTTGATTCTAACTAGACTGAGAATGATACCTTTTTATCAATTTACTTTAGCATGATCATACAATTTGCTCAGTCTATTTTATCAAGGGGCCTATAGATATCTTACTTATATTAAATGAGGGACAAATTCCTTCTCAATTACTCACATTCCTTACATAACTCATTTTGTACCCAACAATAGCCATCATCCGATTAATGATAATGTAAGATTGTCTTAAAATACAAAATAGTTATGTAGAAATTCATGGTGATTTCAAGGTCAAAGGACTAAATCAATATTACTGTAATGAGAATTACTTATGACAATCTTCTATATAGTATTCTTATGATGGGTCAATCCAGCACTTTATTTCTTAAATAAGTACCTATGAGTTGACTTAATATCTTATATTAATGAATGGTAAAACATAATCACCAATCAACACCATACTAGCCATAATACATTATTATGATTAGGGATAATTTGTATAGAACTCATATTTAATCTAAGGGTTTTATGATCAAGTCACATACTTGATGATCTTAGTAAGAATTGAATATTCAAGTAATTATCATAACATAAAATGATAACAAAAAATGCCTCTTTATTAAATAAAATGATAAAGTCAAAACATGGTCATACATGATTGACCTAGTGCATATCACTAACAATCTCCCACTTGCACTAGGATCAATCTATATTAAAACTAATACCTATAGACCTAGTGTAACTCTCATACTTAGGTTGTGGAAGAGGCTTAGTCAATGGATCAACAACATTATCATTTATAGGTACTCTGCATATCTTTATGTCTCCTCTTTCTATGATTGCTTGAATGAGATGATAATGCTTGAGTATGTGTTTGGATCTTTGATGTGATCTGGACTCCTTAGCATGAGCTATAGCTCCATTATTGTCACAATACATCTAGCCATCGATGGTCTCTTACACCAATTATTTACTTGCGCCCAGAGAGCATGGTTGACCAAGTCCAACCAGTGAACATATACCTTCCTAAAGAGACTTACTCAATAATGGCTTAACCATAAACCCTTCCTAAAGAGACTTACTCAACTAGGGCATAAAATTAAGAACCTTTACTATAGAGACTTACTCAACTAGAGCTCATAATCCATATTCCTGCCCATAGAGACTTACTCAACCAGGGCTCATAATCAATAAAGTAATGACCATTTCATAATCAATACTGGTGCGCATAGAGTCTTGATGACACCCATCAAGTAGCATGTTCTACCATTTTTCCAAATCAATTTATGTAATAATTATTAAAATAAATAAAAAAGACAAAACAAATTTCACTAATTCGTCTTTTCCAAATATTATTCATGATAATCAAATAATAATCATGCATGTGACAAAACACATAAATAAATTCATATAACAAACTTAAATATTATATTAACCATATAAAACTTCTAATTTAAATATTTTTAACACACATTTCATAAAATTAACTCATAGGTGGAGCGTGCTCTAGTCAACTTGTCCTCGACTGTCTTTGCTATACACCTCTTGTTCTCGAATGCTCTAAAGATATATGGATAACATTTAATTTAATAAATAACTTTAAATAAATTCCTAAAATCTTGGAAAAATTAGATAATTCAAGAAATGATAAAAAGTAGCCTTTAAAACACCAAAATGGTTAATTTTGATGTTCAAATTATTTTTAAAATGAATTAAACTAACATATATAGAAATATGCAATTTCCCTATAATCTATCCAGAACTTTTTATAGCAAAATCTGTAAGAAATTAGACTTTAGTCCAGTTACAAGAAATGATCACCATAATATACTCTACTTAATAAAAATAACTTAGAATTTTCTAGGCTAGTTAGTATTCATCATCGGAAGTTAGGTAATACCTGCCAAATTCTCATTGAAAAACATAATATCTGGCCTAAAAATTCATACCAACATGTTCCCCACCATCTATAGAACATATATGAACCCTAAAATGCACTAAAATATTTATAGAATAAAGGGATATAAATATCAAAGGGAAAATGCCTAAAAATTCATTAAATATTCCACTGATGAAGATTCAGTGTCAAAAGACACTTGAGATAGTGGGGAATGAAATATAAATGTTGGCCCTGACTAATTGGCAAGAAATGAACATTCCAACTTTATCAACCTTTAGTAGAAATTGAAAATTAAAATTTGAATCTTTTAGGCCGAATATGCTCAAACAGACACCGCCAACATGTTAAGGATGTTGAATAATGTTGGGTACCAAATTTTAGGTCAATCAAAGGTCTTTTGATTGGTGAACAGAAATGGAAAAAATTCAGGTTCTATAGTGACAATTTAGGGAGTACATTGGCTTTTTTTAGAACTTTCATGTCTGTCAGGGATAAAATGAAGAGGAAAATGGAAAATTATAACTTTAGTCCCCATATTTTTGAAAAAATTTCCATTTGATCCTTCCACTTTGAGGCTTGAGATAAACGGATTTAATGTGTTAACACCATACAACAACCTCACAATAATATTGCTATAACTCAACAACAACCCAACAACAATATGCCTACAATGATACGACAATCCAACATTAACCACATACTAATAACTCATTAACAATGTAACAATGACTCATCAAATCATCAACAACCCAACATCAATGACAATAATTGAACATTAACATCAACAACTGAATAACCAACAACAAGCATATCAACTACAAATTAATAGCCCATCATCAACACAACAATAATGCAACAATCAAACACCAACAATACCTTATAATTATTTTATAAATAAATTAAGAGTTATTACACGTTTTTTATGAATTGTACATTTTTACCTCTAATTTTTTTTACTTTTTTTAGGTTTTATTTAATTTCCCTAGCACATCCAGAAGGACCACTTATTTCTCATTAATCAGAAAAAGAGTTCTTTTCTTATATGATAATTTTTACATTAGAATAATGTGCAAGTATCACATGTACTAGATTTAGACCATCTAAATTAATTTTGATAATGCAAACATCATGTTAGACCTCCACTTAGTTTCACCCAAGCTTTATCATGGTCATGGATAGATCACATAGGTTTGGGTCCATATAAAAGGAAAATGTTGTTCAAAAAGAAAAAAAAAGTAAAGGGATAATTAAATTGATGATTATTTATAACAAAAAATTCATTATATATATATATATATATGCGAACTGAGTTTATCTAATAAATAAAACCCATAACAATCTATTGATACTCACACCTTAGGTCATCCAAGAAATAATTTCGGTGGAAACTATAACCCTTAATTATCTAATAATTAAGAACTCTAGCTATTAGAAAGTCACCATAATTAGATATGGATGTTCTAATTGATAAGACAAGTGAACGATCAAATAACCTATTTTGTTTAAAATGTTCAAAGAATAAAACTCCAAGTAATTTGAAACAAAATTCATCAATTTCATTTGATTAATAAAATAGATACCCAAAATAGGCTACAAAATAAGCTATTTATAAGAATTCTTAATCCTAAACCTAATTTTAAAAAAAACTTTAAAAGGTAAGGATAATAAATCTCTAATAGAAAAGAAAATCAAGTCCTTAAAGATAAGGATTTATTTTGCTTGCCAACTAAGCTAAAGAAAAGTATCCCTAACTAAAATAAACAACCTAAAAATTTTTTTTGGATAAGTAACAAAACCAAATTCATTTTTCTTATCACTTGGACTAAAACAACATTTATTTGGGCTTCATCTTGGGTTTGGAATATGTGCAGCTACTCCTTTAAGCTTAATACATCCAAATTGGACCCAATAACACTACTTGGGCCTAAATATTCAATTTGCACCAAATGACTAAACCTTGGACTAGAATTAATTCCATGTGCATCAAATGGATCAGATTGATTCAAATTTGCACTTTGAGCCCAAATTCTTTGAATTAGCACATGTAATGCTTCATTCATTTTCTTAGCATATGCCCTTGTGATTGGACCTCCATCATAAGTCAAAGGATCTTGAATCTTTATTAGATTAGGAGTCCTTGTTACACTAGGATTGTCATCATTCCCCCATTTGTCAAGTGGATTCATCCTCGAATTAACTCCTTCAAAATGAAAAGGACTCAAATCAATAGTATTAAAAGTAGCACTAACATTATACTCACCTGGTAGATCAAGCTTATATGCATTATCACTAATTTGTGTAACTACTTGAAATGGTCCATCTCTATGTGAATGATGCTTTGAATGCCTATAAGAGGGAAACCTCTCCTTATGCATATGTAATAAAACCCAATCGCCATGTTCAAACATAACTTGTTTTTGCCCTTTATTGTGTTGATTTGTTGTTTATACATTCCTTTTCTCAATATTTTTCCTAACCTTTTCATGAAATTGTTTAACAAATTTTTCCTTCTTTGGACCATCAAAATTAGAATATTCATGCATAGGTAAAGGAGATAAATCTAATGGTGTCAGTGGATTAAACCCATAAACAATCTCAAAAGGTGAATACTGTGTAGATGAATGCACACTCCTATTATATGCAAACTCTACATAAGGTAAACAATCTTCCCATGATTTTGAATTCTTTTTTATAATAGCATGCAACAATTGTCATAATGTTATATTCATAACCTCTATTTGACCATCGGTTTATGGGTGACAAGTAGTAGAAAATAATAACTTAGCTCCTAATTTCACCAACAAAGTCTTCCAAAAGTAAGGTAAGAACTTAGAATCCCTATCACCAACAATAGTTATAGGTATCTCATGCAAATGTACTATTTCCTTAAAGAACAAGTCAGCAATATATGTTGGATCATTAATTTTATGACATGCAATAAATTATGCCATCTTACTAAATGTATTAACAATAACATAAGTACTATTATAACCATGCCTAGACCTAGGTAATCTAAGAACAAAATCCATAGATATATCAGCCTAAGGTGACATAGGAATAAGCAAAGGCATATACAAACCATGAGGTTTAGCTTGGGATTTCATTTACAAACATGTAATGCACTTAGCAAAATATTTTTCAACATCATGCTTCATTTTAGGCAAAAAAAATGCTCATGCAAAACATTTAAAGTTTTAGCTATTCTAAAGTGCCCTATTAAACCCCCTTCATGTGCTTCTTTAACAAGCAATTTACAGATGGAACTTTGAGGCACACATAATTTATTTTCCTTCAATAAAAACCCATTATACCTATAAAACTTATCAAACACACCCTTTTCAGATGCATTAAATAGATTGCCAAAATCTTAATCATTCATATATAATTCTTTAACATGCTTAAAATAAAGTAATTTAGCATCTAAAGTAGAAAGAAGGGTGTACCTTCGAGATAATGCATCAGCCACTATATTATGTTTTCCTTGTTTGTACTTGATGACATATGGAAAGGACTTTATGAATTTGCTCCATCTAGTATGCCTCTTATTAAGCTTATTTTATCCGTTCAAATGCTTCAAACTCTTATGATTAGTGTGAATTACAAACTCTTTAGGTAAAAGATAGTGTTGCAACATTTCCAATGCCCTAACTAATGCATACATGGGTAGTTTAGAGCCACTCCATTAATCTTTTCACTAAAATAAGTGATAGGCCTTCCTTCTTGCATTAAAATAGCTCCAATGCCAACTTTAAAAGCATCATATTCAACCTCAAAAGTCTTATTAAAGTTAGGTAAAACAAGTAGAGGTGCAATAGTTAACTTAGATTTAAGCACATTAAATGCCTTTTCTTGTTCATTACCCTACTAAAAACCTACATTCTTTTTAATTACTTTTGTGAGTGGTATGGCTATGCTAGAAAAATCCTTAACAAACCTCCTATAAAAACTAGCTAAGCCATGAAAATATCTAACATCCCCAACATTCTTAAGTGTAGGCCATGATTTAATAGCCTTAACCTTCTTACTATCTACCTTAATTCCATTAGAACTAATAACAAAACCTAAAAAAACAACTATAGGTGTATAAAAAAACTACACTTAACAAGGTTAGCATACAATTGTTCTTTGAGCATAGTTTTAAAAACTAATTGCACATGTGTAATATGCTCATCTAATGACTTATTAGATATAAGAATATCATCAAAATAGACAACTATAAACTTACCTATAAATTCATACAAAATATTGTTCATTAAACACATGAAAGTACTTAGTGCATTAGTTAAACCAAAAAGCATAACCAACCATTCATATAAACCATATTTAGTTTTAAAGGCAGTTTTCCATTCGTCCCCTACTTTCATTCTAATTTGATGATAACTAGACTTCAAATCAATTTTAGAGAATATAAAAGAACTATGCAATTCATCTACTATATCATCTAAATGAGGAATAGGGTAGTGATGTTTAACTATAATTTTATTTATAGCATGATAATTAATGCACATTCACCAAGAACCATCCTTTTTAGGCACCAATAGAATAAGAACAGCGCATGGACTTATACTTTCCCTAGTTCCTTTAGGATTACTTTTATAAGCTAGTCTATTAGGTATTTGCACACTATGAATGAAATCAATTTGATGCTCAATCCCTCTTAATGGAGGCCAACCCTTTGGCATCTCTTTAAGGAATAAATATTTATATTCCTATAAAAGAGTTTGAAAAGAAGTAGGCAAAGAAGAAATATTAGGGTTAATGGACAAATAGGCCCCTTTGTTAAAAAAGTACAAGTAGAGGTTGCCTAGTTAATGTTAGTGATATGCACTAGGTCAATCATTTGTGATTATGCATTGACTTTCTTATTTTATTAATAAAGAGGTATTTCATTATCATTTGATTTTATGATAATAATATGAATAGTTAATTCTTACTAAGGTCATCAAGTGTGTGACTTGATAGTAAAACCCTTAGATTAAAATAAGAGTTCTATTCTAATTATCCCTAGCCATTTATTCATTATATAAATATTAAAGTATTAAGGCTAGTATGATGTTGACTGATGGTTATGTTTTACTAATCATGAATATAAGATATTAAGTCAACTCATAGGTACATGATAAGAGATCATGTACTGGATTGACCCACCATGAGAATACTGCATAGAATATTGTCATAAGTATTTCTCATCACAGTAATTTTATTTCAGTCCTTTGACCTTAAAATCATCATGGATTTCTACATAGCTATTTTATATTTTGACACATTCTAACATTGTCTTTAACCGGACGATTAAATATGATGTTATTAGATATAAAATTAGTTATGTGAGGAATGTGATTGATTAAGAAGGAATTTATCCCTCATTAATATGAGAAAGATATCTATGGGCCCCTTGATGAGATAGACTAAAGGAAAATGCATGGCCATGCTAATATGATTTGATAAAGAGTTATCATTTTCAGTCTACTTGGAATCAAGTCAGAATATTGAATTATATAAGGATGACATTTTATGTCTTATGTTCAATTAAGATATCATGTGATAAAGGGACGATAAAATTCACTGTAATTAGGTTATGTCGGAGTCATAATGTCTTGCTAAAGGCCACTTATGACTTGTAGGCCTAAATAGAGATTTAGGCCCACTGCCAATGTTATATGAACCTACAGGGTCACACACTTAGAACAAGCCCAAAACGATTATGGGTTTAATAAGCCCAAAATAAACTCTATGGAAATAAATAATTAAAGTATTTTATTTATTTATTTATTTAAGATAAATGTTATTTTAAATAAATAAATAAATAAGATATTATTTCTGATTTGTTTTTAAAATAAAATCAGAATGTAATAAATGAAAATTACCAAAAAGGTTTTTGGTAAGTGAAACTGTAATTTGGAGTCTATAAATATGTTATATTCTCTAGGGTTTAATAAGTGTTGTTTTTCCTTGCCTCCAAAACAGTTTTCTCTCTTCTTAGAAAATAAACATAGAGTGTTTCTTTTGTTCTTGATTTGTGAGACAATCAAGAAGGTTGCTAGCACACACTCCAATTCATTTTGTGAAGGGTTGTTCATGTAGATACCTATAGAGGACGCATTCTTTTAGAGACGTCTAGATCCGAACAACCAAAGCAAAAAGCTCGAGGTAAGGTGTCACTGGTGTGAACCTCCTCTTATCCTTCCAAAAAATCTTGCCTCTTTTGCATCTTGGTGAGATTCTTGAAACCCTAGATTTAATCAAGTAGTCGAATTACATGGATCTGGGTTTGGGAACGTGATAAATTTTAATTTTTCCACTGCGTTTGTATCACGAAACCCCAAAAGTTAATAACTAGTTGATCCTACCAAGCACTTGTGTAATCGGTGAACTTAACTACAACTAGCTTTATGTTTTTCTCCTAACTATAGTTATGGCACTCAAAGATGCGATCAACCTTCTTTTCCAACTCTAAGTATGCTTTTGGATCACTATTGCCTTGAAAGTTAGAAATCTTCATTTTGATGGTTCTTATGTTATTCTCTTTGTTGTTACCATTATTTAGTCTTGTTTAGGTGCTTTCTTCACTTCCCTCATTAAAATCCTCTTTTAAGCTTTACTTGGTACTCCTTTTTTTTCTTTGTAAAAGGGAACTTATTTCTAGCCTCTTAAGTTGCTTCCTTACATCCTCCATTATTTGTTGTATAGCCTCTACAAAAAACTTTAATTTGGGATAATCTGTGCTTTACTATGTTCAAACCTGCAAAAAAAGTTAATAAAACAAAATTCTAACACTCATCACATGTTTCACTCAATTTGGTGTTTAGACACTCTATTGAACTCACACGCACACTCTATTTTAAATCTAACCTAATTAGGAGTTTTGTGTTTTACTTTTTAACTAAATAATATAAAATATTAGAATTCATAATGGCCTACCAACTGAATGAATTTGGTAAGTTTTGGTAACTTAAAATAAGAAAACTAGGTTTAATTTGCATAAAAAATAGAAGAATAGGAAAAAATGAATTTAATCCTAAAATGATAAGAAGTGAGTAGTTTTAATCCTTCTAGAACAAAGAAAGCTTTTAAGATAAGCATTAGCCTTAATGTGATAAGGAAGAAAGGTTATATAACCCTTTTATGAAAAGGAAAAGTCTCAAAATAAGATAAGGATTAGAACTAGAAAAGATATGACTAAATTAAGTAAGATAAGGATATAATCTATCTAAGATTTGATCTTATCCATAAAGAAATCTCTAAGAAACAAGGGAAAAATGAATTTGTAACTTAAAATTTAAAGATTTATAATCTTGAATCCATATTTGAACAAAGAAGTTAAAGAAACTTTAAGATTCCAATGAATTTGATCAATAATTTTCAAGAAAATAATCAAGAAAGTCAATGATTTTCAAGAAGACTTGCAAGAACTTTAAATATTTTAAAGAAATGACCAAATTCTTCTTTTCTTTTCTTTTATTTTAAATTTCTTTTCTATTCTTTTTTTTCTCTTTTTTTTTATGGTCAAAATTTGATCCAATACTTTAAAGAAACAACTAAATTAAATTAAAGATGATAATGAATGATGTAAAAAAAATGAATTTGAATAAAAAAAACCAAGATGATGAACAAACAAGAATGTTAGTGAATCTAATAATGAGTAGAAGAAGAGAATATAAAGAATGATAAACATAAATGAAATAAATAGGGATATGTAAGCTGATTCTTAAAGCCAAAGCATTGATACCAGACTAATGTGAACTAACTTTATCTGAAAAATAAAACGTGCAACAATCTATTGATTCCCACACCTTAGATCATCCAAGAAACAAGTTAGGTGGAAACTAGAACCCTTAATTATCTAACAATTAAGAACTCTAGCTATTAGGAAGTTATGACAATTAGATATGGATGTTCTATTTGATAAGACAAGTAAACTATCAAACAACCTATTTTTTTTAGAAAGTTCAAGGAATAAAACTCCAAGTAATTTAAAGCAAAATTCATCACTTTGATTTGATTGATAAAAAAAAGCCCAAAATAGGCTACAAAATATGTTATTTATAAGAATTCTTAATCCTAAATGTAATCTAAAAAAAATCCTTAAAAGGTAAGGATAATAAATCTCTAAAAGATAAGAAAATCAAGTCCTTAAAGATAAGGATTTATTTTTCTTGCTAACTAAGCTAAAGAAAAGTATTCCTAACTAAAAACAAACAATCTAAAAATTTTTTTTTGGATAAGTAACAAACCCAAATTCATTTTAATATTACTTGGACTAAAACAACATTTATCTTGGGCTTGGAATATGTGTAGCTACTCCTTTAAGCTTAATACATCCAAATTGGACCCAATAACACTACTCGAGCCTAAATCTTCAATTTCCACCGAATGAATAAGCTTTGGATCATAATTAATTCCATGTGCATTAAATGGATCAGATTGATTTAGATTTGTACTTTGAGCCCAAATTCTTTGCATTAGCATATGTAATGCTTCCTTCATCTTCTTAGCACATGCCCTTGTGATTAGACCTTCATCATAAGTCAAAGGATCTTGAATCTTTGTTGGATTATGAGTCCTTGTTGCACTAGGATTGTCATCATTTTGGTATCATTCATTGGAATTCTTGATTAAATTATTTTGAGGCTTTTCCTTGTCCTAAAAGGGTTAGATAACCTTTCTTCCTTATCACTTTAAGGCTAATCTTTATCTTAAAAGCTTTATTTGTTCTAGAAGGATTAAAACTAGTCTCTTCTTATCTTTTAAGGATTAAATTTGTTTTTTCCTATTCTTTTTTTTTTGTGCAAATTAAATCTAATTTCCTTCTTTTAATTTGCCAAAACTTATCAAATTCGTTCAATTGGTAGGCCATTGTAAATTCTAACAATTTATATTCTTTAGTTAAAAAGTAGAAGGTAAAACTCCTAATTAGGTTAGATTTAAAATAGAGTGTGCATGTAAGTTCAATAGAGTGTCTAAACACCAAATTGAGTGAAACACATGAGGGAGTGTTAGAATTTTATGATTTTTTGTGAAATTCAAATTTAAATTTTTGCAGTTTTTGAATGCAGTAAACAATTTTTTATCACATTTTTTCAAGAAAATTGAATTTTAATTTTCTGAATTTTAATTTGTAATAGTAAGAAAAAAAATAATATTCATGGTTAGCGCTTAAAACTTATAAAGACAATTAAGTCATTTTTGCAATATGAAGTGTTTGGTTTTGGATAAACTGCACATTTTTACCTTTTTTTTCTTTAATTTCTTTTATTTTTCCTTAGGTTTTATTTAATTTCCCTAGCTTTTCTAGAAGGACCACTTATTGCTCATTAATAAAAACAAAAAAGTTCTTTTCTTATACGACAATTTTTTCTTTGGAACATTGTGCAAGTAGCACATGTGCAAGATTTGGACCATCTAAAATATTTTTGATAACACAAACATCATGTTAAATATAAAGGGTAAATGTTGTTCCAAAAAAATGTAAAGGGAAAATTAAATTGATGATTATTTACAACAAAAAATTCATTATATATATATAGTTTTAAAATTTAAATCTTATATGTACATATAAAAAGGTAAATCTTTAAAGATTTTACCTTTTTATACAAATTTTATCCTTACAATAATTAAAAAAACAAAATTATTGTCGGTAATACTCAATCTAGTAATTTATGATATTTTTCGAGAAATTCGATTTTAACATTATTCGTGGTTAGTGCTTAGAATTTATGAAGAATATTAACTCATTTTGCACCATGAAGTGTTTGGTTTTGGATGAATTGCACATTTTTGACTTTATTTTCATTAATTTCTTTTAATTTTTGTTTAGGTTTATTTAATTTCCTTGGACCACTTATTGCTCATTAATCAGAAATAGAGTTTTTACATTTGAACAATGTGCAAGTAGCACATATACTAGATTGGGACCATCTAAAATATTTTTGATAACACAAACATTATGTTAAATATAAAGGGAAAATGTTGTTCAAAGAGAAACAAAATTTACAAGGACAATTAAATTCTTGATTGTTTACAACAAAAAATTCATAACATACATATATAATTTCAAGTAATTTTTTTAAAAAATTTAAATCTTATCTGTATATATATAAAAAAAGTAAATGTTTAAAGATTGTAACCGTTTATACAAATTTTATCCTTAAAATAATTAAAATTCATTTAATTTTTAAATATTGGAGATATCAACTAGAAAAAAATATATTTGTATTTTCTTAGCATATAAAAAAATTATCATCAATAATACTCAATCTAGTAATTTATGATATTTCTCATGAAATTCGAATTTAAATGTTCCCAATTTTAGTTTTTAGTAAACAATTTTTTATTATATTTCTTGAGAAATTTGAATTTAAATTTTTTCGATTTTAATTTAAAAAATATTATAACTTTAACAATACTCATGGTTTGTGCTTAAAATTTATAAAGACAATTAACTCATTTTGCACTACGAAGTGTTTGGTTTTGGATGAATTGCAGATTTTTGCCTTTATTTTCTTTTATTTTTTGCTTAGGTTTTATTTAATTTCCTTGCGACTTCCAAAAGGACCAATTACTGCTCATTAATTAGGAAAAGAGTTCTTTTCTTATACGACAATTTTTACATCTGAACAATGTGCAAGTTGCACATGTACTAGATTAGGACCATCTAAAAATATTTTTAGTAACACAAACATTATGTTAAATATAAAGGGAAAATGTTGTTCGAAAAGAAAAAATGTAAAGGATATTTAAATTGAAGATTATTTGCAACAAAAAAAATCATATATATTTGAGAATTAAATGTTACTATTATATAATTATATAACCACTAAATGAGAATTATTATTGTAATAATTGAAATAAATAAATAAATATGTAAAAATTAATAAAAAAATATATTTGAAAAAGTCGGGAAAAAATAAGATATATATATATATATATATATATATATATCTAATGTTGAGAGGAGTTGTTTTGAGTTGCTTGGCAGTTGGGTTGTTTCTTGCTAAGAGTACATGGTTGCTTTGGTTATTTTGATTGCTAAGAGTGTATGGTTGTTTTAATTGTTTTTTGTTACAAAGAGTATAACTTTTAAAAAAACAAAATAAAATATAGTGAGAAATTCAAAACATACAAATATACCAACTATATTCACTTTTGTACTGTACTGCAGTCATAACATATATTTTGGTAGTACACTTATGCAAAAGTCATCAAGCAACCACACCATCAATCCAAAGAGCACCAATTGTAAAACAATGGCAAACCATCAAACCAAAGAGCACCAACAATAAAACAATGAAAAACAACAACTATTTTTTTTTTCAAAAAAATAAAAAGATATACAAATTCATTTATTGAATTTCATGTACAAAGCAACAACATTGAATATCTATCATACAAATGACTTTATAGTATATAAGTTATTCAAAACCAAAAAAAAAAAAACTTACTGACAACAACAATAGCACATATTTTAATGTTGAAAATATATATACTAATTACTATTCACTATTGTCATTCATCTCCTTTTTTTTTATCATAATCTGCTCAGTGTCACTTATCACTTCCCTTTTCATCTTTTCTATCCCATAGCTAAACAGTAACACTACTAACCTACGTCTGTATAACACAACATCAAATATTGGACGTACCTCCTTCCTAAGGATATAGTATTCAACAAAAGTAGCAACATAAACACCACATAAAAAATAATAGAAACAAATCTTACTTCTTTGATTGCCTAGGTAGACCATCAACCAAAATAACACAAAGATGGTTAGCACGATTTATCAATGTAGAAGATCCAAAATAAAAAAACCTAACTTGATAAAAAAGTAGGGGAATCAAAATAGTGTAACTTTTTAAAAAGTCACACACAATGGCATCATCGTGATTACTTCTTAAAGAATTGTACACATATATACACCAGTCCTTTAAATTCAGCCTCCTAAGGACCCAATGTGTCTGGTAAGCAACATAAATTGGAAAAAGAACATCATCCACCTCAGTCCAATGTCTACTAAGCGCACCAAATTTACCAATAATAGATAGTGCTAAAGGGCAATCAATATAAAATATTGATTCCCCTTTTTTCAAACACAAGTACAATGCTTGAATGGCCTAGTGTTATCTACTATTGTGAACTTAACTTCACATGAATCTCTTTGTATCCCCTTCTTCCTCAAATGATAAAAAATCACATCCAAATTCTAAAAATATAGAAAAAAAACAAAACTACATGTACAAAAACCTTAAAACAACTATAACAAACCACTCAAAAATGACTATAAATCTAAAACATAAAGTATTAACAGTGTAACCAAAACAACCAACTACAACCTAATCAATATCTAAATGAACAAAACTTACTTCATTTGATAAAAGCTCTCTGGGATAATATAAGCCATAAAACTAGGTTTTAACACTTATGTCAGCAACCCCAAATCCAAAAGATGGATAAATCTTATCATTCATTTTAGAATACATCAAATCTCCCATGCAAAACATAAATATATAATAAAGAGCATAAAAAATAAATAACTAAATGAAAAATAACAAATCATAAATAGAACATCACTAGTATATTATTCTCAATAACTCCATTCTTAATCCATTTCATGAAATGATCAAACAATGCAAAATCTAGTGCCATGTCAACCACATCATCAAAAGGGTTGACAATAGTATCTTCATCACATCTAGAATCACATTCTTGATCTACTAATTATGAACGAGGCATTGGTTAACCATTCGTATTCAAAACATCCAAACTCAACAAAATTTTAAAAATAAAAAATAAAAATACAACTATACCAACAAACTAATTAAGTTTAAATAGTAAATTGCATTAAACCAAAAATAGCAACAAATAAAAAGTTAAATTACCTCAACCACAGCTTCCTTGAACTTCTTGTCATAATGAGACTTTAATGAAGAAATCTCAATATGTAATTTGTCATAATGTTCCTTCAAACATGAGATTTCTCTCTCTATTAGCTCTTCCAAAACATTGCACTAATTGTCAAAATGACACTTAAATGAAGAAATCTCAAAATGAAACTTATCTTCCATCATCTTCAAATGATTTTTATTTAACTCCAAAACCATATTGTTACTAGTAACCAATAACATCAGTTAGTTTATTAACATCAAGTTGATGTTCTATGAAAGTTTCAGTATTTTCAGTAACCTTTTTCATGTACTTATGTTTTTTTTAGAGTTAAAAGGTGCTTCAAAATCATCAAAATTCATATTCTCAATATAAAGGTCAATGCTTTTCTAGACTCTGATGTCCCATAGTTATTATTACTAAAATCTAGCTCAGCTAAATTGAATTTTTCAACCTCTTCAATAACAGGACAAATGTCTTCAAACTTTAACAAAATTAATTAAAAAAACAAAATCAATGAAATAAAAAAATAAAAAACAATGAAGTATATAATAAGTACAACACAACTTCCTATAACATAAACTTATAGTACTTACCATAGAACTAGAGAAACCAAAAAACTCATTCTCTATATAATTAAACATAGGCAAGTAGCAAGACGTCCACCTCAGCATACAAGGCATAATAGGTCCCTTCCAATGGGTCAATTGAGTAAAGTTTTCTACATATAATCCACAAACTTCATAAAACTATCATCAGAGAACCAGAGGCAACCCAATTAACCAGTAATACCTCTTTTTAGCAGAGTTATTAAGGATTCTAACCAATTTCCCTTTCATAGATTCAATAGTAGATTTGAAAAATTTTATTCCCTATGGATAATAATTATAAAGACATCCATATTAATATCGTTATGCTTTGGAGAAGGAAAAAAAACTATACAAAGTAAAGCAAACCCATATTAAAAGCATCTACATTAGAATTAACTCACTTATCTAAAAATAACTCCTCAGTAACTTGCCTATTTAATTTTTTATAGCCCTAAAAATATTTTTTCATTAAACCACTACCTCGACAAAATATTAAAGCCTTATTCATATTACCCACTATGAGCGACCATTTTTTTTTTCATTAAATAGTGTAGTGGGTCTTTCCATTTCTAAAGGACATGGAAACTTTATAGAATAGGGACAAATGATTGGTCTTAGGGGGGACAAGATGCTTTTGATTTTATGGAGTCGCCTCTTGAATTTTAGAAAATCAAGAAAAGAAAGGGACAACATCAAGTCACTTAGCGAGTATTGTCCCCAACAAAGATTTTTGAGTTCGAGGGATCGCGTCTACTTTTTGATTATTTCTCATTATACGATATTCGATGTATAGCTATCGAAACACCCTAGTTTTGGTAATGACAGTTAGTATAACATTCACACAATACATCAAATAGTGGAAGATAATAAAGCTGAAACTTTATTTATTACATCGCTTTCTTGATAAAATACATATGAAAAGGAAAAGATTACAATCTAATTTGGATATGATTGATCTGCAAGTTTAACATGACCATTCACATAGCTTGCGCAATTTCATGAATAATAGGATGGTCATGCATGCTTGCAATGATTATTTATGTTATGATGATGTATAACGATAATATAAAGGATGCAAAAGGTTATTATTGGATTGAGAGCATGATGACTATATTCTGGGATATGATCTTTTCACATTACTGGTATTTATGATGTGATTTCATGATTTCAGAAATAGAGGATGCATAATGATGATGTGAAATGAGCATAATAAGGCATATATTGTTCATGTAGCATGCAAGTTTTCCAGTCTCATCACATAAGCACAACAATATTCTCAAATGCTAGCAATAGTAAAATAAAATGCAATGTGATAAAATAAATGTGCTAAAATAATTGTGTAGTCCTCAAACTTGACTAAGCCTGTATAAGTTTTGAAGCTTTAGCTTCGAGAGATTATGAAGCTTTCCTCATCTAGAGGTTCAAAATGACAATAGAATGATGTTAGATTGTATACCTTTGAAGCATGCTTTTTCAAAAATGAGGGCTTTAATAACCTAAGAGAAAGGCTGTAGGAGAGCAAAAACCATATGGAAAGGGGTTTCTAGTGCCTTTGATTGGACCAATTTTTTGAGTGTATGTGATTGTATTTCCACTTGCTCCCCTCTACAAAATGGGTGTAAGGGGGTCTATTTATAAGGAAAATTAGGTAGAATAGGGTGGTAGGGGCATGGTCACATCCATATAATAAGGTTTTTACGTGTGGCCACACCAAGTGAATATGGTCACTCACTTCGATGCTTTACGTGCTCTTTCCAGGTTTTACACACGCTATTTTAGGGTTGATTCCTAAGGTTTTTAGGCCTTTAGGATGCGTTTCCATAGTCCATTTTGCTAAATTCAGCCTTGATTTTAACACATGACACCTAAGGGTGTTTACGCACACTTTTAAGCAATATGCATTCATACTCGGGTTGTGTTGGACCACTCTAGAACCACTTTTGGAGGTTTTAGAGCATTCTAGACATGTTTCCAAAGTCTATTTTATCAAAGTCAATTTCCATTTTTTTCAGCTGGGTCTTAGTCTAATAAAATGCTCATCGACCCAATGAGTTAAGTATTCTAAGATGAATTTTCTCAAAATAAACCTCTCATTGTTTTGATAATTCATATTTCATAAGGTCAAAGCACAACTCAATGGCTCAGTGATCGACTTTGCACATTGGTGGGGTAAATTAGGTTTTGTTAAGGTTGCACACTTCATAAGCATTATCAATGAGCAAACTTTAGTCATCTGAAGGATTTATTTCATCATTGGACCTTTTTGGGGATAGTCATATTTAAGGTATGAGACCCACACACCTCAAACCACTAACCATAGCAAATTGAGCCAAAGAAAATTTCAAAAAATTACCATAATAAGAAACCACATCTCATTATCTACTTTTTAGTTTATCTTCTAGAGAAACAGAGGTTGAAACTTCAAATCAATCAAATCCAAAAAAATTAAAATAACTCGCCCTAAACATTTCAAGCTAAGACTCATTGAAATTTTATTTTAACTTCACTATAACAATATCATTCACATTAGTACTAATCTTACTCTTAAAACAATATGTATTATTGATCAAATAATCCCATTCCTAATTATGGAAAAAAATCAACATATAAGTTAAAAGTAATATATAAAAATATATTTTTTTCTAGACTCTGCGAAAGTAAAAACATTGCAACTTAATAACACTGTAACAATGTAGAAACAACCAATATATAAGCCATGCATGAACCATACCATAAACCTAAAGAATAGAAATATAAAACAACTAAAAATAATACATTAACCAAGAATAACACCTCTAACAAGAACCTCAAAATAGCTATAAATAATAATACCCTCAAAATAATAAAAACCAACAAATAATGCAGCAACCTTAAAAACACCCAAAAATAATCAAAATAACCCATCCACTAAATAAAAAAAAAGGATCCTAACATCAAAGAATGACAACCTTAAAATAATGAAAAATAAATTGAAGTAACCCATCAAGTATTAAAATAAACTAATAATATTAATACGACAAAAATCAACCAAAGCAGCAACCAAACCATAAAATAAGAAATGAAAACAAAAGAAAATACTAAAAAAGAAAAAAAAATTGATAGTATCTAACCAAAAGAAATAACACTAACACCATATCAAAACCAAATCAACCAAAGCATGAACCTTTTTCCATAAAATATGACAATGGAAATAATATTAAAAAAACATACCTCACATACAAGACTACTTCCAATAATTGGCTTTCTACTAACCTTATTAGATTTATTCTCCCACGTAGAAGAGTGAGGACATTCATAGTTCTCAACTGCAATAACAACTTGAGATGGAGTATTCTCATATTGATCAACCTCCATTTTAAAATTCATACTGCCACCTTCTTTCTTTTTTTTTTTTGCTTTAAGAAAATATTCTCACCTTCTTTCCATTTGTTTAAAACCTTATAAATAATTAGCAAAACACTAGACATTAATGAAAAACCAAACAACAAGAATTGAAGTGAAAAGGAAACATTAAACATAAAAAGAAGAAATAATGCCTAAACAAATAGTAGAAATGAGACATAAAACAACTTTAAATTGTAATTTATTAGGTTGTTTAAGGTTGATTTTGGTTGTACATTAAAAATTAAATGAGGATTAATTATGAATTTTTTAAGATATATAATTGTGAATATCTAGATTATTTGTAGTTTTTTTTGGTAGATTTGGGTTGTTTCACCTTATATTTGATAAATGTTTAAAAACAACTGAGGTATAATTATGAATATTTAGGTCACTTTTGTTTGTTTTGAGATATAACATTAAAAAAAATTGTCGATAATATTTAGGTTGCTCATACTTGTTTGAGTTACTTGAGGTTGATTTTAGTTGTTATAAACAAGAAACAAGGATGGTTACTTGAGTTTACTGTACTGTCCACTAGTTAAGTGGAGTAATTTTTAGTAAATGATGCAAGGATGAAGAACAACATAGGATGATTTTTGGTCCCCAAAAATCATCCTATGTTGTTCTTCATCCTTGCATCGTTTATCATCATGACACCGCTCTTCATTCTCTTTTTGAATTCTTCAAATTTCTTTATCAAATTTCTTAAGTCAACAAAAAAAAAAGCATAAGAACCAAATAAAATAATAATAAAATTTCAAAAATAAGAATTAGATTAAAAGTACAAGAAGAAGACGTAGAACTGCACTTTCCCTTAGGTATGTTTAAATTTAAATCAAACCCAATTCTTCTTTTGATTGAGAATAGCTTTTCCTCCTTTTTATTTTATGTGTGTATGTGCGTGTGTGTGTGTGTGTCTATATATATATATATATATATATATATATATATATATATATATATATATATATATATGTATGTATTGTTACATTAGTAGAATTTTTTATGTGACTCGAATTACGACCCAACCTTAAATATTTTGGGAGCTCAACCTAACAAGGATTTTTTTATGGAGATTTACAATGGAGATAGAGGGCGAGGGATGATAGGTTTGAGATCAAAGGCCTAACACTGATATCATGGGGATTTCAGGGGGTCAAATGCCTCACGGTATGGACTTGACCCAATTGGTGCGACCTGATTTAATGTAAGGTTATATATATATATATTTTTTTTATTATATGTGGGTGTTTGGTAACTATACTATGTACTTTGATAAGCCAAAATTAATAAAATACTCTCCATATTTATGGATGTAGGCCACATTGGCCAAACCACGTAAATCTCTATGTTGTGATTTTTCTTTGCTTATTTTTATTTTGATTACTGTTCAATTTTGCAACAAGAGATATTAGAGCCCTAATTGTTCAAATTTTAGGCACTATTATTGAAGATGTCACTTCATAAATTCATCAATTCAATGGGTTAAATGATTTCATATTATGAAAGGGGAAGAAGAAAGCTCTTCATTTCAATAGGGACGTGCAACAGCATTGGAAGGAAAAGAAAAATTACTACAAACATTAAAGGTAGTAGAAAATGATGTTCTTATAGCTAAAGCACATAGTGCAATTTAGGTTAGTCTGAGTAATGAAGTTTTAAGGGAGGTGATTAATGAAATGAAAGTTGCTTCATTATGGAAAAAGCATGAAGGTAAATACCAAAAGAAATCCTTAACGAATTATTTATATCAAAAATAGCATTTGTATACTTTGAGGATGATAGAAACTACATATGTTAAAGACCATATTAATAATTTTAATTGAATTATCCTTGATTTACTAGGTGTTGGGGTTAAGATTAAGGGGGAGGATCAAGCCACAACTCTCTTATGTTTCTTGCTAAATTCATATGGTAACTTTGTTGAAACTATGTTGTATAAAAGAGATATGCTCTCTGTTAGTGACATAAAAGATGCATTATAGTCCAAGGAATTAAAGAGGATGGTCTTAGGTTTTATTAAAAGCAGTTCAAATTCAGGTCTAGTTGTCACTAGGGGTAGGAGCAAAGAAGGGAATGGTGGAAATAAAATTAAGTCATATTTGAAATTGATGTCTACAGAACCTCGATGTTATCACTGTAAATATGACATTGGTAAAGAGAATGTGATTGTCCACAGTGAAAGAATGGTAAATAGAAGAAGGAATCAAATAGTAAAGCCAACATTAGTATAGTGCATGAGAGCTCTAATGAGGGAGAATTTATGAGTAGTGATGTTTTAACTATTAGTACTTCTAGTTCTCTAGATTCCTTGGTGATGGCCACTAGTGCTTCCTATCATATGACTTTCCATAAAAATTAGTTTCATTATTTTAAAGAATGACATGGCATTGTGATATTGGGTGATGATGGGTCATAAACTAACATGGGCAGTGGTTCATTAGAGATCAAAATATATTATGAAATTGTCAGAACATTAGATGCCTGGCATATTCCTAGTGTACGAAAAAAACTAATTTCTTTAGGTGCTTTTAATAAGCAAGGATATAAGTTTACTAGTGGTGATGGGCAAATTAAAGTCTTAAAGGGTGCTATGGTTATGATGAAGGGTAAATTGCAACATGTTATTTACATTTTATTTAGAAACACAATGATGGGAATAATTACTATCTCATTTTCTTTTAACCAAGATAATGAATGTATATAGTTATTGCATTGCAAATTGGGTCATATGAGTGATCAAGGGCTAACAATATTAATTAAAAATGGATTATTGAAAGGTGCTAAAATTGGGAAACTAAAATTCTATGAGTCTTATGTCATGGGCAAGCAACACAGGGTCATGTTTAGTTCATGCAAGCACACTTATCGGGTTAAATCTTATAGTGGTTTCTGCTATCTTGTTACATTCATTGATTGCTACTCTATAAAGGTTTAAGTGTATTTTTTGAAGTCTAACGATGAAGTGTTTGGTTAGTTCAAGGAGTGTAAAACCATAGTTGAAAAATGTATTGGGAAACAAGTTAAGACACTAAGAATAGGTAATGGGTTAAAGTTCTATAATACATTGTTTGGTATTTTTATAAGAAATAATGTATAGTGAGGCACCATACTGTACGACATACACCATAAAAAGAATGGAATTAAAGAATGCATGAACCAAACACTTTTTTAGTGTGCATGATGCATGCGGTTATATGCTGGTCTCTTAGGAGTTTTGGGCTGAGGCAATTAATACTCCTAGTTATCTAGTGAATAGATCTCCATTAACTACAATTGATTTTAAGACTCCTCAAGAGGTATGGTATAATACTCCCTCTAATTATTTTGGCCTCTATATATTTGGTTGTCTTGCTTATACTCATATTAATAATGGTAAACTAGAGCCTATGGTAATAAAATGCATATTTCTAGGGTATGTTACTGGGGTTAAAGGGTATGGATTATGGTTTCCTAAAAAGGATAGAACCCCAAAATTTATTATTAGTAGAAATGTTACTTTTGATGAGTTTTCTATGTTTTGTCATAAAAAGGAGCTTGATGAATCTCCAAGTAAAATTGATCATAGTGCTGAACAGAAGGTGGAGTTTGAAATTGAAAATTCAAATAAGATTTTGGAAAAATATGAAAATTAACCCATAGATGTACAAGACAATGATTCATAATCTATAGTAGCAAGGAGACAAAGGAGGGAAACCAGAAAGCCTACCCGGTATGCAAATTGTTTGGGTGTTTCTAGTTCTAATCCAGTTGTTTATACATTAGTAGTGGCTGAAAGTATAGATTCTGATGAACCTCATTCATATATGGTGGCAGTTAAGAGTAATGAAGCAACAAGATGGCTAATTGCCATAAATGAGGGGATAAAATCCCTTTTTAAGAATAAGACTTAGGAGCTTGTACCATTAGCAAAGGGTGTGAAGCTAATGGGAAGCAAATGGGTCTTTAAGAAGAAAGAAGGTATTCCTAGGGTTGAATCTCCTGGATTTAAGGCATGGCTTGTGGCATATGTGTTCTTATAAAAGGAAGGAATTGACTATCATGATATTTTTCTCCAGTTGTGAAACATAAGACCATTTGAGTTTTGTTAGCCATTGTAAGTGCATTTGACCTTGAATTGGAGCAACTTGATGTAAAAACTACATTCTTGTATGGAAATCTAAAGGAGCGAATTTATATATCTCAACTAGCGATTTTCTTAATTTTGGAAATGAAGATTATGTGTGTTCACTAAAGAAATCTTTGTATAGCTTGAAATAATTACTAAGGCAGTGATATAAGAGGTTTAATGCATTTATGATTTCTCATTACTTTATTCACAATCAATATGATAACTGTGTTTACTAATAAAAACTATTGGATGATTACTTCATATATTTATTGTTATATGTTAATGATATGTTAATTGTAGCTAGCAGTAAATATGAAATTGACAATCTAAATACTTTATTGTGTAATGAGTTTGAGATGAGGGATTTAGATGTAGCCAAGAAAATTCTAGACATGGAGATTTGGAGAGACTGAAATGTATGCCTATTATATTTATCACAGTACAAATACATTAAAAAGGTATTATAGTCTTTTCAAATGGAGAAGTCAAAGACTATTAGCACTCCTTTAGCATTATACTTTAAATTTGGCGCTAGTGCTATCCCAAGTACAAATAAAGAAAAAGATTATATGAGTAAAATCCCTTACTGGAGTTCAGTTGGGAGTTTGATGTACGCTATGGTGTGCACTAGGCCATATCTAGCTCATGCAGTTAGTATGGTAAGCAGATTTAGGAATAATACTAGAAAATCTTATTAGGAAGCTATTAAATGGATTATGCGATACTTAAGAGGTATAAGCAACTTACTTTTGGTTTATGGTTTTAATGGTTCTTCAAATGGTATTGTTGGCTATACAAATTCTAATTATAATGGAGATCATTTGGGGAGAAGATCATTGACATGTTATTTATTTACCTTATTTGGTTATGCTATTAGTTAGAAAGTAACATTATAGTCTGCAGTTCCTTTATCTACAACTAAAGCTAAATATATGTCATTGGTAGAAGGAGTAAAACAAGGTATTTGGTTGCATGGTCTCATTGATAGTTTAGGCTTAGATGTGCAAAAGCCTATCATTTATTATAATAGTCAAAGGGCATTTAGCTTGGCTAGAAATCTAGTTTCTCATGAAAGGTCAAAGCATATTGATGTCAGGTTGAACTTCATTAGATATATTATTGAGAATAATGTTTGCTATATATAGAAGATAGCCATAGTGGATAATATAGTATGTTAACTAAGTCATTGCCTACATAAAAGTTCAAGTATAGCTTGGACTTACTGAATGTTCATATAGCATGAGGCCCTTCGAGGCATGGATGACATGGAGTTATTCTTGATATTGTTGGCTTTGGAAAATTCAAGTCACGGTGGAGAATTGTTGAATGACTAGAATTTTATGTGCGACTTGAATTATCACCTAACTCGAAATGGATTTTTTATGGAGATCTATATTGGAGATAGATGGCAAGGGCTGATAGGCCTAAGCTCATAGGCCTAACACTAATCCTTTAGGGGGGCTATAGGGGGCAACACCCCTCATGGTATAGACCTCACTCAATTAGAGTGACCCGGTTTAATATAGGGTTTTATATATTTTTTCATATGTGGGTATTTGGTCACTGTACTGTGTACTTTGATAAGCCAAAATCAATAAAATTCTGTCCTTGTTGGTGGATGTAGGTCACATTCATTGAACCACGTAAATGTCTATGTTCTTATGATTTTTCTTATTCATTTTTCTTTTAATTGCTGTGTAATTTTGAAACATATATATATATATATATATATATATGTCTCTCTTAATAAAACGATAAACACTAAAATGGAAATAATCTAATTAGGCATATAAATAGTTCTACACTTCTAAGGTGAGGTACTAATGCCATGCCCATTTTACAATGATGAAAAAAGTTTGCTTTATGTTTTTTTTTCATCTTTCATTAACAATTTAGATTTTAATTTTATAAAATTAGCACATGAAAACTACTTTCATCCATTAGTAGAATGTAACATTAGGGAATTCTTTTGTCTGATATTGCCCATCAAAACTAATTTCACTTTTCTTTTCTCTTTCAATTCAATTACATGGGGCAAATCCACCTCAATCAAATTAGTGAATCATAGTGAGACAAATAAACTTACACAAAGTGAATCACCATTTTCATATATTTTCACTCCTCAAATTACAATAATATAGTTTAGCTCCTTTTTCATACCATCTTTTACATGTATTAACACATTTCAAATGTAATAATCAATTAATGCTCTAATAAAGAAATAATAAAATATACCCATCAACACAGTACTCACTAGGTTATTTATAATATGCAAGCAAGTCATATTCCTTATAGAATTTGAAAACCACTTCCTCCAATAAGGAACATTACATCTAATAATACAAGTAGGATTCGAAACCCCACATTACCTACAAGTATGCTTCGAAAAATCCTTTTTGTCAAATGTGTAGCCCTTCACATCTCCTATCTCCTCAAAATTAACCCCTTTCATTCAGCTTAGTACCCATCCACTGTGCCTTCACTACTCCATAAAGGCTACTTGGTATAAAGAAATAGGAGAAAAAAAGATGGTTGAATTAAAGGATGATGTCATTGTTGCTCTATGGTCCTAGGGTCCAAGTTTGAAGATAAGGAGTATGCTATTACAACTATAGAAATGAAACCCTAACAAAATGAATATAAGGGTATTAAACATGCCACTAGCAAAATGAAACCCTATACCCGGAAAAAAACCCTACGACACACTGCCTAAATAAGTAATATAAATGAAAAAGGAAAAACTTATTTAGGTTATTTTTGGTTGATTTTTATCATTTTTAAAAATTAAAAACATAAACGTTAAAAAATAAATGAGGTAAATTGTGAATATTTAGATTTTTTTTAGATTTTTTTTGGTTGATTTTAGTTGTTTAATTGTATATTTGTAAACAAAAAACAAATAAATGTTAAAAAATAACTAAGGTAATAATTGTAAATATTTAGGTTGCTTTTGTTTGTTTTTGAGATAGTAAATAAATTAACATTAAAAAATAAACTATCAGTAATATTTAGGTTGCCTTTGATTGTTTTCTAATTGTTTTTAATTGGTTTTTTATTTTTCACTTTAAAACTAATCAATGGATAGGAAAATGAGAAACAAGGATAATTGCTTGAGTTTACTTTACTATCCTTTCCACTCTTTTGTATGTTAGTATTAAATGCATGTAATAACTCAAATTTGTATGTTTATTAATATTAATATTAATAATAATAATAATAATATTATTATTATATATAAAAGCTAATAGGTAATTGACAAGTCGGAGTTTGTCCATAAAAAGGGGAGTAAGATCTGTAGATCAGGGAAAGGGGAAGAAAACAATGGGAAAGAAGTAGCCTTATGTCAGAAGTTTCTATTTAGTACCTGAACTTTTCTTCTCTTGCATTAAACACCCAAACAACATCTAATTGACCCCAAATTGAACCCTGGCTTCTTCTCACCCTCTTATACATTCGCATAGCTTTTCTTTTACTAAACTAAGTCCAAAAACATCTAAAATTGAGGAAAAATAGTCAGTATAATTTCATCATTTCTAACTATTCTAGTGGGTTTCAAACATTATGGTTGCTTCCATTGTGTTACTGTTGACATTAGGAATCCATAGGCACCAACCACAAATTTAATCTCCATCTCTATAATATTTGGTAAATTTTTTTAGGTAATTTCTTTTTGATTTTTGAACTATAAAATATATGTATATTTTGGGTTGTTTAAGGCTTTAGATGTGTTCTGTATGTTATTAGGAACATTTTGGTATAATTTTTTTTTGTTTGGTGTTGTGTTTTCCAGTGAGAATTCGGTGTGTCCCACCCGAACTCAGACGAATAAATAATACCGACCAAAGATAAATGTCTGATACTATTTTAAATAAATAGTATAAATTATAGTGATCAATTTCCATAAATGAAATTTAGTCTAATTCTTTATAGATTTTGAAAAATAAATCTCGGAAAGGTTATTATGGAAATTAGTTAATTTCCATTTAAACTAGTTAAATAGCCGGAGATAATTCTTAAGCCTTAAATTAATCACTTAGGGTGTCCATAAGTCAATTTCATTGATTCCATCATTTTTATAAATTTTTTTCTAGGATTTTAGAGATTTATGAGGATTTTATTATTAGTTTTCATTAATTATATATTATTTATGGAGTGTACCGGAGCGAGATATCAGGAAATAGGTGGACAAGATCATATTAGCCTACTCACTCCACATGTAAGTTAATATTTGGAAATGTATGTTAGATTTATGCATAAGAATCTATATTAGTTACTAACAATTAAAAAGAAAATTTAGTTAAAGAAATTGTATTTTAGATTTAAAATGCCCATAATATTAATTTTGATATTTTAAATATGCTATTTACGTCATGATTATTGTTGATGCTTTATGGCTATTATTAGTTATTATGATTTTTCATTATAAAGGTATTGTGGGAAATAAAATAAAAGTATTTCATTCCTAACTATTATATTTCCTTGAATTTTCTTATTCGGTATATATAAAAAGTATTTTATTTCTAGGATTAATATTCCTTAGAATTGATTATGCTTTTAAATGTAAAAGTATCTTAAGGAAGAGATGGGTAAAATGAGTTATCTAATAGCTGTCATCAGGACCAAGTGCACACAGGTAATGATTCTTCAGTTAGGCCCTTATTGAGAAATTTAATTGTGAAGCTCGGTTGGTGCATAGCTCTCCAGCATATGGTATTTAAAAGGCTAGGTTGATGTACAGCTCTCAAGCATATTTTGATTGAACATTTAGTAGGATCGATGGCTCGGTTGATGCTCAGCTCTTAGAATTGTCAATAAATATTAGAATAAGATATTGATTGCGGCTAGTAGCTTGGTGGAAGCTAAGCTCTCGGGAATCGGTAGTCCTTGGATAAAGACGAGAGCCAAATGGCTTCTAGATTTATGTTTTACAATTCTATCACTTATTTCCACCTAAATATTTCATTAACATCATTTTATTATATATTTGTTTAAGTAATTGGTTTTTGGAAGTTATATTTTTAAGAAAGTTATCAAATGAATATTTGGTGTATTTATACATATCCACGTTTTTCAAAAAATATTTATATTTGGATATATATAGTGTTTGATAAATTAATGAATTTCTTTATATACAATTTCTTAATAAATATTTGTAATAAATGTTCAAATAATTTCAAACTAATATCTGTTTGTTTATATTAGCTTGCTTAGTGAGATCTGAGTCCCCTCAACTATCTTTCCATAAACTTAGGAGTATATTTAGTTTATATTCTCTATGCTGAATTCATTCCTCACTGGTTATGTTATGTAGGTTAATTTAATGTTATTGATATTCATGTTTAACACATTTAGTAGATGTGGATACTTTATTGTTGTGATATTTATGTAGTTTTGATATTGAGATATTGGAGATTATGGTTATGGTTGTGATGATATATATCTTTGGGAGTGTATTTGCACTTTTTACAAGTTTTGGTTTTGTCCTGGTACAGGGGAAATTCTGCCAAATTTTTCTTCGAATTTTAAAGTTAGATTTACTTCTATAATAAATTCTATAGGCTTATTACAGGTCTTAGAAGCTTTATATTTTTCTATTCTCTAGTGCCGGTCAAGTGCCCTTGAGGATTCGAGTCATGACAAAGTTGATATCAGAGCAATGGTTCATTTCCTAATCTTTTTGGTTATTGGTGTCTATATTTTCTTGAAGCTACTGTGATGAGTAGGTTGATAATTGTCACTTGTTATCATTTTTTTATAATTTAACGTATATGTTAGTTCCTTTATTATGCTTTGAATCTTGTTGATTTATGTGTCTTTCCAAAATGAGGCGAATGTGAACTGCTCATACTATTAAGGTAGAATATGATGATGATGAATAATTTTTTTGAGATAAAGTTCCTCCACATGCCCTATGAGGTAGAAGAAGGGGTAGATCTAGAGCAGCGGCAATTTAAAGACAAGAGCAGCAGCAATAAGTTGAATAAGAAGCTCCAAAAATAGATCCTATGGTATTTACAATTGGAATGACATGAATTAACTAAGGCCTAATTGTACTTAATCAGGCTATGCCATTAGTTTAGCAGAGGAACTAAAAAATGTCAGATGCTAATGTTGCATTCTTATACTCTATAATTTCCAGAGTCTCCTTGATGGTACGGGAGATGCTTTAGACTTCATTAATAGAATTAAGTCATGGATAAGAATAGGGCACACTGACTATTAGAGGATTTTGATTGCTGAGCTGTCAATTGAAGTAGCTATACAAGACTTATTTGTGCAATCGATCTAGTCATATATTATATGATTACCATTACATGGATGGAGTTTACAGAGTGATTTTTAAGATACTTCTATTCATCTTTAATGATAGATAATTTCATATGGCAGCTATTGCTCATAGCTAGAGGAGAGCTATCAGTGGAGGAGCACATCTATGAGTTCTTCAAATTGTCATGTTATGTCATAGGTATGATGTAGGATAAGAAGAGAGTGGTAAAACTATATGTTACATATAGTGGCATCTGAATTGAGGACTGAAGTTTAGAGAGAGTTATTTACAGATTTAGTCCTTTTTGATGTAATTGATTTTAATGTGATTTTGGAGATGGATTTATTGGTTAAATACTATACTATATTGGATTATTGAGTGAAAGAGGTGATTTTTAGAATTCCAAATGATGTGGAATTTTTATTTAGAGGAGATAAGAGTTCAGTGCCTCAAAATCTTATCTCTGTAATCACAGCTAGAAAGATGCTTAGAAGAGGATGTCAAGGTAATTTGGTTATGGTCAAGGATAAGGAAGTATAAAAGAGTGCAACTGAGAATGTGCCAATTGTGCATGAATTTCTAAATGTTTTTCCTAAAGAGCTACCAAGATTACCTCTAGAAAGAGAAATAGAATTTTGTATTGATGTTGTACATGGTATAGATCCCATCTCTATACCACCTTATAGAATGGCACTTAGAGAGTTCAAAGGAGCTTAAAGATCAATTACAAGAGTTACTTGATAAGGGTTTTATTAGACCCAGCACATCTCCTTAGGGCACACCAGTGTTATTTGTGAAGAAGAAAGATGGTAGTCTTTAACTTTGTATCAACTATAGACAGTTGAACAAAGTCACTATTAAGAACAACTATCCTCTTTTAAGGATTGATAATTTGTTTGACCAACTTCAAGGAGCTTGATATTTCTCCAATATTGACTTAAGGTTTGGATATCATCCGTTAAGAATTAGAAGTGAAGATACCTAAGAATGCATTTTGGACAAGGTATGGCCATTATGAATTTTTTATGATGTCTTTTAGGTTAACAACTGCCCCAATAGCTTTAATGGATTTAATGAATTGGGTATTTTCACCATTCTTAGACCAATTTATGATAGTATTTATTGATGATATCTTGGTTTATTCAAAGAGTGAAGAGAAGCATGCCATGCATTTGAGGGTGGTACTTTAAACTTTGAGAGAGCATCAATTGTATGCCAAATTCTCTAAGTGTGAGTTTTAGTTGGATCAAGTGGTATTTTTAGCATATGTAGTATCCAAAGATGGCATAGAAATGGATCCTAAAAGGATTAAAGCCATTACAAAGTGGCTGAGGCCTATAATGACCATGGAAATAAGGAGTTTTCTAGGTTTAGTTGGCTATTATAGGAGATTTATGAAGGATTTCTCCAAGATAGCTGCACCTTTAACAAGTTTGTCCTAGAAAAATGCTAAGTTTGTGTGGATAAGAAAATGTGAGGAGTGCTTTTAGTTGCTTAAGGACATGTTGACTTCAGCTCTAGTGTTAACTTTACCTTTACGGAATAAAGGGTATACAAAGTCTTATGATGCTTCTTGAGTACGATTGGGGTGTGTATTGATGTAAAATGGGAGAGTATTTGCTTATGCTTCATGTTAGTTAAATAAGAATAAGCAAAACTATCCTACTCATAATTTAGAAATGGTGACAGTAGTGTTTGTATTAAAAATTTAGAGGCATTGCTTGTATGGTGTCACCTGTGATATATACACTAACCATAACAGCTTGAAGTATATTTTTCAATTAAGAGATTTGAACTTAAGGCAGAGGAGATGGATGGTACTTTTAAAAGACTATAATTGCTCTATCTTATACCATTAGGGTAAAGCTAATGTAGTAGCTGATGCCTTGAGCAGGAAGTTAGTAAAAAGCCTTGCTCAGATTAGCTCTAGAAGAAAGCCAATCATTAAGGAGTTGCATAAGTTGATTGATCAAGGGTTATAATAGAAAGTAACCAATCATGTCTATTGGCCTAATGTAAAGTAAGATTAGTGTACTTGGATAGAGTCAAACAGCATAAAAGGGACCAATAGTTATAGATAATAATGTATAAAGTGCAACAAGGTCAATCTATAGTGTTTGTTATTAATAATGAGGATGCACTATGATTAGGCACTAGATATGGATGACTTAAGGAAGGAGATTATGGAAAAAGCTCAATTTTCTACTTACCAATGTACCATGATTTAAAAATACTTATTGGTGGAATGAGATGAAAAAAGACATTGTAGAGTTTGTATCTAAGTGTCTCACTTATCAACATATGAAATTAGAACATTAGAAGCCTTCAGGATTATTGTAATAGTTGGCTATCCTATAATGGAAGTGGGATATGATTACTATGAATTTTGTAACTAGATTACCTTATACAACTGGAGGTTATGATGCCATTTGGTTAATAATTGATAGGCTAACCAAATCAACTCATTTTTTGCTAATTAATAAGACGCACTTTATTGACATGTTAATAAGATTATCAATTAATCGAATTATTTATTTCCATGGGGTACTAAAAAGTATAACATTTGATAGAGGAGCCACTTTTACTTTGTTCTTTTAGCAAGAGTTACATAAGGCCTTGGGTACAAGACATGACTTCAGTACGACATTTTGTCCTCAAACAAATGATTAGTCAAAAAGGACCATTCAAACATTAGGGGATATGTTGAGAATGTGTGTGATGGATTTTAGTTAGCAAAGGGATTTACACTTCCCATTAATTGAATTATCATATAATAATAGTTATTATGTAGGTATTGAAATGGCTCGATAAGGAGCCTTATATGGTAGAAAGTGTATATCAATTTTATGTTATGAAGTTAGAGAGAGACCGCTAATAGGCCTAGAGTTGGTTCAAGTGATTTTTGAGAAGATACTTATCATTCAATAGAGATCAAGGATAGCTTTTAGCTGACAGAAAAGCTATGTTGATCTTAAGAGAAAAGATATACCATTTTTTGTTAGAGACATAGTGTCTCTAATGAAGGGAGTATTGCGATTTGCTAAGAATGGTAAGTTAGCCCCAAGGTATATCGGACCCTTTGAAATTTGTTCAAGAGTTGGCAATATGGCTTATAGACTAGTGTTGACACAAGAACTATCATGGATTCATCTAGTATTTCATGTCTCAAAGTTGAGGAAGTTCATCTCCAATCCTTCATATGTTCTTCAGCTATAAGCAGTGGAGCTAAATGAAGAGTTGACATAAGAAGAGTACTTAGTGATGATCATGGATCAACAAGTTCACCAACTTTGTACTAAAGAAATACTTATAGTGAAGGTCTTGTGGAGCAACCATGTAGTTAAATATTGCACTTAGGAGATAGAGATCGATATGCAAAATGAATACAGTTGAATATTATTATTATTATTATTATTATTATTATCATTATTATTATTATTATTATTATTATTATTATTGTTGTTGTTATTATTATTATTATTATTATTATTATTGTCACATTTGTGTATATGTGTGTGCGTGTGTGTATGTATATGTATATGTGTGTGTGTGTGTGTATATATATATATATATATATATATATGAAAAAGGGAGAAAACAATGGCAAACAATCCACCTTGTGTGGAAAATTTTTGTTTAGTACCCAAACTTTTCTTCTCCTTTGTTGAACAGTCAAATGACCTCCGATTGACCCCAAATTTGAACCCTAGATTCTTGTGACCCTCTTATACATTCTCATAACTTTTATTTTGCAAAAATCATCTAGAAACACCTAGAATTTAGGAAGAATAGTTAGATTAGTTTTATCATTTGTCACTATTCTAGCGGATTTCAAGTGTCACAGTTGCTTCCATTATGTTCCTCTCAACATTATGAATCCATAGGCAATAACCACACATCTGATCTCCAGTTCTAGAATATTTGGTGAAATTTTTTAGGTAATTTCTCTTTGATTTTTTATCCATAAATTCTATGTATGTTTTGGGTTGTTTGAAGCTTTAAATGTATATATATATATATATATATATATATATATATATATATATATGAAAAAGGGAGAAAACAATGGCAAACAATCCACCTTGTTTGGAAAATTTTTGTTTAGTACCCAAACTTTTCTTCTCCTTTGTTGAACACTCAAACGACCTCTGATTGACCCCAAATTTGAACCCTAGATTCTTGTGACCCTCTTCTACATTCTCATAACTTTTATTTTGCAAAAATCATCTAGAAACACCTAGAATTTAGGAAGAATAGTTAGCTTAGTTTTATCATTTGTCACTATTCTAGCGGATTTCAAGTGTCATAGTTGCTTCCATTGTGTTCCTCTTAACATTATGAATCCATAGGAAATAACCACACATATGATCTCCAGTTCTAGAATATTTGGTGAAATTTTTTAGGTAATTTCTATTTGATTTTTTATCCATAAATTGTGTGTATGTTTTGGGTTGTTTGAAGCTTTAAATGTATTCTATATAGTATTAGGAACATTTTGGTATAATTTGTTTAGTCAGATATTACATTTTCAGTTAAAATCTGTGGGTCCAACCTAAACTCCAGTGAATGAACAGTACTAACCCTAGATAAATGTATGGAACTATTTTAAACAAATAGTATAAATTATAGTGATCAATTATCAGAAAATGGAGTTTATTCTAATTCTTTACGGATTTTGACAAATAAATCTTAGAAATGTTGTAATGGAAATTAGTTAATTTCCATTTAAATTACTTAAATCGTCAGAGATAATTCTTATGCCTTAAATTAATCATTTAGGGTCTTCATTAGTCAATTTCATTAATTCCATCATTTTTATAATTTTTTCTAGGATTTTAGAGAGTTATTGGGATTTTATTATTATTATTCATTAAATATATATTGTTTATAAAGTATATCAAAACAGAGATATCGGGAAATAGGCGAAAAAGATCACGTTAACCTGCTCACTCCACTTGTAAGTTAATATTTAGAAATGTATGTTAGGTTTATGCTTAAGAACCTAGATTAACTAATTCTAATTAAAATGGAAATTTAGTTAAAGAAATTATATTTGAGCATTTGAAATGCCCATAATATTAATTTTGATATTTTAAATATGCTATTTACATTATGATTTTTGTTGATGCTTTAATGATATTATAGGTTATTATGATTTCTAATTATAAATATATTGTGAAGAATAAAATAAAAGTATTTCATTCCCAACTATTATATTTCCTTAAAATTTTACTATCTGGTATGTATAAAAGAAATTTAAGTAAACAATTTATATTTTTAATATTCAAAATATCCATATTGTTGATTTGATATTTTAAAGATGATGATTATACTTTGATTATTATTATTAATGCTATCCTGCATAATTAGTGTTAATAAGATTATTAATGCTAATGATATTGTCGAAAATAAAAAAAAAGAATTTTTTATTTCCAGGATTAAAATTCCTTAGAATTTATTATGCTTTTAAATATAAAAGTAACTTAAGGAAAAGATGGGTAGAATGAGCTACCTGATGGGTGTCATCAGGACCATGTGCACACATGTAATGATGCTTGAGTCAGGCTCTTATTGAGAAATTTAATTGTGAAGCTCGGATGATGCATAGCTTTCGAGCGTATGGTATTTGAAAGATTCGGCTGATGCATAGCTCTCGGGCGTATTTGAATTGAACATTTACTAAGATCGATGTCTCAATTAATGCTTAGCTATCGAGAATTGCTAATAAATATTAGAATAAGAGATTGACTATAACTGGTAGCTCAGTGGAATCTTAGTTCTTGGGAATCAGCAATCATTGGATAACTAAGAGAGTCGAATGGTTTTTAGATTTGTGGTTTAGGGTTCTACCACTAATTTTCACCTAAATTATTTATTGACATAATTTTATTATTTTATCTTTTTATTATATATTTGTTTAAGTAATTAATATTTTGAAGTTTTTTTAAGAAAGTTACTAAATGAATATTTGGTGTATTTACAAATCCATATTTTTTAAAAAAAATTTATATTTGGATATATATAGTATTGATAAATTAATGATTTTCTTTACATACAATTTCATAATAAATATTTATAATAAATGTTCTAATAAAAGAAGGTTTTCAAATAAATATATGTTTGTTTATATTAGCTTGCTCATTGAAGTCTGACTCCCTTCAACTATTTTTCCAAGAACTTGGGAGTATAATTAGTTCATCTTCTCTATACTAGACTCATTCTTCACTGGTTGTGTTATGTAGGCTAAGTTAATGTTATTAATATTCATGTGTAATAGATTTAGTTAATATAGACAACGCAGTAGATGTGGATGCTTTGTTGTTATGATATTTGTGTAGTTTTAAGATTGAGATATTGGAGATTGTGGTTATGGTTATAATGATATAAATATTTGGGAGTGTATTTGTAATTTTATAGGTTTTGGTTTTGTCCTAGTAGAGGGGAAACTCTACTAGATTTTTCTTAGAATTAAAGTTAGATTTATTTATATAATAAATTCCTTAGGCTTACTATAAGTTTTAGAAGCTTTATGCTTTTCAATTCCCTAGTGCTGGTCATGTGCTCTTGGGGTTCAAGTCGTGACATTGCCCTTCCTACAACCACATACTACATGCATTCCTTATCTACCTCTATGTATATTTTCTTATTTTTTTATTATAAATTGGACCCCACTTTTAATATTATATTCCTCGCATTGAACTATTTTCAATGCGTGCCATGCCATGTACCATCTTCCTTTGACAAAAACATCATCTTTCTACATTATATCATCACAAGTGACATCTATTATATTTTGCACTTCTCTTTCACATGACAAGTAATATGTTGTAACATCATCCTTTTGATTATTGGATAAATGGTACATGTAGCTTTCACTATAAGAAAATTGACCTACAATGGTGGGAAAATCTATGACTAAAATTTTAAAAATCATCAATAAAAATTTTAATGATTGGAAATGTCTCGTCATCGCCCATCATTACTGCCCTCGTTAGGAGAGGTAATAATGATGGAAATGAAATCTTATCATTACTACATATAATAATTAGATAATTATAGTCATTAAAAAATATTTTTAACAATGACAAATGTAATTAATATATCGTCATTTTCTCCTCACTATATGGCACTGTATTAACAAAATTTACCATCATTATATAAAAGTTGGTCCCTCACTAAAATTCTTTTTAACAATGATAATGTCCTTCATAAAATTAATAAATGTCCTTACTAAACAAAATTTTTAGTGATAAGAATTTGTCATTAATTGATTTTAACTCCTCGCTATATATCTTTATAAGAATAAAGTTTTCATCATTATAAATTGTAATATGATCAACAGAAGTTCATAACAATAAGGACCTATGCCATCACTAATAAAAACATCCATTACTATATATATGATATTAAATTTGTATATATAGCAAATTATTTTGTACATAAGATCACATCCATATATTCATTCAACCAAATTACACATAATGGTAACTTTGTCAAAGTACATGAGTTCTATATAAATGAACTCTCTAATATTTCCCAATATTTACTCCATGGAGTACAAATATATTCAAGTTCTTTATGGATCACTTGGTTTTCCTAAAAAACTCTTACCAGGTCCTTAAATCCTAGCTTGAAATTCATATGTCAAGGCTTCTTTCCTCCACTTGTTTAATACTGACACAATTCAGACAATATTTAGTTAGAATTTAAAAGGGTTAAAAGTAATGTTAAAGAGAAACATATATGAGATGCGTAAGAACTATTAACCATAAGACATTAAATTTGCATTCTAAAATCAACATTAGCCACTAACAATAGTAAAATTAAGCTTATACATGCATTCCTCACCCGAAGAATATGGCAGTATCAAAATTTGGACCATATTGACAATAATATCCATGACATATTACTACTGCTTTGCAATTTTGCATCAAGTACCAATTAAATTAGAATTCTAAAGCATAAGATGACTCAACCCTTGTAACAATAATAGAGTCACTTGCTTTTAAGTGTTAAGATATAAAGTGGGGATGAGGCCAAAACCTCCCATATATGATGATGGGAAGCAAAGCCAGATGTCACTTGAAAAGGCTGCAGACCTTCACCTCTTCAAAACACAATATTATTATGGCTTAAGAATGTAAAACAACTAAAATCCATAGTAGAACATAATGATATGCAACATCAATTTAAGGCACATTGTGTTAAGAGTTCTTAATGAAGTAAAAGGGCAACAAATATTTAGTGTTACATTCCACTTGAACAATTAAGCTAGAAAAAGTAGCAAGTAGCAACCAAATCATTCAGCCAATGAATTACCAATGAGGAAAATATTACATCTAAGAAAACATAACTAATTATAATTCCTAGATTATATAAAAAATTCAAGAATCGTGAGAGTATCAATAATAAGAGAAGCGAAATAACTATTTGCCCAATTGATGAGCTTACCTTTGGCATTATGTGCCTTGTTAACCTATATAAGACAATCAAACATGAAAACCTAGTCTAAATATAGAACAAAGAGTGAATAAAATAACTAGACAAAAATCAAATTAGAGTAGATTCAGAAAGGAAAGAAACATGATTAATTTTCAGAAATTAACGTACAATATTAAATAACTTGACCACTAAAACATCAACAACATAAATAAATAATGCAAAATCATATTAGTATGAGAAATAACATTAGCATTAAATTGAAACACAATATATGATTATTGTTCTAATATAAATAAAATAAAAGGTATTACCTCCTATTGTAGCAAAACATATTAAATTCTTTTCATGCAAGTCTAAATAATTAGCAAGCTTTACATTCCCCTTCTCTTCCATCTATTATGTTAAACAAACAATAGCATTGTATTAAAGCCAAATTTAAATACATAAATATCTTGTATTGAAGTGATATTTTTTTCAAAATCTATTCTAAAATGGTAGCCAATGGCCTTTTCTTTCCTTCCAAGCATCACCATATTTTGCCATGATGTCCTAAAATAAGGAAATGTTATTTATGGTAAATGCAAAAAGTAGAAGTTGACCACCAATATGCCAAATAAAATTAAAAAAAATGGAAAAGAAGACTAATAATAACGTGTACTAGTATAATGTTTTTAAAATCCTTAAATCATCTACCTTATAATTCTTAATGCTCCTTTTATTAGTTAAGTGATCCAAATTTGTGTAGTAAGGAAAATTAAGAGCATCATGCACCTGAAATGATGGAAGATAGCTAAGTTTGGTTTTCTACCATGATGAGTCAGAATAAATGAAACTGCTAACAAGTTAAAAGAAAATAGCTCTTCTATAATATGTCCATAAAGTCTGTTAGCATAATTGTAACCATTGGATATTTTTTCTCCAATAAGGGACTTGTCCATGAATTTTGATTTGCCAACAGTGATTCATATGTATAAAATATCTATGGTGCTCTATATAACTCTAAGGCAATCCTTGTGTCCTTCAAGTATCCTTCAAGTGAATTGGAGAAGTGATCCTTTGTAAATTGAATTAATATTTCTATACCCATATATTGACTTGATTAAAATTGCATTGATTAAGATAAACAAATGATAACTAAATTAAAACTTACTTATCTTAATAGCATGCTTGAAGAGACATTATATTCATTGACATGAAATATTTGAAATGCCATTGCATGTGTAGTATAATCTAGAAATATCTCTTAATTCCCTTGTAGCAAGCATATGCTCATTTACTAATTTAATGTTGTATTACCAAAAAAAGAAATATAAGGTTCCCTATAACATAAAAATATGATGACATACTATAGGTGGATCACTAAATACTAGATGATTTTATATTTTCAGTGGTATTATCCTTTAGGTGGATCATAATTATATCATATAAAATTGGCCATGTTCTCTTATATTAAATTGAAAATTTTGTCCAGAAGTGCTATCTTTTTTATGTTTTTGAGCTAAAAAAAACCAATTAGATCCTTTGAGTTAATTAGAAATTTAATTAATAGATTTATAATAAAGAAGTCATAGAATTTAATACCATATAAAGTTTCTTGAACATAGCTGAAAAAACATAATTATTTGCAATGCAAGAGGAATATAGAACATTATCTGTATATTTCATTCAACGCTGAGTTTATTTTTTATAGAAAATTTCAATAAATTCCTAATCTTTTAAGAGTGTCAACTAAATAAAGATTAAAATGTTTGTCTAGTGGATAAATGGTTGGAATTGATAAGGTCAACAAAAAGTAATTTGAACAAAACATAGAGATTAAAAGTGTGCATGATATTATGTCAAGTTATGGATGAACTTGCATTTCCAAACTTCTACAACATAGAATTTACATATTGAAAATAATAAGCATCTTGAAGATGACAAAAAGTAGTTGCAGTGGTAGAAAATGAAGAGGTCTTTTCTAATTTGCAATGGTAGAGAATTTAAGAGCAGAAGCACCATTGTTAGGTGATTCAAAAGTGGAGCCACCATCAATTACGGATGTACCACCTAATGGTCTTGTAAAATGGCATAAAAAAAAGGAAATGGTTATGTAATAATCAAGTGCAATGACTACATGCTTTGGATGAGGTGAAATTTCAAAAATTTCACTTGCATAACCATTCATCACATGAAGATTTCCATTCCCATAAATCCATTTTTCATTTTACATATAGCTAAACTAAAAATCAATATGTAAAATAACAACTTAAGAAGTATAAGTTTAAGAATACTTATAATTTCCTAAGTTTGATGTAGACTATAAGTATTCTATAAGCTTTAGATTATATGGTTACAATCTCCTAAGTTTGATGTAGACCACAAGTATTCTATAAGCTTTAAATTCTATAGTTCAACTCTTGAATCAAATGCTTAGCCTCCAAGTGTTAGGCCTCTAGCTTAAAACACCAAAGATCTACCAAATCACTTTCTTGGTTAGATTAGATTAGTTGTAAGTAGCCTCTCCAATGAACCTCACAAAACTTGCACAAATTTAATCTTCTTGTAAGAACACTTTAGGTTTATTTTGTGTATATGTTTCTCTCCTTTTGTGTGTCTCTACACAAAGTGTCTAACCTTAAAAGCATAACTTAGGTTATGAATATATAATATAAAGAAAGTAAAACTTTATCACATAATGAGTGGACAACTCATCATGATAAGTATATAAGTTGTGCACTTATCTAGTGCACTAAGAATTACGTAAAGAATTAATACATCTCATGTATATGTCTATAAACATTCTCTATACTTAATCATGTAACCTAATCCTTATCATTGCCTTAGATAAATTTATACACATAGAGATAATGTGTGCATAACATGACAAGCTAATAAGCCAAGCTTAATATTTATCATGCCCATAGGCAACATTATACATATAAAGGATAAGGCATGCCTAACATGAAAATTTTTGACCAAGTCATGTTCACATGGATTTGGGCTTAGTAATTGGGCCAACACTTGGCCCAAGCCCAATCCATATAACAAATGGGCTTGGATTAAGTCCAAGGGCTTTCTCAACATCTTTGATTAATCTTAGTCTAAAACCCTTTTGGGTGTAGGCCCAAACAACTTGGGTTATTAATCCAAGTCCAATTAGAAACAACATATATTGCTAATTGAATACCTTAATTAATATCTCATATCAATTAAGTATAAATTAATAATTAAATCCTTTACTAGAATTGGATTTCATGATATGCTAGAATCATTGCTTAAAACATAAATCCAATTCCATTAATCTTAATTATTTGATGAAACACTTTAATTAATAATTAGATTAATATTGCTGATGATTTGGTGAAACTCTTTTAGGTATGACTTACTAGGTTCACGTCTAATTGGCAATGAGAAGATAATATCAACACTTGATATTATTTTAAACTCCTTTCAAGTCTAAATATGAAAATCCCAATTATTCAAATTAAATTCTCATATATTGTGAGTGATGCATAGCATCGATATTATAACTACACAATTAGAAATGAATGCATGTATTGATTCATATGAACCCTTTGGTCATAATTACCATACACTAAAATCCCTTCATTAGAAGATCCCAATATAGCCTAGAGTTATGGTCTAGTTAAACTCTAATAGTTACATCATATTACCTCATCTCAAGTTCTATTCTTGATAAAATATAACCAAACTAAAACTCTTTCAGTTCGTGTCATATTTTTCCTTGCCAAGAACTTATTGATCAACAAAGAACTTAGATAACATAGGATCTTATCCCTGTTCACTCCAAGGAATAAATCCCACCTTGGTTGAATACTCATCCCTACACTTAGCTGACTAGAGCGACCATATGCCATATACCTATGTATGATTAACATAAGTATGTAAGTGGTAATAAACCCTAACCACTTAAATATGGATGACCATGTTGACTTAGGTCAAAGGACTATATGTAACATTATGACCTAGATTATGATTATTGACTATAAGTGAATATCCATACAATCACAAATCTAATGTCATGTTTGATCCACCGATCGCATGAGTATCCACATGTCTATTCTGATATCTTATGTCAAGTATCATGAGACTCACTACCTCCCACTATTAGTATCACATACTAATCAAGGAAAATAGACATAGATGATAATCTAATTAATATTACCCAAATAATAATTAATCAACTATTAACAATTTTATAGTATATGTATTAAATAAATTTGTAGCTCATATTATCAACTATTGATAATAAATTTATTTAACATTATAGTAATGGAAAAATATTCAATTAAATAAACACTTTAAATAATAGAATATTAGTTTATTTCCATTTGGGATAATTTACAACGTCAAATATGTGATTGGCCTATAGGGCATACCACTTGTACTAATAATCTCCCATTTGTACTAGAGCCAATCACTACAGTATTTTAGATCCATCTTCTCAAGATGTTGATCTAGCTATAGTTAGGTTAATGCTTTAGTAATTGAACTAGCGACATTTTTAGCTGAAGCTATCTTTTGCACAATAATATCACCTTTTTTAATAAGTTCATTAATAATATGAAAATGTCTTTCTATGTGTTTGGATTTTTTGTGTGACCTCAGTTCCTTTGCTAAAGCAATGGCTCCATTATTGTTGCAATAGAGAGGAATTAGGGACTCAATGGAAGGAATAATTCCAAGCTCGATAATGAACTTCTTAATCTAAATAGCCTCTTTAACAGCATCCGATATGGATATATACTCAGCTTATATAATGGAATCAGTAGTGACACTTGACTTGGAGCTCTTCCAGCTGACTACTCTCCCATTATAAATAAACACAAACGTAGAGACAGACTTTCTATCATTTACATCTAATTGGAAATCATAATATGTGAAACCATCCATTTGTAGATCACATCCTCTATAAGCTAAGACTAAATCTTTAGTCCTTCTCAAGTATTTAAAGATTGCCTTAACAACTTTTCAGTGTTCCATACCTAGGTTGGACTGAAACCTGCTAGTCACATTAACAACATAGGTAATATGAGGCCTAGTATATAACATAGTAGACATTAAGCTTCCTACAACTGAAGCATAAAGAACTTTAGCCATTTACTCCATTTCCTCAGGTGTTTAAGGTGACATACCCTTATATAAATGGATACCATGCCTAAATGGTAATAATCCTCTCTTTGAATCAAACATGTTGAACTTATTCAACACCTTTTCCTAGTAAAGACTTTGGGATAAACCTATCATTCTTATTGATCTATCTCTATAGACTCGAATGCCAAGAATAAAGGTAGCTTCCCCTAAGTCTTTCATAGAGAAAGTTTTACATAATTATAGTTTCACATTTTTAAGTATACTAATGTCATTCCTAAATAATAAAATATCATTAACATATAGTACTTGGAAAGTGAGTTGGCTCCCATTGACCTTCTTTTACACACAAGGCTCATCTTCATTTTTTATAAAACCAAAAGAATGAATGGCTTCATTAAAATGATGATTCCAACTCCTTGAAGCACGTTTAAGACAATGAATTTATCTATTAAGCTTATACACTTTGGAACCTTTCTTAGATTCAAAACCCTTGGGTTGCTCCATATATATTTCTTCCTCAACAAAACCATTGAGAAAAGTAGGTTTGACATCCATTTGCCTAATTTTATAATTATAGTGTGCAGTTATGGTGAGAAGTATTCAAATGGACTGAGCATGGCTATCAGAGAGAAGGTTTCCTCACAGTCAACCCTTTACATTTGCTGAAACCCTTTTGCTACAGGCCTTGCTTTATAAGAATCATTCTTTCCATTTGCACCAATCTTTCTTTTGAAGACCCATTTACAACCTATAGATATAATACCTTCAAATGGATTAACAAGTGTCTAAACATGGTTTGCATACATGGAATCCATTTAATCTTGCATTACTTCAAGCCATTTTGAAGAATCTTTATCATATAAGGCTTTTTTATATGTAGTAGGATCATTATCATGATTGCTTTCTTTATGAATATGCAACTCTTGCATATCATGTAGAAAATCATATATCTCCAGTAGATGAGATACCTTACTAGATCTTCTAGTAGTTGTAGTATGACGATATTTTTAGCAGGATTATACTCTTAATCAACTTGATTAGCTTCATTAGAAGTCTCCTATTCTAATGCTATCTTCCTTCCTTTCCCACCTTTTTGAAGAAACTCTTGCTTAAGAAATATGGCATCTCTGCTTAAAATAATAGCTTATTCAATACAATGATAAAAATAATATTTTAAAATATCTTTAGGATATCCAATAAATCTACCTTGAATTGACCTTGCATCTAGTTTGTTTATTTTTAGCCTTTCAATATAAGCTAGGCATCCCCAGATCTTAACATGCTTATAACTTAGTGCCTTACCATGCCATATTTTATATGGTATGGTAGACACAACCTTAGAAGTAACATGATTTAGAATGTAAGCAATAGTTTGTAATGCAAAATCCCAAAGGAAAGTAGGCAAATCCATATAGTTCATCAATGATCAAACCATATCTAATAGAGTTCAATTCCTCTTTTTGCATACACCATTTGATTGAGGTGTGCGAGGTAGAGTTAGTTATGAAATAGTGCCTATTCCTTAAGGAATTAAATAAATTTAGTACTTAAGTATTCACTTCCTCAATCCAATTATAGGATTTTAATGCTTTTCCCGTTCATTTCTCTACTTTGATAATGAATTCCTTGAATTTTTTAAAGGATTCACTTTTATATTTCATTAAATATAAATGTCCATACCATGATACATCATCTATAAAGGTAATAAAGTATAAGAACTTGCTTTTTACCATTTGATTAAATGGCCCACATACATCACTATATGTTATTTCCAAAATTTCTATGGCCCTAGCCATTTGTCCAACAAATGGTGATTAGGTCATCTTGCCTTGGATACAAGCTTCATAAGTTGTATTGCTTAAGGTTTCAATATTTCTTAAGATTGCTAATCTTTCCAAATTTGTGATTCTATCACTTACAATCTCAAGTGCCATCAATATGTTGGGTTAGAAGCATTTTCAATTAGCATTGTATTCACAACATTCATATTGGTTGGATATTGTTTATTATTGGATTTATTATCAATGTAATAAATATCATGTAATACATAACCCATGCCACTATCTTATTATCAAAATAGATATTACATACATATCTTTTAAATAAAAATTTATAACCTTTCTAGTAAAACTATAAATAGAGATGATGTTATTATAAGCATTAGGGACATATAAAACATTTTTCAATAATAAAACATGATCATTTAAGTCAATAGAGGTGTTTCCTATAGCTTTAGCAGTAACACTTGCTCCATCTCCATGCTTTAAAGTCATCTCATTTGACCCTAATGTTCTTTCACTTACTATGTCCTGCAAAGAAGAACATATGTGAGAACTAGCACTAGTATCTAATACCCATGTATTATATAAGCTTTTAGAACATTTAGAAATAGATAAATTATATAAAGTCTCACCCTCTCCAATCTTTCCTTTCCTTTCATTGATTCAAGGAACTTAGGATAATTTTTTTTTAATGTCCATCTCCTTGGCAATAGAAACATTTTCCTTTACCTTTGTTCTCAACCTTCTTTTTGCCTTTGTTTTTGCTTACACCTCCTAAAGCTTTAGGAACTCTTTCCTTAACTTTCTTTGATTTTGTTGCCCTTATTCTTCTTAGTCCCATTAAAAGAGGCAATCAAAGTAACCTCCTTCTCTTTTTCAATGTGAATAGCCTTTTGGGCTATCACAAGCATATTTAATAACTCCACAAGTGTGCACTCAAGTTTATTCATATGAAAATTGGTAATGGTTTACCCAAATGACTATGGAATGGATTATAAGATCAAACCAATTTAAAGTTAAGCATCCATTATGAAATTTAGACTCTAAATTTCCTTAATATAACGAACATAGAATTCACATGAGCTCCAACATCCTCACCTTCCTTCATTTTAGCACCAAAAGCCAGTTAAATATCCCATATCTAGCAGTCCTACTTTGTTCACTAAATAACTCTTGTAGGTGAAGTAGGATTTCCTTTGCATTAATATACTTCTTATGTTGCCTATGAAGTTCATTTCTCATGGAAGCCCACATAATGCAATGTGCTTGTAAGTCATCATCTTTCCATTTTGTAAGAGTGTTACATTCTTCTTGCATAGCATTTGGTGGAAGGGGGTTCGGGAGTACTTTGTTCCAAAATATATAAAATACGTTCAAAGCCCAAAATAACTTTTAGATTTTATAGCCAATTAATAAAAATTAGGTCTAGTGAGTCTATGGTTTTCACGAATGATGCTTAGTGGGTTTAATGAGCTCATATTATCGGATTACTACAAAATATAAAAATATTATTAGCTATAATAACATTAATAAGTTTTTACCATTAGATTTGGTCTTTAATCATAATGGTCTCCATTAGTTTAAAGAATCCTACACTTCTAAAGTAGGAGATAGAAATCCCTTATTGGATAGATTTCTAGTGGGTGATGAAGTTCTTAATGGGTTACTAATATTCTTCATGTACACTTTGCCATTCTTGGAATATTAGTTCTTATTAAGTGGATAACTTTTTTCCATCACATCTCATATGAGGTTCCATTAATCTAGCTCCTAATGCTTAGAAACCTTATGTGAATATAATTTTCATTCTTAGTCTCTTTACATTTGTTAGGTCCACACCATTTAATCAATGTAATATATAGACTTGAACACTACACACCTTAGGTACACTTATTTGACATTCTTGGCATGTAGTGTGTCTATAGATTCGTAGCATCTTATTCTTTACAATGAACACTATAAGATCTCTTAGCAGAAATATACACCCTTATATATCCATAGCCGAAGTATATTCGTCTAAAACATTGTATGTTATTGCATTAATGGAGAGCTAAGGCTTAATTTTAATTTGGAATATTTATGGGGTCTTTAATTAAGGTCTCACTTTGCACATTAGCTATATATATATATATATATATATATATATGGCATAGCATTCATTTACATACATGCATTACATATGCATATAGCACGTTACAACACATATGTCACATATATACATAGAACATGCAAAATGGGATGAACAAATAATGAGTGATCATGGGACTTTTATATACCTATTTTAACTCTAAAAATAAGTTACAAAATATTTCCAACATCTCTGTGGATCTCTAATATTGAACACTTCAAGTTCTAAGCACAAATCTTGTGATTTACATTTACTCCTTGGCATACCAAGGTCAATATTACATTTTTAATTCTATGTAATTAACATTTCATTACATAATTAATTATAAAATAAAAATTAATTATTAATATAAATTAAAGGATGTAATCCATGATCATTCCTTGCATGTATAACAAGCAAACATCAAGTAAAATGCACAAGAATAATGCATGAAAAATCATGATATTATGTTCCATGCTATGCTTACGGCTTGCTCATGGTCCTAAGGGTAGAGCATGAGTATGGAAGCCTCTACATAAACAAGGCAAGGCTTATCAGAGGTGCCCTCATGGTTTGCTTAAGGCCATGAGGGTAGACCATAAGGGTGGCAGCCCTATGCGATTTTACAAATAATTTAGGCCATTTTTACATATTTTAAGTCATAAAACTTACAACTAACATGATGTATAATTACAACACTTTTAATTATAAATCAATTTAACATGTGTAAAGTTCAAAAGAGGCTCTGATAACACTTAAACAAAACAATTATACAATAATAAAGTATGGTGAGCGCATGCCTTAGATAAGGTGAACTTTTAAAAATTTTACTTGCATAACCCTTCATCACATGAAGATTTCCATTCCCATATATCCATTTTGCATTTTACACCAAAGCTAAACTATAAATCAATTTGTAAAATAACAACCTTGGAAGTCTAAGTTTAAGAATACTTACAATCTTCTAAGTTTAATGTAGACCGTATGTATTCTACAAGCATTGGATTTTATGGTTCAACTCTTGAATCAAATCCTTAGCCTCCCCAAGTGTTAAGCCTTTAGCTTAAAACACCGAAGCTCCACCAAATCACCTTTTTACTTAGAATGGATTAGTTGCAAGTAGCCTTTTTAATGATCCTCATAAAACTTACACTAATTTAATCTTATTATATGAATGCTTAAGGTTTATTTTGTGTATATGTTTCTCTCCTTTTGTATGTCTCTACAAAAAGTGTCTAACCTTAGAAGCATAGCTTATATTATGAATATATAATATAGAGAAAGTAAAATTTTATCATATGATAAGTGTACAACTCATCATGATAAGTATATAACTTGTACACTTATCTAGTGCACCAAGAATTATGTAGAGAATTAATACATCTCGTATACATTCTCTACACTTAATCATGTAACATAATCATTATCCTTACCTTAGTTAAATTTGTACGCACAATTAATAATGTGTGCCTAACATGACAAGCCTTATAAGCCAAGTTTAATGTTTATCATGCCCATAGTCAACATTATGCATATAAAGGATAAAGTGTGTCTAACATGACAAATTTTGACCTAGTCATGTTCATATAGATTTAGGCTTGGTAATTGGGCCAACACTTAGCCCATGCCCAATCCATATATCAAATGGGCTTGGATTAGGTCAATGGGCTTTCTCAACATCTTAGATTGATCTTATATCGAAACCTTTTTGGCCTAGGCCCAAACAACTTGGGCTATTAATCCAAGTTCAATTAGAAATAACATATATTATTAATTTAATACCTTAATTAACATCTCATATCAATTAAGTATAAATTAATAATTAAATCATTTACTTGAATTGGATTTCATGATATGCTAGAATCATTACTTAAAGCATAAATCCAATTCCATTAATCTTAATTATTTGATTAAACACTTTAATCAATAATTAGATTAATATTAATGATGATTTGATGAAACTTTTTTAGGTGCAACTTACTAGGTTCATGTCTAATTGGCAATGAGAAGATAACATCAGCACTTGATATTATTTGACACTCCTTTTAAGTTTAAATGTTAAAATCCTAATTATTTATATTTAGTTGTTATAAGTTGTGAGTGACTCCTAGCATCGATATCACAACTACCTAATTAGAAATGAATGTATGTATTGATTCACATTAACCCTTTAGTCATAATTACCGTGCACTAAAATCTCTTAATTAAAAAATCCTAATATAGCCTAGAGTGAAGGTTTAGTCAAACTCTAATAGTTATATCATATGACCTCATCTCAAGTTCTATTCTTGATCAAATATAACCAACACTGAAACCCTTTTAGTTCATGTCATATTTGTCATGGCTAGGAACTTATTGATCAAGAAAGAACTTAGATAGCATATTATCTTATCTCGGTTGACTATAGGCAATGAATCCCATTTTAGCTAAGCACTTATCCTTATACTTATCCAACCACACACCATATGCCCATGTATGATTAACACATTTATGTAAGCAGTAATAAATCCTAACCACTTAAATGTGGATGACTGTGTTACCTTAGGTCAAAGGACTATATGCACCATTATGACTTAGATTGTGATTGTTGACTATAAGAGAATATCCATGCAATCACAAATCTAATGTGATATTTGATACTACCCATCACATGAGTATCCACATATCTATTTTAATATCTCATGTCAAGTAGTCTGAGACTCACTACCTCATAATATTAGTATTACATGCTAATCAAGGAAAATAGATAGAGGTAATTGTCTAGTTAATATTACATAAATATTAATAAATCAGCTATCAACAATTTTATGACATATCTACTATATAAATTGGTATCTCATATTATCAACTCTTGATATTAAATTTATTTTAACATTACACTAATGGATAAATATTCAATTACATAAATACTTTAAATAATAGAATATTATTTTATTGCCATTTTGGAGAATGTAAAATATTAAATATGTGATTGGCCTATAAAGCATACCACCTATATTGACAATATAGGCATGTAAAAACACTAGTTACAACATTGCTACAAAATGGTCCTCGTGAAACCAAATTTTCAGTAGCCTCTTACAACCGTATGAAAATGCAAACTGTAGGAATAAGCTTTTTATACTCCTTAAGCAAGTACACTACTTATAGTTTCACAAATAGAAATAAATAAAATTGTGATGATTTATTATCAAATTCATCATTACAACAGTATAACATTAAAAAGCAAAATCTTACAAAATGCTCAGTAGGTCTTCTTGATACACTTAAAAGGCCTCATCAACTCTTTCTTTAAATCATCAGGGGCTTTTAAATTCATAAATGGTTGTAAGCAATATTCAAAAGGTCTTAGAAAAAAAAACCTGAATTACTAGAAACAATAGTATAAACACCTCTCACTATAATTATGGGCAAAATGTTCACATTAAAAAAATTCTCAACTTTAAAAATCCTCAATCGATTAAGAATGAGTTCAAATCTAATCCAATAAAAAAATGAGTATGAATGAAATATGGGTAATAAATATAACCTCTTTAACTTCCTTCTAAGATTCAAGGAGATGTTGATAATAAGTAAGGCATTCAACATGGCAAACTATAACTAACTTTTAATCAAAGTTTTCCTTTTTATAATGCCAATCACTAAGCCAAATCAAAACATCATATAAAAGCATTATTGTAACCAGCAAACAAAGAAAAATAATTGATTAAAGAAGAGAGAGCATAATGTAATAAAACAAGAAGAGAGAAGGAGCTTACATCGATTGGGATCGGTGAGGGTTCAAAAAAGATGAAAAGGGAAAAGGTAGACAAAGGTCAGGGCAAGGACAATAGAAGTAGAAGAAGATCATGAATGGTGAGGGTGGATTTAATAATCTGAATTTTTGTAGTTATTAATATTAATATTGTTATTCTAGTTCTTATTATTATTTAATTGTTATTATCATTGTCTTTACTATTTATTTATTTATTATTTATTATTATTATTGTAATATATTAGTACTATTGTAATATACATATATATATATATATATATATACACACAGACACACACAGACACACACATATATATATATACACATATATAAGAAAACCATTGGTTAATGGACACCCATGACTAGCAGATCAGGAATAACAGTAGGAGAGAAGCAATTTGGGTAGTAAAATTACCTTTTAATACCAATACTTTTCTTTTCCTTTGCTCAACAGCCCAACAATCTCTAATTAACCTCAAATTCAAACTATGGACTCATCTCATCCTCCTTTTCATTCCAACAGTGTTTATTTTATGAGAAGTCGCTCTAAATAATCTAGAATTTTATTTTCCAATCAGCCATTCTATCTCATTTCTGCATTATTCCAGTAGCTTTTTGGTAGAACGGTTACCTCCTTTGTATTCTTTTCATTACCACAAGTCCGTAGCCACCAATCGTGTGTCTGATCTCATCCATTTTTTATTTTCTATTAATATTTAAATAATTCTAATTTATTTTAGGATTTCATTATTCATTGCCTATTTGGGGTTGCTTGAGGCTTTATGTGTGTCCTATTAATTATTATGAATATTTTGGTATAATTTGTTTGGTTATTGTTGTGTTTTCTAATGAGAATCCAATAGGTCCCAACTGTACTCTAGCAAATGAACTATACTGACCCAAGATATGTATGAAACTATTTTTAATAAATAATGAAAATTATAGTGATCAATTTCCATAAGTGGAGTTTAGTCTAATTCTTTACGAATTTTGAGAAATAAATTTTGGGTATGGTGGAAATTAGTTAATTCCATTTAAGTTAGATAAATTGTCAAAGATAATTCTTAAGCCTTAAATTAAACATTTAGGGTGTTCCTAAGTCAATTTCCATGATTCCATAATTTTTATAATTTTTCAGAATTTTTGGGAGTTATTAGGAATTTATTTGATATATATATATATATATTATAGAGTATTCTAGAGGGGAGACATCAAGCAATAGGCAAACAAGGGACATGTCAGCTTACTTGCTTCACTTGTAAGTTAATATATTGAAATGTGTGTTAGATTTGTGTATAAAGTATATATTGGTTAAATATATTTAAAGAGTATATTTAGTTAAAGAATTTATATTTTAATATTTTGAATATCCATATAGTTGATTGGACATAGTGAAGATGATAATTTTATAATTTATCATTATTAACAATGTTATTTTACCATACTTCTTATTAATAAGATTATTAATGTTATTGATATTGTGGATTATAAAGCTAAAAGTATTTTATTTCTAACATTGACTTTCCTGAGAATTTATTATGCTTTTACATATGATAAATAATTTTTGGAAAAGACTAGTAGAGCGGGCTATTGATGGGTGTTATTAAGACCTTGTGCACACAGTTAGTGATTTTAGAGTTAGGCCCTGATTGAAAATTTAATTGTGACGCTTGATTGATGCATAGCTCTCGAATGAGATGTTTGAATTATGAATAATTATTACTACGACCATGACTCAGTACCTGCGTAGCACTTAAGAATCGCTAGTAACTATTAGAATAAGAGACAGACTACGGCTGGTAGCTCAATAGAAGCTTAGTTTTGAGGAACTAACAGTCATTGAATAAATAAGTGAGCTGAATGGCTTTATAGAATTATGGTTTAGGGTTCTACCACTAATTTCTACCAAAGTTATTTATTGATGTTATTTTATTATTTTTATCTTTTTATCAGATATTAGTTTAAGCAATGGTATTTAAAAGTCTTGCTTTGAAGAATGTTACTAAATGATTATTTGGTGTATTTATATATATATTCTCATATTTCAAAGACATATATTTTGATATATATAGATATAGTATTTAATAAATGAATGATTTTCTTTAAAACACAATTCATACCAAATATTTGTAATAAAGATTTTAATGAAAGAAGGTTTTCAAACTAATATATGTTTCTTTATATTAGTTTACTCAATAAGGTTTGACACACTTCGACTATTTTTCCAGGAACTTGAGACTCTTCAGTTAGTTGAACTCCTCTATGCTGAACTCATTCTTCGTCATCAGTATTCTGTAGGTTAAATTAATGTTAATATTATTCATGTGTAAAATATTAAGTATTCTAAACACTATAGTAGATTTGAATATTTGTTGTTGTTGTTACTATATTTGAGTTGTATTAAGGATTGGAGTATTGGAGTTGTGATTGGTGATTTGATATATATGTATTTGGGAGTGTATTTTACTTTACAAGTTTTGGTTATATTTTAGTACATGGGAATGTTTGCTAAATTTTCCTTAGAAATTTAAAGTTAGTTTTATTTTTTGAAATAAAATTCCTTAGGCGTTCTATGAGTTTTGAAAGCTTATTGCTTTTGCATTTCCTAATGCCAGTCATGTGCCCTTAGGGGTTTAGTTCATGATAGTGAAGCTAGTGGTAAGATAGGGAGTAGGCAAGGGATATGAAAAGAAAAGAAAATTAGGTTAGGTTAAGGAATTTTTTAGAGTTATAAAAATTGTGTAGTTTTAATAAAAACTACATATTTTTGTTATTAAAGATAATTTTTTAATTATAATTTTAATGATTTGTTATTGATATTTAAAGATAATTGAATTATTTTATATATAGCGATTTTCCTTTGATTTTTTTCAGAGCTATGAAACTTCGCTACATTTTGTTGCTTTTCTGTGAATTTTCTGGTGATAAGTGCTGCTGTCAGGCTACCCTAATCATCTTCTTTACCATGGATTACCTAAGTCATAATGATATGTTCTCTACTTTTCATTTGAAACCATAAAAAACCATCTTCTCAATCAAACCCTTATGTAATGATAATTGCACAATGTTCTTCTCATATTTTAGCATTTGAGGATTTTGATACTCTAATAAAGGTGGCTATATTAGAGGATTTTGGTCTAACAACATTCTTCGCATCATGTGGAGCATCTTGTTGATGATGATAATATGGGGTAGTTATAGGATTTTCAAGGACATAGGTGGTGATGATGCTTTGTCTAGTATTCTGATAGCTCCAGAATTAGAAAGTGATCTAGTTAATGTTATAGGTCATTCTAAAGTTTCATAGGCTGATGAAGCATAATTAGCAGATGCTCCATGGACTACTGTTTGAAAGATAAAATTGGCACTAAAACATTAAAAATATAAAGTAACTCTTTTTAAAAGCGTTCCTTAGAGACTTGACAAACTAAACTTATAAAGCTTTTTCTTCCAGAATTGTAGAGTTTTAGGCAATCCTAATACCTAAAGAACTCCTTTTTCATTCTGTAAGCAGTATTCTCTTTATTACAATTGTCTTGTAGAACTTATGGTAGCTTTTTATCTATTCATCACTCTTTTTAGGGGACAAATTAAATTTCTCCACCATTTCTCATAATAATTTGCTAACTCCATTTATTTGGCTATTGGGTAGACGAGGTCTTTTAGCTCCAACCTTTGATCATGTCCACCCTTAGCATATTACTTTGGATGTGAATTTTGCCAACTCATTGTAGTGAGTTTTCTTTTATCTATGAAAGAATTTGGCACAATCACATAATGGATTTATAGGCCATATCTTAATAGTTTGTCTAGTACTTTCTCTTTTACTTGGTGTATGATTGGAGATTTTAATGCACTTTTTTATACTTATGGGAAATTAGGTTGACACTCTGGCTACAGGTTTATGCATGGAATTCAAAAATTTTATTAATAGCTATATTCTCTCTAACATTCCATCCAGAGGTACTATGTCTACTTGGAGCAATAAGAGGCATTATGCTAATTGTATTGAAAGTCATTTGAATAAAGCCATGGCTAATTTACAATTATTGGAATGATATTTCTTATTTAGTATTGCCCATGCATCACTCAGATTATTTTCCTTTGCTTCTTCATTGTACTATCAAGGATAGGATTATTTCTTGATTCAGATTTTAGGATTTATGGATTACTCATTATGGGCTTCAAGATTTTATTTCTAAATTATGGTTGGGTTCTTATTGGTGATCTCCATCCAATGCAGCTTTTGGGTTCAGAGCTTAAATGCCTTCATGCTTATCTCAAAGCTTGGAATCATAACACATTTAGACATCTAAAGGATAATATTCATATTGCTACCTCTCTTTTGAAAGATTTCTAACCTCAAATTATGGATCATGGGTTCTCTATTGACTTTTACAAGCATGAGTTAGATGCTCATGTGAAGTTGGATCACTGCCTAACTCAACAATAAATTTTATATAAAGAAAGAAGTAATGTGAAATTGTTTTCAACTAGAGATCATAATTCTTCTTCTTTTTCATCAACAGTTTGTGTGGAAAAAACCAATGCAAGAAATACATCAACTTTAAATTGATGGTGTGCTTACTGAACAAAAATTAATTATTAAGAGCCATGTTATTTTTTTTTATGAAAATATTTTTAAGTCTGATAAGTCAATTGTCTCTAATTCACATTTAATCAAGTACATGGTTGTTTGTTTGGTAACTAAATATGATAATTTGTTGCTTGTTCAATGTCCTTCTATTGTGAGTTCAAAGACCATTTTTCAAATGAATGCTCAAAGTGGCCCTAAGTTGGATGGTTTCATAGGTATTTTCTATAAAACCTATTGGGATGTGGTTGAAAATGAATTTTGTGCTATTTTTTGTAGTTTTTTCAATGTAGGAGTGGTTACCTTAGGGATTAATTCTAGTATGACAGTCCTCCTCCTTAAGTTGATTGATGCTATTGCTATAGAACAATTATGTCCAATTCTTCTTATCAATTTCAGCATTAAAATTATTGCAAAAATTTTAGCTAACTATCTTTCCTTAATTAATACATGAATAAATTCTTCTTACCAACTTGGTTTTTTAAAAATTTTCTATATTTTCATATTGTAATATGGGTGCTTTTAAAGGAATTAATATTCTTGATAAAACTTATTTTAGAGGAATATGGCCATGAAAATTGATATTTGGAAAGCCTTTGATACTATTGATTGGAGCTTTCTCCTTGATGTGCTAGATGCTTTTGGCTTTTCTTTAAAGTTCAAAGACTGAATTTTATCTCTTTTTCCTTCAGTTAGGCTTTTTATTATGATTAATGGTAAAGCTCAAGGTTATTTTAGGAGTTCAATAGGGGGACCCCTCTCTCCTCTCCTCTCCTCTCTCCTCTCCTTTTCTATCTAGCAGAAGATTTTCTTAGTAGACTAATCTTTTTTAAAGTGAGTCAAGGTGAATTTATTCTGAAGCTTCATTCTAGTGATTCTTATTTTCTAACTCATTTTCTATTTACTGATGATGTGCTTTCATTTTGAAAAGCTTCCATATGCAATATTAGTGTTTTTAATGACATTTTCAAGTTATATAGGAGCCTTTCACATCAAATGGTGAGTTTGAATAAATTAAAAATTTTATGGGTTTGTTATTTCTAATTAGCGCATGCTCAACTATCAGCAAGTTGTGATTGTGAAAAGATGAGTACTTCCTTTTGTCAATTTAGGTGTTCCTTTATTTATGGGGTTCCAAAAAGGAAATGGTCAAAGCCAATTACTAATAAGATATGCTATAAGTTTTTTAAATGGAAGGGGGAATCTTTATCTTTGGCAAGTAAGTTACTTTTCATTCAGATGGTTATATTGAGTTCTTAACTTCACTCTTTTATTGTTTATCGTTGGCCTCAATCTTTGCTATCTTATTTGAAAATATGTATATGGAATTTTTTATGTTCTACCTAGATTGATGGAAGGAAGCTTGTTACAACCCCTTGGAATCTTTGCTATTTTTTTTAATAAAAGAAAGGGGTATTTGTGAGCAACCTTGTTTGATTGTTTTAATCTGGTATTTTATTTTTAAGGGACATGGAAACTTTACCAAATAGAGACAAATGCTTGGTCTCAAGACGAATAGATACTTTCTGATTTTATAGAGTTAACACCCAATTTTTAAAAAGTCAGGAAAAGAAAGGGGCAACATTAGATCACTCAATGAGTATTGCCCCCTATTAAAGATTTCTAGGTTTAGGGGATCATATCTACTTTATGACTATTTCTCATTATATGATATTCAATGTCTAGCTACTATAACACCTTAGCTTCAATTATGATAATTTATATAGCATTCACACAGTACATTAGATAATGAAAGATAATAAAGCATGAAATATTGTTATTACATTGCTTTCCTAAAAAAATACATATAAAAGGAAAAGAGATTGGAAAAAGGTAAATCTAGCTTAGATATAATAGACCTGCAAGGTTAACATGAGTATGCACATAGCTTGCTTAATCACATGAATAATAAGATAAGCAATGGATAGTCAATCACTTGCAAGAGTAAGCAAAATGTACATAATGATGCATGTTTACAATGATTATTGATGTTATGATGATATATGATGATGATATAAGGGATGTATGATGACATCAATAGACTAGAAACATGATGACTCTATTATTGAATATGAACTTTTCATATTATTGATATTTATAGAGTGATTTCATGTTTCAAAACTAGAGGATGCAAAATGATGATATAAAATGAGCAAAATAAAGCATAAATTGTTCATATAGCATGCAAATTGCCAGTCTTATCACACAAGCACAATAATATTCATAAATGCTAGCAACAATAAAATAAAATGCAGTGCAACAAAATAAATGTGCTAAAATGATTGTATGGTCCTCAGATTCGACTTAACTTATATGAATTTTGAAGCTTTAACTTTAAGGGATTATCAAGCTTTCCTCATCGAGAGGTTCAAAATGATGCGTAGAATGATGCTAGTGTTTATACCCTTAAAGTGTGCTTTGACAAAGATGAGGCTAGGTTTGGTGGAAGGGAGACATAATAACCTAAGAAAAGTATAGTAGGAGAGTTAAAACCATATAGAAGCAGGTTTCCAATGCCTTTAAGTGGATAGATCTTTAAGTGTGTGTGTGTTTTCTCTTGCCCCCCCTTAAAATAGGGTGTGGTGGTAGCTATTTACAGTGAAAAATTTGAGGAAGAGGGGAGAATAGGTGTGGTCCCGTGCATATGTGCATCCCTAAGATGGAGCACGTGACCACGCGAAGTGCACATGATTGTATACTCCACATGCACTTTCATGCATTACGCACTAAATTTAGTGCTTTTTTGGGCTATTTCATGGTTGTTTTCAATATGTTTTTAGCCTTCTAGACATGTTTTTGAAGTCCGTTTTGTTTAATTTGGCCTTAATTTTAGCGTGTTACACCTAGGGGTGTTTATGCATACTTCTAAGTGACATGCACTAATCCTTTAGTTTTCTTAGACTATTTTGGAACCACTTCCGATGGTTTTAGAGTCTTCCAAATGCATTTCTAAAGTCCATTTTGTATAGTTTAGCTTTGATTTTAGTGCATGACACCAAGGGGTGTTTATGGCTTCACGCGCATTTTTCAATAATTTGTGCTAATCCTCAGCTTATTTTGGACTCTTTCGAGGACCACTTCTAGAGGTTTTGGAGCCTTTTGGATGTGTTTTCAAATTTTGCTTTATCAAAATTAATTTTTATTTTTTCATAAAATTGGGTCCCAGTCTGATGAAATGAAGACCGGCTCAACAGGCTGCATGTTCTGAGAGAAGATTGCTTGAAATAAGCCTCTTATTTTTCTAATAATCCATATTTCTTAAAATTAGAGTGCAACGTAATGGCTTGATAATTAATTTCTCAAACTGGTGGGATTGGTTAGGGTTTTAGGGATGAACACTTCAAGGTGTTATGAATGAGCAGACTCTAGTCCTTTTGAAGATTAGTTTCATTATTGGATCATTTTGGGTACAGTCAAAATTGAGGTATGACAGCCACCCCTTGCTTCGTGTGTATTGCATAACCACCTAGTTCTAGTGTCAATTCATAGGAAGCAAATGCAAAGATGCAAAAAATAATTTTTGTAGAGAGAGGTACTTGAGTGCTATATTATTATGATTCAGTTGTTCAGATATAACCTCTTCAGGTGTCAGTTGAATAGATATTGTCATTATAACCTCTTTAGGTGTCAAGAAAACATGTAAATACTGCCACTATAACCTATTTGGGTGTCAGGCAAACAAACAAATACTGCCACTATAATCTCCTTAGCTATCAGGTGAATGTTATAATGCAAATAAGCATAGTTCTTTAGGATAGTAAAGGTTTAATTTCATTTAATTTTATTATGTTTGATTGTGTTTATTTTTTTATGCAAGTATTATTTATATCTCTTTTGTTAATGTTATTCTTATGTTGATTTTATGTGTTTTATTACATTTTTAGGATTAAATCATGTATCAAGGAGGACTTGGATTTGTTTTAGAATGAAGTATGATGTGTGCAAAGTCAAAATGAGGATCCAATTAAGAGTGCTGAGTCATCATAAGAGACATGTTGAGATAGAAAAAGATCATGAAGAGTCATCACACCATGCCAAGTCATTCCAAAGGATTCCCATGCCGAGTCATCACAGTTGTGATGTGTCATCACAATAATGACGAGTCAACACCACTACACCCTTTTGTCGCATTTTTTCATTTTTACATTCCTTTTTAAAAGGGCACGAATTGCAAACCTAAGAACCCTATAAATATATGACTTTGGCTTTATTTTAAGGGTAGATATTACTTAGTTTTTGTTTAAAAATTATTGTAAAAAATTTAGTTTTTGAAGACAAACTTAAAGAGGACATAACCAAGAATCAAGAGAAGATCATTTAATACCAAGCAATTACTAGAAGACATAGTAAAGGGTTTTATTCATTTAATCTTTCCTTTTCCCTTTTTTATGTTGTACTTAATTCTTCCTTATTGTTCTTTAATCTTGTATCTTGGTCAAGTCTTTGTAAGAGAATTGCAATGATGAATTAATTTATAAACTATATTTTTATCTTATATTATTTCCTATTTAATTTCAATTACTAAAAATAGTGTTATGGATGTTTGATCACCATATGTAACTAGTTAATTAATTATTTATAATGAGAGTTGAAATAACATAGTGGAAATGTAATTAAAACTACTTAAGGATTGAAATAGTACTTGGAGATGAGACATTCACCTTAAGGGAATAAAGAATTAGTATGACATTTAATGATTTTCACTTATCTTTACAATTTCATAAGAGTGAATATGGATTCTAAAAGAAAATATTCTTGATTGACAATGAGAATTGCTTTTGAGAATTTTTTACTAACTTCCAATCAATATATGTTATCTATATGATTATTTGATTTTAAGGTTCTTAATTAATTCTGAATTGTAATTTTCTCATATATTTTGCTATAAAGTATTGATAGTATACTCAATTTAGTAGACTAGTTAGTAATTAGAACTTCTTTTGTTACTTAAAATAAATTATTATTATTTTGATATTATCTTAACTATCCATCTTTGTAATTATCTGGTTAATACAAAATTTACTCCGAGTTCCCTAGTTTTCAACACTCTGCTTGCTCTATTTTTAGTCTTAGAGATTAGGGTTATACATTTGACCAACACCAAATTTTGGCACCATTGCTGAGGAATTTGTTTAGTAATTTTTATTAACTTGGGGTAGAGAAGAGCTGTTTTAGGTTTTCATTTTGTATTCATTTTATAATTCATTATTTATTTGATTTTGATTATTTAACTTTATGTTTGAATTTTTATGATGATGACTAGAAGTCTTAGTGATAATAGTCTTTAATTTGATCCTGAAATTGAATTAACTATATGTGCTATGCACATGGAACAAAGACATAGAATAGTGAATCAAAAGGAATCGACTAATATGGCTAAACTAGTGAGATAGACGTTAGGTGATTTTGCTATGCCCGACATATCAGGCAGTTTTAGAGGAATTATAGCACTATCTATCACTAACAACAATTTCAAAATCAAACCAAGCATCATTCAAATGGTGCAAAACAATTAGTTTGGGGGTTTAAAAGGAGAGGACCTTGTGCTCATATATTGACTTTCCTAAATTTGTGTGCAACCTTCAAGATAAATGGAGTGATCAATGATGTAGTAGGGCTTAGAATTTTCCCATTTTTGGCTAAAGATAAAGTGTAACTATGGCTTGCTAGTTTGCCAAATAAATCAATCACAATATGGGACCAATCGAAGCAAGCTTTCCTACACAAATATTTTCCACCACACCAGAATGCTAAGTTCTATAATAAGATTACAATTTTCAAGAAAAATGTAAGTGAGACAATATATTCAACTTAGGAGATGTTCAAAGAACTTCAAACGTAATGCCCACACCATGGCTTACCAGATTGGATGATCCCTCAAATCTTCTACAATGGGTTGACAGATGAGAATAGGAATATTATCAACACAGCTTCTAGTGGAAAATGGATGGATAAAAAAGCTAAGGAGGCTATTACTTTACTTGAAGAACTTGCATCTCATGGGTACATGGGTGATGAAACAACAATGGAAAAAGCGAAAGGAGTTTTGGAGCTTGACATCATCAACCTATTGAATACAAAGGTAGACACTCTTACTAAGTTGGTAAGTAAAACTCAAATTAATTCTATAAAAGTGCTAATGTTGTTTGTGAGTTTTGTGGAGGACCTCATTCATATTCTTAATGTAATTTAAGTACTATTAAGGATGTGAGCTACATATAAGGAGCTTTCAACCAAAGAATGGGGCTGAATTCCAACTCTTATAACCCTCAATGGAGAAATCACCCTAGGTTTTCATGGTCAAATCCATCATTTAACCCAAACACCAAACTACAAAATGCACTAGGATTTCCCATTAAATAATAAGTTTTTAATCATACTCAACCCAAAGCCAACCTTGAAATGCTTATGGAACAATTTGTTAACCAATAATTGACCTTAGTAAAGTGAGGAGCAATTTAAGCAAATAAACTCCAAACTCAAACAATTAGCCACCCATAACCGCATCCTTGAAAACCAAATTTCTCAAAAAGCCTCTTCCTCCAACTCTAAACCTATGGGAAAGTTACCAAGCCAACTAGGGTTTGCACAAAAAGAGACTTGCCAAGCAATTACTTTGAGGAGTGGTAAAGAAGTTAAAAAAGTTTCTAGTAATAATAGAAAAGTGGTTAAGGATGTTGATGAAGTAAAGGTAGAAGCTAGTAAGGGGAATGATGATGAGGTTATTGGTACGAAGAATAATATTAAAGGTATAAAGAAGGATAAAAAGGGAGATGCCATACCACTTAAGGTAGATGAACTTAAGGTAGACTTTAAAGCACTTCCTTTTCCTCAACGATTCATTAGATGAAGCTTAGATAAGTAATTTGATAAATTCTTTATTTACCTTAAAGAAATCACCATTACCATTCCATTTATGGATGCCATTAAAGACATGCTAGCATGGGGTAAGTTTTTGAAGGTTATTATTAGTCATAAGAGTAAACTTGAAGATTGTGGTTTAGTTTCTCTTATTGAAGAATCTAAGGCTATGTACTGTTATTCTCCATGAAAGTTTAAGGATCCTAGTTGTTTCACTATTCCTTGTGTCATTAGTAATACTCACTTTTATAAAGCTTTATATGACATTGGTGAAAGTGTTAGTCTTATGCCCTCCTCCATCTATAAGAGGTTTGATATAGGAGAGCTTAAGCCCTTAAATATGTGTCTTTTAATGGTAGAAAAATCTATAACTTATCCACTTGGTATTATAAAAATGTGCCAATAAAGGTGGGTAAATTTATTATCCCAACAGAGATTGTTGTCTTAGAAATGGAGAAGGATATTGAAATCCTAATCTTGTTTGAGAGACCATTTTTTTAGGATAGCAAGTGCAATCATTAACATGAAGAGAGGCAATATTACATTAGAAATGAACAATGACTATATAGAATTTAATGTATTCAAAATAATGAATTCAATAATTATAGAAGTAGCAAATAGAATTGACTCTGTTAACATCATTGATGAATGTATTGATGAGGTGATAAATGAATGTCTAAGCCAAGACACTATTGAATGATATATGATGCAAGACATAAGTGTGAGATCCTTGGACTCAACTCAATACCTTCCTTCTCATAGGACTTCAAGATTGGAACCTTTAAGAATGGATGATAATACAAAGTTTACTCAATAACATGAAGAAGGAAGGCTAGAGCTTAAGCCTTTACCATCAAATCTAAGATATGCATTTCTTAACTCTAACTTTTAATTTCCTTTAATTGTAAATTCATCTTTGCCTAGCGATAATGTTGATGCCTTATGTGATATGTTGCTTAGTCATAAGAACACCATTGGTTATTGTATTAATGATTTAAAGGGTATTGGTCCTAATATGTGCATGCATAAAATCCTCTTAGAGGATAACGCCAAGCCTTCCATTAAAGGTCAAAGGGGATTAAATCCCACTCTTAAATAGGTGGTTAGAAAAGAGGTTACTAAGTTGCTTGATAATTGAATTATATATTCCATTAGTGATAGTAAATGGATAAGCCCTGTTCAAGTTGTTCCAAAGAAAGGGGGCTTAACCATTGTTAAGAATGAATCTAATGATCTAATACCCATTAGAACTATCACGGGATGGCATATGTGTATAGATTATAGAAAGTTAAATAAAGAACTAGGAAAGATCACTAGCCATTACCTTTTATCGACAAAGTTTTAGAGATACTATCTAATTTTTCTTACCTGGATGGACTTAGTGGTTTTTACTAAATTCATATTCATCCTGAAGATCAAGCTAAGACTACTTTTACATGTCCATATGGTACATTTGACTTTAGGTGTATGCCTTTTGGTCTATGTAACACACTTGCAACTTTTTAAAGGTGCATGTTTTCAATATTTAATGATTTACTAGATGATTATCTATAAGTTTTTATGGATGATTTTAGCATGTATGGTACTAACTTCTCCCATTGTCTAGACATTCTCTCTAAAGTTCTTGATAGGTGTATTGAGTATGGTTTGGTCTTGAATTAGGAAAAGTGCCACTTCATGGTTCAATAAAGAATTATTCATGGGCACTTAGTATTAAAGAGAGGCATTGAAGTTGATAGAGCAAAAATTGAGGTTATTGCTAATTTGCCACCTCTAAAGTTTATTAAAGATATAAAAAGCTTTCTTGGACATGTAGGTTTTTATCAAAGGTTTATCAAAGATTTTTCTAAGATAGCTAAGTCATTATGAAAACTACTTGTTAAAGATTCTATTTTTGAGTTTGATGAAGCATGCCTCAATGCATTTAAGACTTTGAAAGTAGCTCTCATTTTAGCACCAATTTTGCAACCACCTAATTAGGAACAACCATTTGAAAGATGGTAGGGGCTGTTTTGGGTCAAAGGAATAAAGGCAAGCTTTATATGATCTATTATGCTAGCAAACTACTTGATGATGCTCCAATCCACTACACTACTATGGAGAAAGAGTTGCTTGCCATTGTTTATGTATTTGAGAAGTTTAGAGCATACCTTATAGGCTAAAAGCTGATTGTATATTCAGACCATGTAGCCCTTAAATATCTTTTAAGTAAGAAAGATGCAAAACTTAGGCTCCTAAGGTGGATTCTAATGCTTCAAAAGATTGATTAGGAAGTGAGAGATAAGAAAGGAAGTGAGAACCTTATTACAGATCATCTATCAAGGTTAGATCAATAAGGGTTAAAGAAACATGATGATGTTGTGCTAATCAATAAGACATTTCATGGTGAACCTATTCAGTTTAGCATCAAATGAACTTCCGTGGTTTGCTGATATTGCAAATTCCCTTAATAGTGGTGTTCTTCCTTATGAGTTGGATTATAGACAACGGAAGAAATTTTGGCATGATAGTAAATTTTATTATTAGGAAGATCCATTGCTTTATAAGAGATGTGCAGATGGTTTAACTAGAAGGTGCATTCCTTAAGATGAAGTTCTATATGTTTTGAGGCATTGCCTTTCCTTAGATGTTGGTGAACACTTTGATACTTCTAAAACAACATCTAAGGTAATTCAATCTAGTTTTTAGTGGCTTACTTTATTTAAGGATGCTAGAGATTTCATGCTTTTTTATGATAGGTGCCAAAGAATGGGTAATATTTCTAGGAAACGTGAGATACCTTTGAAAGGAATTCTTAAAGTTGAGCTTTTTGATGTTTGGGGCATAGATTTTATAGTCCATTTCCTAGTTGTTTAGGATACAAGTATATATTAGTTATGGTGGACTATGTCTCAAAATGGGTAGAAGTAATACCAACCATTACTAATGATGCAAAGGTGGTTCAAAAGATACTCAAAAAGACAATTTTTCCAAGATATGGTACTCATAGAGCATTGATTAGTAATGAAGGTTCGCATTTTTGCAATCATGTAATAGAGTTTCTTTTGAAGAAGTATGGGGTCACACACAAAGTAGCCATACCATATCACCCACAAACAAGTAGGCAAGTTGAGGTGAGTAATAGAGAGATTAAGTGGATTTTAGAGTGTCTTCCTTAATGAAGGATTGGGCATTAAAGCTTGATGATGCCTTATAGGCATATAGAACAACCTTTAAAACCCCAATTGGCCTTACACCCTACCAATTGATTTATAAGAAGTCTTGTCACTTGCCCATAGAACTTGAGCATATGGCATATTGGGCAATAAGAGCTTTGAATTTTGATTTGAAGAAGGCTGGAAGAAAAAGATTACTTTAACTTAATGAATTGATGAATTAAGAATGAATGCTTATGAAAATGTAAAGTTGTATAAGGATCACACTAAGTTAGGGCATGATAAGCATTTATCTAAAAAGGAATTTCATAAGGGAGAGCTTGTTCTCCTTTATAATTCAAGACTCAAGTTGTTTCTGAGAAAGTTGAAGTCATAATGGTCAGGCCCTTTTAAGATCGTCAAAGTTCATCCTCATGGTGCCGTCGATATTATTAATGAAAAGGAGGAGATATTTAAGGTTAATGGACATCATCTTAAGTTTTATTTAATTGGTGATGCAATCAATCTAAACCACACTCTCTCTCTATCTACACCTTAAATTACAACACAATTAAGTCAAGCTATAGACCTTTAAATTTAGCAAGGTAATAGTTACACATTCATATTTCCATTTTATGCTATTTTATTTTAGTTTATTCTAGACCTATTAATTTACATTTTTTTAATTAGTATTTTTATTTATGGTATATATATTTGACTTTTGATTAGTTTCTTATTATATTTTTATTTTAGTATTACTTATTTATTTGACAAGTATGTATTTACTTTTTTTAGTATTGGTACAAAAAATATACCTAATTTTTAGGCCTCATTGTGCCGAGTCATCACCCCGAGTCATCAAGCATGTGATGACTCATGACAAAGCCCATTATGCTGAATAGTCACAAATGTGATGACTCGTGCCTTCACTATTCACTACTATACTAATATATATATATATATATATATATATATATATATACTTATAATTTTAATATTTTGTACATTTAATAATTCTTTTTATTAGTTTACTCCTTTTTTATATATAAATATATATACTTATTACCAAAATAAACACAGACCAAATAGTGAAAAGTTGTATCCTTTTCTACGAAAAGTCATGACCTTTCATTATCAACTTACACACTGCCTACCTTACTATACTACTTTTATAAACATTACCTTTAACTATAACATTCAATATTCCATTTCTTCAACTTCCCATACATTTTCGTACTCTTATATAGACATACCTTTCTCTCTTCCATCTCTTCAATCTTTTTATTTCTCATTTCATCTTCCCATTTACCCTTCCTATTCTTACTCAACACCCATTCACATCCTATTTCCTTTCATCCCTACACATTCTTTACATTTTTTGTTTCCATTAGGTAGGATTTTTGAAATGGGTAAGACAAGGTGCTCTTGTTTTAAAAGACCACAGATTGAAGATGAACATCAAAAGGAAGAAGAAAATTTTTCAATAACTTACAAGGCTAATTTTCCAACCCTTTCCCATAAAGAAGGTGCTAAATTTACAACCATTAAATTTAGAGAAATTATGGGTGGTAAGTATATTCCTACTTCTCTCCTTAATGATGTGGGTATGCTTGATACTTTTACTCAAATGTTGACACAATTTGGACATAAGAAATTTGTTTCCATGCATGAAGATACATATGTAGAGTTGACTATCGAATTTTACACTACTTTAGATGTGTAGTCAAACAACTCTCAAATTCTGGAATTTTGCATGCAAGGAAATAAACATCAACTTACATATTCTTTTATGCAATGTCTCTTTGGGTTTAAAAAAGATAGTTTATGTGATCCCCCATCATCCTTTAAATTGAATAACTTTTGGACATTTTTTAACCAATTTGCACACACCATTTTAACCTAAAAAAGGAAAGGCTATGTTTATAAAATATTTGAAATATTGATTGTTGCATAAGGTTATGGCCTGTGTCATTTTTCATAAAACTGAATTTAGTCGCATCACTACACAAGAGTTGTTTATAATGTGGTGCATTCATAATAAAAAACAAGTATGTTGGACATATTGGATTTTCAACCAATTATTAACTTGTTCTACACATAGGGATGCACCCTTAACCCATGGTCATGAGGTCACTATTATTACTAAAGCATTGAATATTAATCTTAATGATTACACTCATGTTGTTGAGTGTTCTTACTTTATAAAGCAAGCATTTGTATAGGGCGAAGTTATGGACACTGCATTCTATTTGGTTCCGACACGAACATGATCCTGTTGGAAGGGAAATGAACAATAACCTCTAGTTGAGGAAATACAAGGAGAAGATGAAGAGGAAATGGGTCCTGAGGAAGAAGATGTTGCACCTAAATAATTTCCTACTTATCCACCACTTGGTGATGTCCCCTTACTGACTTATCCAATGCAAGGTGAAACTAGTGGTTCTTTAAGTACTCCACCCCATATTTGGCATCAAATCTTGGACAACCAAATTGCAATGTAGGGACAATTGAATGTAATGGAAATTTGCAATAAATAAATGGATCATCGACAACGAAAAATGGAGTACAAGTTGAATCAGTTCTTTGCCTATTCTAGATACAACATTGAGTCTCCTCTGCCCTCCCCTTCAAATGATTAGGGGAGTATTTATATCCTTTCCTTACTTTTATGTTGTCACATTGAGGTTAATATGCATTTTAAGTATGGGAGAGGGTATAGTTTTTATTTTTATTAGGTACCTGTTTTGTAGCAGTGTGTCAACTGTGCTTAGTTTTACTTCATTTGATATATTTCATTTTATTTTTTCCATATTTGGTCTAAGTTGTTATCTTTTCAAGCTCATTTTGATTTTTGATTGAATTTTCCTTTTTGTTTGATATGTTAGTAATTATCTTTTTATCTTTAATTGATATAATTTTTAATTTTTGTTTAGCATAAGTTTTAAGTTTTTTATTTTATCTTTTATTATTATTTCCAAAATCTAAGGAATATTTAGTTAACTTTTTAATTATGCTTAAAGCTAGATGCTTAGGAGTTAAGCTCGGGTTTTTAAGGATTGAAGTAGCTTTAAGGAAATTATAGCCCTAATTTATGTTGCTAACTTTTCAATAATGGATGAGGATATATATAAAAAAAAAAATGTGTTGATAACAATATTAATGCTTGTATGTGAGATGCAATTTGAGTAAGTTGTGTGTAGTTAAGTATGCTCCTTAATTACACTCATTCGAAAAGGAATGTATGACAATATAAGTAGTTGCATTTTGAGTAAGTTATGTGTAGTTTAGTATGCCCCTTAATTACAATTGATTCATAAAGAAATACAATTAGTTCAAAAGAGTGTCTAAAAATTCCATGAGAATTGTTAGTAAAGGTGTATGCTTACTTATTATCCTATGGCTACTTTAATTTTTAAAAGTCCTAAGTTTGATGAATGACCATTATAGTTATAAAAGCTTTATTAGCTCTTTGACTTTGTATTCTTTGATTTTGTTCTTAATAGTGTGAGATAAATTGTTAAACTTATTGATTATGCTATGAAATTTATCCCTTCTATCATTGTTGAGCATTGTGAGTTTAGTTACTAACTACCTTTTTCTTAAAATTTTCTTTCTTATGTCAAGATGACTTATTGAAATAATTACATCTATTTTAGAGAAAATAAAGTTTTTATTTCTTATTTAGATTGATGATTCTTGCTTGGGGGCAAACAAGGTCTAAGTATGGGCGAATTTGTTATAGTGCAAATAAGCATAGTTCTTTATGGTAGTAAAGGTTTAATATTATTATGTTTGATTGTGTTTATTTGGTTATGCAAGTATTATTTATATCTTTTTTGTTCATGTTGTTCTTATGTTGATTTTATGTGTTTTTTTTTATGTTTTTAGGCTTAAATACATATGACGGAGGACCTGAATTTGTTTTAGAATGAAGTATGATGTGTGCAAAGTCAAAATGAGGATCCATTCAAGAGTGTCAAGTCGTCATACTATGCTGAGTCATCATAAGAGACATATTGAGATAGAAAAAGGTTGTGACAAGTTATTCCAGAGGCTTCCTATGTTGAGTCATCATAATGGTGATGAGTCATCACAATGGTGATGAGTCATCACAATGGTGATGAGTCATCACAATCGCATCTTTTCATTTTTACATTCCTTTTTAAAATGGCACGAATTGCAACCCTAAGAACCCTATCAATATATGACTTTGGTTTTGCTTTAAGGATAAATATTACTTAGTTTTTAATTAGAAATCATTATAAAAATTTGAGTTTTTGAAAACAAACTTGAAGAGGACATAATAAAGAATCAAGAGAATTTCATTCAATACAAAATGAAGGGAATTTCATTCAATATAGTAAAGGGTTTTATTCATTCAAACTTTCCTTTTCCTTTTTTTATATAGTACTTGATTCTTCCTTATTGTTTTTAATCATGTATCTTGGTTAAGTATTTATGAGAGAATTGCAATGATGAATTAATTTAAGAACTACATTTTTACCTTATATTATTTATGATTTAATTTCAATTAGTGCAAATATTGTTATGTATGTTTGATCACTATATGTAACTAGTTAATCAATTATTTATAATGACAATTTAAATAACTTGGTGGAAATGTAATTGAAATTACTTAAGGATTGAAGAAGTCATTGCACAGAAGACATTCGCCTTAAAGGAATAAAGAATTAGTATGACATTTAATGATTTTCACATATCTTTGTAATTTCATGAGAATGAATGTGGATTCTAAAAGAAAATATTCTTGATTGACAATGAGAATTGCTTTTGAGAATTATTTACTAACTTCCAATCAATATATGTTATCTGTATGATTATTTACTTTCAAGGTTCTTAATTAATTCTGAATTATAATTCTCTCATATATTTTACTATAAACTATTGATAGTATATTTAATTTAGTAGACTATTTAGTAATTAGAACTTCTTTTCTTAGTTGGAATAAATTATTATTATTTTGATATTATCTTACCTATCCATCTTAGTAATTATCTGATTAATACAAAATTTACTCCAAGTTCCCTAGTGTTTGACACCTTACTTGCTCTATATTTAGTCATAGAGACTAGGGTTATACATTTAACCAACACTAATGAACAGATAGATATTGCCACTATAACCTCTTCAAGTGTTTAATGAATAAATAGATACTGCCATTATAACCTCTTTGGGTGTAAGGTGAACAAAAAAATACTGCCACTATAACCTCTTGAAAGGTGAACAAATAAATACTACCACTATAACCTCTTTGGGTGTCAAGCAAATGAATAGATACTGCCACTATAAACTCTTTAGGTGTCAGGTAAATAGAAAAATACTACCACTATAACCTCTTCAGGTGATAGCGCATAGACTATTATGATCATTTTCATTACTGTAATGTGTCCTTCTCTTTTAGCCTTAGTTGGTGATGATGTAGTCATTATGCAATCATGAAGCAATAATAATGATGTCATCATTTATTATGTTGCAAATATTATTTTGATGATTTCAAGTAGGGTATCCTTTTAGTGATTCTTTCGCATTTTTCTTTCAGCAGGTATAAAGTTTTTTAAAGTGGTAAGGCCATGTGCAACGTCTTTAGACAAATGTAATCCACATCAATGTACTTTTTTATGAATTTGATGCATGTCTTATGCTCAAATGGAGGTTTAGGACTAGAGAAATGAGTGTGTAAAGTCTCAAAGTGTGTGTAGAACTATATAGGAGCACATGAAGGTGGGAATTGCACATGGCCGTGTGTGTAGAGCACATGGTCATGTGCTGAGAGCATGATCATGAACCTAGTGCATGGCCACACACCTCACCCTCTCTACTCTACTTACGATGCTCATTTTTTAGGTTTGGGGAAGCTTCTTTCGACCTTCTCTAAGTGTGTTTCATCTTTTCTTGACCCTTTTTGAGTTTTGAGTGTTTTATGCTTTGTTTTAGCTTCTAAATTTTTATTTTTATCTACATAAGATGGAGTTCCCTAACATTCCTATGGGTCTAGAGGATACCATTTTGGACATCGAGGGTAACTTCACAAAGGCCACTTGAACTGGGTGTTCCATTATAGGGACTAGTACTGATGGTTTGTCTGGCACTCAAGGTCCTCAACCATTTAGGATTTCTCATGGAGATCCAATTTCCCTGGTTCATAGTCTAGAGACTCATGCTTGGGCTTTTCATCATTGCCAGGTAGGTCCTCCTTTGTCTTTTGTCCTTTATTTAGCTGTCTGGGCTACCTTGCTATTTATTAGCTTTGCTTTATTTATTATTCTTTCAATTGAGGCTGCAATAGCTATAGTTTTATAGCTCTTACTTTGACTGTTAATGCATAATTTTATTATAAGTGCTGATAACTTGATAGCTCTTGCTTTATTTTTGGTTCTGATTGTCTACTAGTGCTTGAAGTGGTGCTTTTTTGTAGGCTCTTCTTATCATCTTGATCCTATTACATAGCAAAGAAAAAAATGTGTCAACATTTATTATTTATATAGATTCTTTATTTCGTACATGTTATTTGTAGCCTCCTAGGTCTATTACTATATTGCTTAGTAGCTTCAGTAGGGTCAGCATATACTATCAGGGTCTTCCACTATATATGAAGTAGATGGTTGCAGGAAAGGGATTTGATGGGAATATTGTTGTGCTTTTTTATGACTCATATGCATTAAGTCAGATTGCTATGTACGCATTGATTAAGCAGTGGATAGACATGACATATACTTTTCACTTGCCCATTAGGTAGATGACCATCACTCCTCTAAACTTTACCACCATTACATGCTTGAACATTTTTAGGGTTCCTATTCCCTTCAGTAAGGAGGATTGTTCTTCTGTGTTGGTAAGGAGGCACCTTACCATGGTGTTACTTGGGGTGCCAACCCTTATGAAGTCTGGTTGTCTGCACCTCACTCGTTACACTGAGTTCATCTCCACCATGCTAATGATGTATGATGCTAATCTTTTTTCGGTAGAGCAGCTAGCTCATTGCTTCTTATTCTATTTGTTGAGTACTAGCATCTTTTAGAATCCTTTAGGTACAGGTAGTCCATGGTTATTGCCTGTCTTAAGATACCTAGATAGCTTATTAAGGTACTACTACTTTTGCCTATATGTACTCGAGTCAGGATACAGCATGCCAAGGTGGCTCGAGGATTTATGGATGCTTATTCTTGCTAGATATGAGTAAGAGTTCTTGCATCTATCCTTTTGCTCTTTGTCTTTTGCTAATTTTTTTCTAATTTTTTGAGTTCTAATTTGATAGATATGGGTTATGAGTCTAAGGTTCTTCCTCGTTCAACTGTCGAGCATCTCCTGGAGGATGTTTTTCCTTATTATTCTAGCTAGATTAGGAAGACCATTGATTTAATTAAGGATTACGCAAAGGCCTAGGACTATATGAAAGGTTGTCACCTTGACAAGTATACTTAATTCCTATTGTGTTGATTATTTCATTTTTTGGAGATTCTTTATTCACTTTTGCCTTTTAAGCAGATTCTCCTTTATTAGTGGGCGACGAGGTCAGATTTATCGATAGAGAAAGTGGCAGCATGGCAACTGACATAGAGATAAGTGATGCTCCATAGCCATATTGGCAATGTGTAGCATATAAATGAGTGAGTCCATCAATGGTGGGATGGTCCATTTGTGAGGAGAGTCCCTATTCCTCCTCCTGTGTGACATGTGCTGGAGTCATGAGCTTAGTGCGGATGAGTGCGTTGTTGCCATAATAGGACACCCTTTTGAGAGTCTCCTAAAGGGTGCAAGATCTCTTTATGCTTATGTGTTGATCCCATAATTGATTGATGTTGTGGTTGGTGGCACCTTTCCTCCACCTATACCTCTTTAGGCAAATAGGGCTCATCATTTAGATTTGAACTAGGCCATCATGTCAATCAACAAGAGTTGCTTCTTCTGATCCAGTAGGCTTTTATTCCTATTTTGTACAAGCATGTAACAAAATTTGTTAGTAATAAGTTGTAATTAACATGGTTATGGGGACTTACCTATAGCATTAGGGATCTTGCCAAAAGATATCAAGATCCTATTTTAAGGAAGTTAAGGACACGTTTCGTATTGAGGTGACTACTCATGCTAGTGATATGGCTTCTGGTGGTGCCATTCTTAGGGACTTGGTAGTTAGGACATCTCTGTTTTATTTGGGATGGGCATCTTTGGTAGAGGAGTGTATCTTGATTTGCCTTGTCCTAGCTTTCTTTAGTCAGATGTTATCCCTCATGATGCCTGCCATATTCATGCTTTATTTCACTTATTTGCTTTTGTTTAACTTATTTGACGATTTGTGATTAACTTATTTACTTTTTTTATAGATCCTTGTCTCTTTTAGCCAATACTAGTATACTATTGTAGGGAGTATGTAGTTGCACTTTATAGAGTTTACGAGTAACCAAAAGGTATGCTTTCTTTATTGTACCTATTTATTTATGCAATTTCTACATAACTATTATATATTTTGACACAATCTAACATTGTTTTTAACATGATGATTATATATTTTAATATAATCTAACAGGATGTTGGATATGAAATGAGTTATGTAAGGAATGTGAGTGATTGAGAGGGAATTTGTCCCTCATTTAATCTGAGTAAGATATTTATGGGCCTCTTAATAAGATAGAGTGAGGGAAATGCATGGTCATGCTAAAGTGAATTGATAAAGATTTATCATTCTCATTCTACTTAGAGTCAATAAATAATATGATTGAATTATATAAGGATGACAGAAACTATTCCTTATATTCAATCAATATATCATGTGACAAAGGGATTACAATATTTATTATAAATTAGGTTATGTCGGATTATTGATTTCACATGACTTGGGTAGTCATAATGTCTTGCTAGAGGCCACTTATGACTTGTAGGCCTAAATAGAGATATAAGACCCACTGCCAATGCCATGTAAACCTATAGGGTCACACACTTAGAATAGGCCCAAAAACAGATATGAGTTTGAGAAGCCCAAATATGCTATGTGGAAATAAATAAATAGTTTATTTATTTAAGGTAAAGGTTATCTTAAATAAATAGAATATTATTTCTATTTTAATTTTAAATAAAATCAAAACAATAATAATTGAGAAATTACTAAAAAGTTATTTTAGTAAGTAAAACCCTAATTAGAGGTCTATAAATATGTTATATTCTCTAGGGTTTCACTAACTCAATTATTAGCCATCAAAAATTCATTTTTCTCCTCTTAGAAAAACTAAGACACAGAGTGTTTTTTTTTCTTGATTTGTGAGAAATCAAGAGAAGTGCTAGCACATAAAGTTTTATTTTTAATCAAGGGCTGTCCGTGTGGATGCTTGTGGAGGACAAATTCTTTTGGAGATGTCTTGATCCGAACTACCAAAATCAAAAGCTCGAGGTAAGGTGTCACTGACGTGAACCTCTTCTCTGCCTTCTAGAAATCTTTCCTTTTCTGTGTTTGCGGTAAGATTTGAAAACCCTAGTTTTAAATTAATTAATTGAATTACTTGGATTCGGGCTAGGGTTTATGATTAAAAGTTTTAATTTTTGCTGCATTTTTTAATCATGAAACCTATTAGTGGTATCAGAACCACTTGTAATTCAGTTAATTTGATTATATATATATGTTTTTGAGTGTTTCATTTTTGAAAAGGAGTTTTCAAAAAATTTATCCAAATAGTTTTCTTTTACGTCCTCTTAAATCTGTATGAAAAAAACATTAAATATTAATTTGATTAATGGTTATAATTATTTAATATGATCAAATAGTAATAAAAAATTTTATTTTTTGGTTTAATTATTATTTTTTAATGAAAAATTGATATGTATACAGATTTTTGTCAGTAGGTGATCTATTTAAGAGTTAAACAAATCATGCAGAATAAACTGTTTAAGTGTTAAATAGAATAAATCTATTTGGAACAAATTAATTATTCTACAATATGATTTATGAATAAATTAGGGTTTATGGTGGCGGTTGTTTAAATGTTAAACATAAGGGAAAACGATTTGTTTTGAACAAATCAATCAAATAGTAATTTAATTGTGAAAATTATTATCATTTTAGGGTTTTTGACAATTACTCATTCAAAGAGTTAAGGTAAATCATTTACCTTTGGGGGTGCTGCCCCAAAACCTCTGCAAAAGGGGCATTGCCCCCTTGACCCCCACCCATTAACCTACTAGTAGGACCACCATTGGGGGCGCTGCCCCTAGACCCCGCCAGGGGCATAGCCCCTTGGACCCCACTAAGGGCGCTGCCCCTTGACCCAGAATGGATTTGCACATAATTTATTTTTCATCACAATAATTAAATTAATGTGTAATTTGATTTATTATGCTATATATGTTTATTGTTAAATGCATGGTGCATAGCATGGCCCTTGAACCAATGTATTTGGATTTTGTTATTTTATTTTATTGGGTTGTAATTTTTAAATATGGCATGCAAGTCATTTTATTTGCTATAATTACTTTATTTTATTAGATAGGAATAGAATAGTTTTAATTACAACATGTAATGTAAATTAAGACCTAAAATGCAAATTCAAGTTAGTGGCCCATGATGGGGATCACAAGTGGGAGACCAAGGACGAGATCCATAGTAGAATATGGAGATCCAAAATTGAAGGCTTAATTTGCATTTGTAATATCACCTAGGTTTGAGCTTTAATATTTATATTGGCTTCTGAAGATCAACTTAGTTATGGGCCATGCTATGTCATGTTTGTCTTATTATGTTAGTATGTTATGCATGTGATGCCATGAGATGCCATGTATGAGATGCAATATAATAATAACTAAATAAGATAAAAACTATCTAATATAATATTAAGTTATCATATAATATTAAGTCATTAAAATGCCTCCTATTAATCAACACTTATCAAGATTTGGATTGTTATATATAGGTTATGCCAAAGCATTATATATAAAGCTATCTAAATAAGATAAGATGGATAATGATGATATCCATATATTTGAATTGGTTAAACTTAACTAAGTTATCAAAATAGTTTTGGACCTAAGGCATTTGATAGGATATGCCAGTATATGTGATATCTTATAATTATCCAAGAATTACATGAGATGTAATTAGTAAAGTGTTACCTACCTAAATAGCCACACTTTAAGTGATAAGCCAAAGCTTACTTGAAGTAGGGTGAAATATGGATCTTGGCCCACTAAGAAATTTCAATTGTTGAAATTATTTTGAGGGTTTTATTATTTATGAAAATTTAGTGGGATTTTTCTTATGTCTTTTTCATAATAAAATTGAATGTACTATATATATATTTGTTGTAGATAATGACATCAAACACTGCACCTATCATGTCACTGCGATTGATCTTTGAGAAGGATAAGCTAAGTGGGACTAACTTTCTTGATTGGTACAAAAACCTAAGAATTGTTCTTAGGCAAGAAAGAAAGGAATATATCCTTGATCAACCCATCCTAGAGGAACCAGCTGCTAATGCTCATAAAGTACAAAAGGATGCTTATAGTAAGCATCTCAATGATTTAGTTGATGTCACTTGTCTCATGCTTAGATGCATGGAGTCTGAGCTTCAAAAGAAACTAATGGAAATGGAGGCTTATACTATGATAGGCCATCTCAAGGAAATGTTCCAAGGGAAAGCTAGAATTGAAAGATTCAATACCATTAGGGCTTTGCTCTCCTGCACGTTGACTGCTAATGGCTTTGTTAGTCCTCATGTTCTCAAGATGAAAGGTTATCTTTAACACGTGGACAAGCTTGGTCTCAATATTGAACAAGAATTGGCTATTGATATCATTCTCTAATCTTTTCCTGAAGCTTATGATGGTTTCATCATGAATTTCAAAAGGCATAGTATGGACAAAACTATTTCAGAGTTGCATGGGATGCTTAAAACTGCTAAAAAGAACATCAAGAATTCCACCAAGGATGTTTTAATGGTCAATAAGGGAAAGGGCATGAAAAAATTTGGAATTCAAAATGGCAATGGCAAGGCTCCCAAAGGCTTTTAGAAGCCAAAACCAAAACCTAAGCCCAAGCCCAAGTTCAAAGTTAAACCCTAAGCAAAGCCACTAAAGAAGAGAATATGCTTTTTCTGTAATGAACTAGGTCATTGGGAAAGAAATTGCAAGCTATATATGAATGATCTAAACAAGAACAATGGTAGTACGACTACCTCTTTAGGTGTTCATGTTATAGAAATTAATTTATCTACTTTTGATTCTTAGGTATTAGATACTAGATCAGGATCTTACCTTCTTACTAATGTACAGGGTCTAAAAAGAAGTAGATCATTGGCTGGAGGCGAAGTAGACCTATGAGTTGGCAATGGAGCAAGAGTTGCTGCTTTAGCTGTACGAACTTATGAGTTAACTTTGCCTAGTGGACTTATTTTAAATTTAGAAAATTGTTATTATGTGCCTACTATGTGTAGGAATATTATTTTTGTATCTTATTTGGACAAGAAAGGATTTGAATTTATTATTAGGAATAATTAATGCAATATTTATCATGATAATGTTTCCTATGGATTTGCTGCATGCACTAGTTGTCTTTATGTTCTAAATGTTGAAGACACTAATGAAAAGACAATCTATAACATTAATATAAAGAAGTTTAAATCTAATGATTGAAACACCACCTATCTCTGGCATTGTCATTTAGGCCACATAAATGTGAAACGCATTACAAAGCTTCACTAAAATGGGCTTTTAAATTCATTTGATTATGAATCATTTGAAACATGTGAATCTTGTTTATTAGGAGAAATGACTAAAATACCTTTTACTGGAAAAGGTGAGAGAGCTAATGATTTAATGGGCCTTATACATTCAGGAGGATTCCAGTACTTCATCTCTTTCATAGATGATTTCAATAGATATGGCTATGTCTCTCTAATAAAACATAAATCTGAATCTTTTAAAAAGTTCAAAGTTTTCAAGAATGAAGTACAAAACCAACTTGGTAAAAAAATTAAAACACTAAGATCTGATCGAGGTGGTGAATATTTAAGCCAAGAATTTTTAGATCATCTCAGAGATTATGGGATTATTTCACACTTGAATCCTTCAGGTACACCATAATTAAATAGTGTGTCTAAATGGAGAAATTGGACTTTATTGGATATGGTTCGATTAATGATGAGTCAATCTACTCTTCCAATATCATTTTAGGAATATGCTTTTAGAAACTGCTGCATTCATTTTGAATAGAGTTCCAACAAAGGCAATTGAAAAGACACCATATGAGATGTGGACTAAAAAACCTCCTAGTTTATCTTTTCTCAAGATTTGGGGATGCGATGCTTATGTGAAGCATTAAATCTTAGATAAACTAGCACACAAATATGATAAATGCCTTTTTATGGGATATCCTAAAGAAACTAAATGATATTATTTTTACAATGCTTCTGAGAATAAAGTGCTTATTGCTAGAAATGGTGTATTTTTGGAAAGAGAATTTATTTCCAAAGGATCTAGTAGGAGCATAGTCCAACTTGAAGAATTTCAAGACCCATAAAATAGCATTATACCAAGTATGGAACCGCAGCTAGATCAACAAGTAACTGTTGGACCTGCACAAGTACTAGAAGGCCCAATAAGGTTTGGTAGGACACATCAAATCCAAATGAGATATAGATTTCTCATAATTAATGATAATGATATGTTGATTGTGGATCAAAGGGAGCCCACATCCTATCAAGAGGTAATAAATAGTCCTAACTTTGAGAAATGGCTAGAAGCCATGAAATTAGAAATGCAATCCATGTATGATAATCAAGTTTGGACCTTGATTGACCCAAATGATGGCATAAAAACTACTAGATGCAAATGGGTTTTTAAAAAGAAAATAGACATGGATGGCAATGTGCATACCTTTAACACAAGACTGGTTGCAAAGGGTTTTAAACAAACACATGGTATAGACTATAATGAAACTTTTTCACCAGTTGCTATGCTAAAATCTATTTGAATTCTCCTTGTTGTAGCTACATACTATGATTATGAGACATGGCAAATGGATGTCAAAACAATGTATGTTGGTGATATATGACTCATTGGAAATGATATCCCTATTTTATAAAATGCTAAATCATGGTTAAGGAATTGTTTTTCAATAAAAGACTTGGGTGAAGCCGCTTATATATTAGGCATCAAGATCTATAAAGATAGATCTAAAAGGCTTATTGGCCTAAGTCAGAGCACTTACATTGATAAGGTATTGAATAGGTTTAGCATGCAAGACTCTAAGAGAGGATTATAGCTAACGTCACATGGCATTAGTCTCAGCAACACTCAGTGTCCTATGACACAAGATGAGCGAGACCACATGAGTAAGATTCCATATGCTTTTACTATTGGATCCATCATGTATGCAATGTTGTGTACTTGACCTGATGTTTCATATGCCTTAAGCACAATGAGCAGATACTAGTCAGATCCAGGTGAAAGTCACTAGATAGCAGTTAAAAATATCCTTAAGTACTTGAGAAGAACTAAGGATGCATTTTTACTATATGGTGGTAAGGAAGATGAGCTAGTTGTAAATGGTTACACAGATGCCAGCTTCCAAACTGACAAGGATGATTTTCAATCACAGTCAAGTTATGTGTTTTATTTGAATGAAGGTGCAGTGAGTTGGATGAGTTCCAAGTAAGATACATTTGCTAATTCTACAACAGAAGCTAAGCATATGGTTGCCTCAGAAGCAACTAAGGAAGCTATTTGGATCAAGAAGTTCATAACTAGACTAGGTGTTGTTCCTAGTATATCATATCCAATGAACTTATATTATGATAATAATGGATCTATAACTTAAGTTAAGGAGTCCATATCACGTTAGAGATCTAAACATATACTCAGGCATTATCATCTTATTCGAGAAATCATTGAGAGAGAAGATGTGAAGATTTGCAAAGTACCCATAAATGATAATGATGTTGATCCACTGACTAAGCCTCTTCCATGGACTAAGCACAAGAGTCATACTAGGCCCATGGGTATTAGTTTTAATAAAGATTAGGCCTAATGCAAGTGGGAGATTGTTAGTGATATGCACTAGGTTAATCATGTATGACCATGTTTTGACTTTATCATTTTATTTAATAAAGAGGCATTTTTCACTATCATTTTGTGTTATGATAATTACTTGAATAGTCAATTCTTACTACACTCATCAAGTATATGATTTGATAGTAAAACCCTTAGATTAAATATGAGTACTATTCAAATTATCCCTAGTCATAACAATATGTTATGGCTATTATGGTGTTGATTAATGATTATGTTTTACTGATCATGAATATGAGATATTAAGTTAACTCATAGGTACTTATTTGGGAAATAATGTACTGGATTGACCCATCATAAGAATACTACATAGATAATTGTCATAAGTAATTCTCATAATAATAATATTGATTTAGTCCTTTGATCTTGAAGTCATCATGGATTTCTACGTAACTATTATATATTCTGACACAATCTAACATTGTCTTTAACAAGATGATTAAATAGATTGTTGTTGGATATGAATTGAGTTATGTGAGGAATATGAGTGATTGAGAAGGAATTTGTCCCTCATTTAATCTGAGTAAGATATATATGGGCCTCTTGATAAGATAGACTGAGGAAAATGCATGGCCATGCTAAAGTGAATTGATAAAGAGTTATCGTTCTCAGTCTACTTAGAGTGAAGAAATAATATGATTAAGTTATTTAAAGATGAGATAAACTATGCCTTATATTCAATCAAGATATCATGTGACAAAGGGATTACAATATTTATTATAAATTAGGTTATGTCGAATTATTGACTTCATATGACTTGGGTAGTCATAATGTCTTGCTAGAGGCCACTTACGACTCATAGGCCTAAATAGAGATTTAAGACCCACTACCAACGTCATGTGAATTTACAGGGTCACACACTTAGAGCAGGTCCAAAAACGGATATGGGTTTGAGAAGCCCAAATATGCTCTATAGAAATAAATAAATAGTTTATTTATTTAAGATAAAGGTTATCTTAAATAAGTAGAATATTATTTCTAATTTAATTTTAAATAAAATCAAAACAACAATAATTGAGAAATTACCAAAAAGTTATTTTATTAAGTAAAACCCTAATTAGAGGTCTATAAATATGTTATATTCTTTAGAGTTTCACTAGCTCAATTATTAGCCACCAAAAATTTATTTTTTTCCTTTTAGAAAAACTAAAACAAATAGTGTTTTTTGTTCTTGATTTGTGAGAAATCAAGAGAAGTGCTAACACATAAAGTTTTCATTTTTAATCAAAGGTTGTTTATATGGACGCTTATGGAGGATGGATTCTTTTGGAGACACTTGATCAGAACTACCAAAATCAAAAACTCGAGGTAAGGTGTCACCAGAGTGAACCTCCTCTCTACATTCCAAAAATCTTGCCTCTTCTACATTTGTGATAAGATTTGAAAACCCTATTTTTAAATTAATTAATCGAATTACTTGGATCCAAGTTAAGGTTTACGATTAAAAGTTTTAATTGTCACTTTGTTTTTTAATAAAAAAAACCCAACAATATATATGCTTCTTACCATTGCTATGCCTAGTGATGGTTGCCATTACTATTGTCTACCTCTATTATTTTTCCCTCTTTTGCCTAAGGCATCTCCTTTTGGAGCTTGTCACACTTACCTAGGTTTTGTTTGTTTCCCTCTTTTGCCTAGGTTGTCTCCTTCTGGAGCTCTTCACACTTAGATAGGCTTTTTTTTAGGCTTCGACAAAAGTGGCTAATCTCGAGGATAGAGTTCAAAGAAGATAGTAAGAACTGTGGTTATATAATGAAAGAAAATGCAAAAGCATGTTTAATGCAATTCATTGTAATAAAATGTGTTGCACTTTTTGAAAGACTTTTTGTATAAATTGGTTGTCATTCTCATTTCACTAAAATCATTTAGAAAAAGCACAGTTGTATTCATACAAATTTTATACTTGAGGTTACCCCTATCCTAACTAGCATTCTTAATTTTTCTAGTTAAGTATTTTCTCTTTTTGCCTAATTTTTGCCTCGGTTGCCCACGTAGGGTTTTCAACCTATAAGGAAGTCCCTACTTTTTTCTTAAGCAACCATTTTCAGGTTTTCAACTCAGTGGGATCTTTTTTGCTCTAGACATAGTACTTCTTAAAACAGTTTATATTGACAAGTTCAGAGAATTCATTACCAACAGAATCCATCAACTTCACTACTCCTTTCAATAGGACATGTTTGACCAAGTACGGGCCTTCCCAGTTTAGTGAAAATTTTCCTTTAGGGTTTGGAACATTCTACCTTGCTTTCTTTAGCACCAGTCTCCTACTTTCACACTTTTGTGTTTCACCTTTCTGTTGACAGTTTTAGTAGCCGACCCTGATACAATTATGTGCAGTATAGAGCCTTAAGTCTTTGACTATCTAGGAGAGTAAGATTATTGTGCCTTTGTTAGGCCCATTGTGCTTCTCATAATTCAAATTCAATTACTACTCAAAGAGACTTGATTTCTATTTCAACTGGAAGGACTGCTTCTGATCTATATAATAATAAGATAGGAGTTACTCTGGTTAAAGTTTAAATTGTTGTTCAGTACCCCGATAAGGCATATGCCAATATGTTTGCCTAGTCTCGGTAAGTCTGATCCATCTTTGATAAAATCTTCTTGATGTTCTTATTTGTAACTTTGATGGCCCCATTTGATTATGGTCGATAAGGAGAATATTTATGATGTTCCACTTTATAACTCCTTATTAGTTCTCTAACCTCCCCTTGGAATTGAACACCGTTGTCAAAGATGATATGATAGGGGATCCTATATTGACATAACATATTTATTTGATAAACTTAGCCACTTGCTTGGCTCTTATACTCATGAATGATTTCTACTTCAACCCACTTTATAAAGTAATCCACTATTACTAAGATGAACCTATATCCATTCAAGGCTGTCAGATGGATTTCCCTAATAATGTCTAGTCCGCACATTGAGAAGGGCCATAGAGAGGAGATGTAGTGTACTTTTATTATGGGAAGGTAGCTAACGTTCCTGTAGATTTGACACTTGTGGCATTCATGTAGATTTAACACTTGTGGCATTCCAAAAGAACCCTTATCTTATTAGCTTCTTAGATAGGATTGCTCCATGCATGTGTGGACCATAAACACCCTTATATACCTCTTATATTGCTCTTGTAGCCTCATTTTCATCTAAACATCAAAGTTGTAATCCATATAAAGTTATTCTATATAACACACCTTGATGCGATGTGAATTTTAATGCTAATTGTCGGATGACTGCCTTATCCTTTTCACTTGCTTGTTCCTTCAGATATCTCTACATGTTATAAAACCAGGGTTTTCTAGCTATTTATAACATTGCTATTCTATAGTTATTATGATAAGGTTATTCCTATTTAAGTAGGATTAAAGGCTTTATAGGCATTTTGGATGGTCCTTCCCATACAAATACTAGGGAAGCAAGTGCATCTACCATTTGATTGCAACTTCTGGGGAGATGAATGAATATACATTTCTAAAAGGACATGGTAAGCAACTTTAAGTGATTCAAGTAAGGTTTTAATTACTGCTCTTTCAATTCCCACTCTTCTGTGGCATAGTTAATTATTAGTATAGAATCTCTAAAGACTTCAACTTCTTTAACATCCAGGGCTATCAGTGCTTATATTCTGAGTTTGAATGCCTCATATTCTGCTTTGTTGTTTGTCACTCTGAACTTGAGCTTCTTGGTAATTGGTACTACTTCACCTTCTAAGATTGTAATATGACACCGACTCTTGCATCAAATTGATTAACTGCTCCATCAAAATACATTTGTCATCCTTAAATCTTGTTGGTTGAGCTAAGGTCATCCAGAAAGTCTAGTTGGATTTATTTTAAGTTAGGAATAGGGTTAAGAGCTAAAAATTTAGCCACTACTCTTCCCTTTACTGCCTTTTAGTCAAGTATTGCACATCGAATTCTATCAATAGAATGAGCCACTTGTCCAGTTTTCCTACAAGAGAAGGAGCTTTGTAGAGGTATTTCATTGGATCCATTTTACAAATAACTTGAATTCTATATGACTCAAAGTAATGTCTGAGTTTCTTTATTACCTATACCATTGCCAAGCATATATGCTTGACTTGGCCATACTTTTCCTCATACAGTAACATCTTTTTGCTTAAGTAATAGACTGCTTATTCTACTTTTATTCCTCCCTCTTTGGCTAATATTGCATTGATTGCATTTCCTTCGATGGCTAAATACAAGGTTAAAGGTATCCTTACTTTACATAGTTTCAAAACTGGTGGGTTAGCTAGGTATTCTTTTTATCTTGTCGAATGCAAACTTATATTGCTCATTCCACTTAACTAGCTGATCTTTTCTAAGTAGCTTGAAGATTGGTTCATACACTACTATCAACTTGGTAATGAATATATTGATGAATTATATTTTTCCTAGAAACCTTTTTATTTCTTTTTCTATTTTTGTCACTTATATCTCTATAACTACCTTTGCATTGTTTGGATCCATTTTAATCCTATTCTAACTGACAACATACCCCAGTATCTTTCCTGAAGTGACTTCGAATGTGCATGTCTTTAGATTGAGCCTCAGACTGTACTTCTTAACTCTTTTGAGGAACTTTTTGAGATCGGATGAGTGTTCTTCCTTGGTTTTTTACTTAACTATCATGTCATCGATGTACATTTCTACTTCTTTGTGTATCATCTCATGGAACATTATAGTTGCCATTTTATAGTAAGTTGCTCCTACATTCTTTAAACCGAAAGGCATTACTCTATAACAATAAGTACCCCATTCTATTTTGAAAGCTGTATTTGCTTTGTCAATAATGGCCATTAGGATTTGATTGTACCCAGAGAATCCATCCATGAAGGAGTACATTGCACATGTGGCATCACTATCAACTAGTATGTCTATGTGAGGTAGTGGGAAATCAACTTTTGGGTAGGCCTTATTTAGATCTCTGTAGTTAATGCAGATTCTAACCCTTCCATCTTTCTTCGGTACTACCACCATATTTGCTAACCATTATAGGTAGTCTACTACCTTTAGAAATTTTGCCTTAATTTGCTTCTTAATGTCTTCTTTCACTAGTTGGGCCCATTCTGGTTTGAGCCTTCTCAATTTCTACTTTACTGGTTTGCACCATTCTTTAGTAGGGATGAATTATTGAGTAATGTCCCTGTCAATAATAGGCATATCATCGTACATCTAGGGAATTACTTTTGTATCTTTCTTGAATATTTTTTTTAATTTCTCTTATCTCTTTAGGGGTAACATCTTTTTAAATATGTAGAATCCATGATTTAGATTTCATGCCAATGTTAAATGATTTAGTGCATATGGAATGAATGTCAAATATTCTAATATTTTGATCAATGCAATACACACTACGAACAGGAAAGACATCATACAAGTAAGAAAAATTTGATTTCATTACATTAATAAAGAAAAAGTGCAGAATTTAAGGAAATAAACTTTCTCTAAATCAATCGCTTGATAGTTTTATCTTTTTATCACCCACTATTTGTATACCTCATTAGTAACATTATCCTTACTACTAATAGTAAATGGTGGATGATTCTCTTCCTCCATGTCATTTTAAAGTGGTCCATAAAACTTTGTTGTATCCTGTCGCCAGAGAAATCTATAAGCTCAAAAAGTATGTGTCATTTCTCGCCAAACTATCTCATTACTAGTGATGCATAATAGTGGGTGCATGACCTAAATCTTCATATTGGCACACAATTGACATAGGTGCAAAGAGTCAAATGTTTTAAGTTCCACCATGGAAACATCCATCTCACTTAGTATTGTAGCATATCCTTTATGCATTCAACCCATTCTTAGGCTGTGATGTGGGCTAAGCATTTATGAACATCCTTGTAGTGTCTCTCTATGTGATTTTTGGGTTGGTATCTCATCTAATTACCTATAGGTTTTTCAAGCAGACTTAGCTTTTCTTGAGACCATATTTAAAGCAATAAGGGGCTCCTAGTCAAGTTTAGACTTTTCCCATTTTTTAGGTTGTATAAACCTTTAATGGTTTCTGCTAAAATTAGTGGGAAGGGAGTCATTCTGCATTATATTCCTTCAATGACTTGGAGTACCCTGTAATCTCCTAGCCCATCATTAAGAAGCATGAAATATTACACAAAGAGGTACCATATAATAAGGCATGAATAAATTAAGGTACCAGTCTTCTTGGTGGTGCAAACAATTAATACTTGTATGGGAATCAGTTGTTTGCACTTGGTGACTAATTCATCAAGCTTCTATGAGCTTGGATCAAGAAAAGCAGCTCCAAGTCTTAGGTACTTAATATCTTGGCTAGTAAAGACTGCTTCTTCAGTCTTAGTGGGGATTCACCCTGCTATGGCACTAAATTCCTCATATAATAGGCATAGTTCTATGGTGTTCAATTAGAATACATGCTCATGAGGTTTTAGAATGTCATAATAGTATTCAAAAGTTCACAGTTGAGGTACACATGCTGGAATGTCTTGATGCATAATATTTCGCATGGTTGTAACATGTTCTAGTCAGTCTTATGAAGGTTAAGAGGAAATGTCTATTGATGTTGGTTTTGTTTTAGGAGTCTTCAACTATAATGACACCCTAAAGCAGGTCTTAGATCCTAGCTTTTAGTTTTCCATTACTTCGGTAAGAAGATTTAGCTTCATGATCACTTATTTTGGATGTTGTATTCATGAGCATTTATCAAGGTTTACTAAATGAATGATGCATGATGTGTGCTTGTAAAACAAAAGGGTGAGCATGTATGCATGGAGTGGATGCAAAATCCTATAATGAAAGATGGTCATTACTATAAGAAATAGTGTTTAGTACATCCTATCTATATGTATGTAATGTATGCATGATTGATCTTAGAAAGTTGGTTAGTATTCCCTATATATTGAACAAACCAATCACAAGCAAGCTCTCACTTCCAACCTTATCTCTCCACGAGGTCATTCAATTTCTTTCCTAGGCAAGTTTCAAACCTATAGTCATCAAGGGACAATGGTTTTTCCCTTGGAACTGGGCTATTTTGATTTATATGGATCATAACTAAACAGTAAATTAAGCAATGATACCAAAATGTACTTGAGATAATCATATGATGTCAATGTGGGGGTCAATTATCGGGCTTCAAATAATGTCCAGAGCTTGTATGCACCTGTATGCACAGGGCCAACATTAATAAAAAAGGGTCTGAGTTCTTGCCCCTGTATTGATATTTGATATATTGATTGAGAGTTATGAAAGTATCATTCAATAGTTTATAGTTTGATTTTGTTGACATAAAGGTCCATTATCTAGTTGAATTTTTTACCTATTCATTTGATCTGATAATAATAAATTGATGATGTCTCACAAGTTCTGCCATCAAGGAATGTCGTTATTTGTTAGTTCGCATAGATTATTCAAGCTAAGGTACATGATTCTTATCTTTCATCATGCTTCATGCTTATATGAAGTATATGAGAATCACACAGGTATAAGCATAAACATTATATGAAAATTGACATTACGACATAATTTGATGATAGACACTAGGAGAGTCATATCATTTATGAATATCAGGTCAAATGGACAATGTTAGGACAAGGACAAGAAGCATAAATTGGTGGAATCCTAGTGGATGTTACTACTAGCTTATCTACATGAGCTGAGTTAGTATGAAAGGCTAAGTATTCCTTTAGAAAGAATGCCCCCATATGACTAGGGTTACAGACTTCGGTTAGTGAATATAGCATTCTTTTAATAACTTAATTATCCCTTCTTAGGACTTGGGTTATAAAATTTGGTCAGATGAGTCCGGTGAATGCATAAGTAAAGACTAAAGGTGATAATACCTATCTTCATTGCCCTATAACTCAAGTGGAATCATGGTGGCAATGTCATTTAGTATTATCAAGGTTATAAGGACTAGTGGCGCATGTGTGATGTGTAGTGCAAATGCAGCGGTGAGGGGCTCTATATGGTTGAGTATTGCATAATAAAAAATAGTCATTTTCGAGTTAATTTCTTTTACTTAGTAATCCCTAGTGGAGTCGTCACTGTGAGCGGCCCATTGGAACATTATTTTAAGTTTTTGGAATTTCTATTTTTCGGAGGGAAATGACAACTTTACTAAATAGGGACAAATGATTGGTCTCGAGAGGAGCAAGATACTTTTTTGATTTTATGGAGTCACTACCCAATTTTTAGAAAATTAAGAGAAGAAAGGGACAACATTGGGTCACTCATTGAGCATTGCCCCTAGCAAAGTTTTTTAGGTTTGAGGGATTGTATATACTTTTTGACTATTTCTTATTATATGATATTCAATGTATAGCTACCACGATACGTTAGTTTTAATAATGACAATTTGTATAGCATTCACACAACACACCAAATAATGGAAGATAATAAAGCTAAAATATCATTATTACATCACTTTCCTAATAAAATACATATAAAAGGAAAACAGATTATGGAAAGGTAAATCTAGTTTAAATGTAATGGACCTGTAAGGTTAACATAACTATACATGTAGCTTGTTCAATCACTTGAATAATGAGATAAGCAATGGATACTGAATAACTTAAAAGTGTAAGGAAAATGTACATAATCATGCATGTTTACAGTGATTTTTTATGCTATAATGATATATGATGATGATATAAGGGATGCATAATGACATATTAGACCGGGAACATGATGACTCTGTTCTAAAATATGAACTTTTCACATTATTGATATTTATGGAATGATATCACATTTTGAAACTAGAGGATACAAAATGATGATATGAAATGTGCAAAATAAAGCATAAATTGTTCATATATCATGCAAATTGCTAGTCTCATCACACAAGCACAATAATATTCACAAATACTAGCCACAGTAAAATAAAACATAGTGCAATGAAATAAACATGCCAAAAATGATTGTGTGGTCCTTAGATTCAACTAAGCTTGAGTGAGTTTTGAAGCTTTAGCTTTAAGGGATTTCAAGCTTTGTTTGTTAAGGTGTTCAAAAGGAAGTGTAGAACGATGCTAGTTTGTATACCTTTGAAGCATGCTTTGACAAAGATAAGGCTAGGTTTGGTGGAAGGGAGACCTAATAACCTAAAAAATATGCAATGGGAGAGCTATAAACTAACTAGAATTAGGTTTCTAGCACCTTCAAGCAGATAATTTTTTAAGTGTGTGCATTTCCTTTTACTCCCCCTTTAAAATAGGGTATAGAGGTACCTATTTATAGTGAAAAATGTGAGGAGGATGGGGGAATAGGCATGCTCATGCATGCATCACTAGGACAAAGTGCATGACCACACGAAATGCACATGACTACGCGCTTAGTGCCTGGTCACACGCTAGCACACAGTTATGCACACTTTCGCACATTATGCATTGAATTTGGGGATTTCTAGGATATCCTGAGGTTGGTCCCTAAGGTTTTTGGGCCTTTCGAATGCGTTTCTGAAGTCCATTTTGTCAAATTCAGCCTTGATTTTAGTGCATGACACCTAAGGGTGTTTATGCATAGTTCCAAGTGACATGCACTAATCCTCAGGTTGTTTTGGACTATTCTATGACCACTTTCAGAGGTTTTGGAGTCTTTTGGACATTCTAGAAGTTTTTTTTTTCTGGTTCAACTTTGATATTATTGTGTGACACCTAAAGGTTTTTATGGATTTACGCGCACTTTTGAATGACATGCACTAATCCTTAGTTGTTTTGGACTATTTCGGGACCACTTTTAGAGGTTTTGAAGCCTTTCAAATGTTTTTCCAAAGTCCACTTTATCAAAATCAATTTCTATTTTTTCATAAAGTTGGGTCTTGTTTTGGTGTAATGAACACTAGCTCAACAAGCTGCGTGTTCTAAGAGAAGATTGCTTAAAATAAACCTCTTATTATTTTGATAATTTGTATTTCATAGGATCAGAGCATAACTTAATGCCTTGGGGATCAATTTTGAACACTGGCAGGATCAGTTAGGGTTTTAAGGTTGCACACTTCAAAGGTGTTATGAATGAGCAAACTCTAATCTTTTTAAAGATTCATTTTATCATTGGACCTTTTTAAGGATAGTCAAAATTGAGGTATGATTGGCGACAACTAGATAAAATCAAAAAAAGCATCTAATTCCTACTAAGACTAATCATTTGTCCCTATTCAGTAAAGTTGTCATGTCCCTCAAAAATACAAAATCAAGATCCTCAAGAGACGTCCTAAATGGAGTAATCATAAAAAAGCTCTCTTTCACTCAAGAGTGAACTAGGTTACTCACACTTTGGTAAGTGATTATAGCATTCTTTTGATAACTCGGGTCACCCCCTTTAGTACTTAGGCTATAAACTCTAGTTAGATGAGCCTAGCGATATAATGAGTAAAGGCCAAAGGTGACAAATCTGAATCAATCACCCTATGCTCGAGTTGCAAATACAATGGCGAGGGGCTCTATACAATTGAGTATTACAGAATGAGAAATATTCATTTTTGAGCTGATCTCTCTTACTTAGAAGTCCCAAGTGGAGTCGCCACTACATGTGACCTTGTTTGACTATTTTAATATGGTGTTTTATTTTTGAAGGACATGTAAACTTTATTGAATAGGGATAAATGATTGGTATAAGGAGGAAGAAGACACTTTTTAATTATGGAGCTGCCACCCAATATTTAGAAAATTAAGAAAATAAAAGGGCAACATTGGGTTACTCAACTAGTATTAGCCCCCAGCAGAGATTTCTTATTTTGGGGAATCACATCTACTTTATAACTATTTCTCATTATATGAGATTCAATGTATAGCTATCGCAACACCCTAGTTTTAGTTATGACAATTTGTATAGCATTCACACAATACATCAGGTAATGAAAGATAATAAAGCATGAAATATCATTACTACATTGCTTTCCTAACAAAATACACATACAAAGAAAAGAGATTGTGAAAATGTAAATCTAGCTTAGATATAATGAACCTATAAAGTTAGCACAACTATGCACGTAGCTTGCTCGATCATGCGAATAATGAAAAAAGTAATGAACACTCAATCACTTGAAAGAGTAAGCAAAATGTACATAAGCATGCATGTTTATAGTGATTATTATGCTATAATGATATGTGATGAGGATATAAGTAATGGATGATGACATCATTACACCAAGAACATGATGGCCTTAGTTAAGAATGTGAACTTTTCACATTATTGATATGTATGATGTGATTTCACATTTCAAAACTAGAGGATGCAAAATGATGATATGAAATAAGTAAAAAAAAAAGAATAAATTATTCATATAGTATGGAAATTACCAGTCTCAATATGCAAGCATAATAAATTTCATAAATGTTAGCAATAATAAATTAAAATGCAATGTGATGGAATAAACATGCTAAAATAATTATGTAGTCCTTATAATCTATTGGGCTTGTGTGAGTTTTGAAGCTTTAGATTTGAGGTATTATCAAGCTTTCCTCATCGAGAGGTTCAAAATAACGTGTAGAATGATGTAAATTTGTATACCTTTGAAGCATACTCTAACAAAGGTGAGGCTAGATTTGCTGGGAAGGAGGTCTAATAACCTAACAAAAACATAGTGGGAGAGCTAAAAGTGTATGGAAATGGGATTTGAACATTTTTGAATGAAATTTTTTTTAAGTGTGTGTTATTTTTAAAATGAGGTATAGAGACCCCTCTTTTATAGTGCAAAGGTAGAGGAAGTGTGTGTGAGTGCATGGTCACCTGTGAGTTCTTAGAATGGAGCATGCAGCCATATGAAGTGCATGTGACTGCACACTTAGCACATGGCCATAAGCACTCACGCATGGTCACACACACTTTCATGCAATGTGCACATGATTTGAGGCTTGTTTGGGGCTTTTTTAGGTTGGTTAATAGATTTTTTAGGCCTTCCAAACATGTTTCTAATGTCCGTTTTGTCTAATTCGGCCTCAATTTTACCATGTCACACTTAAGGGTGATCATGGCTATGTACTCACTTTTAAGCGATGCAAGCTAATCCTTGAGTAATTTTGGACTATTTCGAGACCACTGCCAAGGGTTTTGGAGCCTTTCATATGTGTTTTTTGTTAGTGATATGCACTAGGTCAGTCATGTATGACCATGTTTTGACTTTATCATTTTATTTAATAAAGAGGCATTTTTCATTATCATTTTGTGTTCTAATAATTACTTAAATAGTAAATTATTATTAAGGTCATCAAGTATGTGACTTGATAGTAAAACCCTTATATTAAATAAGAGTTCTATTCAAATTATCCCTAGTCATAACAATGTATTATGGCTAGTATGGTGTTGATTGATTATTATGTTTTACTAATCAAGAATATGAGATATTAAGTCAACTCATAGGTACTTATTTGAGAAATAAAGTGTTGGATTGATCCATCATAAGAATACCACATAGATAATTGTCATGAGTAATTATTATCACAGTAATATTGGCTTAGTCCTCTGACCTTGAAATCACCATAGATTTCAACATAACTATTTTATATTTTGACACAATCTTATATTATCTTTAACCAGATGATAAAATAGGTTATTGTTGGGCATAAAATAAGTTATGTGAGCAATGTGAGTGATTGAGAAGGAATTTATCCCTCATTTAATATAAGTAAGATATTTATAGACCCCTTAATAAGATAGATTAAGGAAAATGCATGGGCATGCTAAAGTAAATTGATAAAGAGTTATCATTCTCAGTCAACTTAGAATAAAGAAATTATATGATTGAATTCTATATGGATGACATAATTTATGCCTTATAATCAATCAAGATATCATGTGACAAAGGAACTAGAATATTCGCTGTATATTAGGTTATGTCAGATTATTAACTTTACATGACTTGGGTAGTCATAATGTCTTACTAGAGGCCACTTATGACTTGTAGGCCTAAATAGAGATTTAAGGCCCACTGTCAACGTCATGTGAACCTACAGGGTCACACCCTTTGAATAAGCCCAAAATGAATATGGGTTTAACAAACCCAAATAAGCTATGTGGAAATAAATAAATAAAATATTTATTTATTTATTTAAGATAAAGGCTATCTTAAATAAATTGAATATTATTTCTGATTTAATTATAAATAAAATCAGAATAAGAATAAGTGAGAAATTACTAAACGGTTGTTTGGTAAATGAAACCCTAATTTTAATGTCTATAAATATTTTATATTCTCTAGGGTTTTATACACTCTCATTATTCTGTCAGTAAATTCATTTTCACTTTTTTAGAAAACAAAACATAGAGTTCCTTTTATTCTTGATTTATGAGAAATCAAAAGAAGGTGCTAGCACACAAGTACTTATTTTTAAATCAAGGGTTGTTTGTGTGGACACTTGTGGAGGACGGATTCTTTTAGAGACATCTCAAATCTAAACTACAAAATTAAAAGCTCGAGCTAGGGTGTCATGGAAGTGAACCTCCTCTCTTCCTTTTAGATTTCTTGCCCTTTTTATATTTATGGTAAGAAAACAAAAACTTTAGATTTAATCAATTAATCGAATTACTTGGATCCGGATTCAGGTTTGTGATTCAAGTTTTATTTTTTTATTGCATATGGAATCTTAAAACCCAACATTTTTAAAGTTTATGTTATCAAAATCAATTTCTATTTTGTCATAAAATTTGGTCTCGGTTTGGTGAAATGAACACCGACTTAACAAGCTATATGTTCTAAGAGAAAATTGCTTGAAATGAGCCTCTTATTATTTTTATAGTTCATGTTTCATAAGATTGGAGCACAACTTAATGGCTCAGTGATTGATTTTACATAATGGTGGAATCGGTTAAGGTTTTAAGGTTCCACACTGTAGAGGTGTTACGAATGAGCAGATTCTAGTGATGTTTGAAGATTCATTTCATCATTGGACTTTTTTGGGGATAATCAAATTTGAGGTATGATAGTATTGGTATTAGGAGGCTTAGGCATCTTAAGGAAGATTACCCGATGCTAACTCTTTAAATTCAATTTTTGAATCCTTATGGTACTCTTTAGGAATCTTATTTATGCTCCTCAGTAAGGTCTTCCATTAAGGATACCTATTCTTCTTTGTGCTTAGAGATTAAGTGGATTATCAATGGCAATTCCACGTTAAATTTATGGACGAATTAGTGGATATTCCCTATAGTTGTTACTATTGGAAATAAAAAGGGTTGACTGCTTTAGTTTCTAATTTTTTGGTGAATGGTAATTGATAACTCTCGCACATTTCCAATATGATGGTTGAAGCTAATATTGCAATTGTTAAGCCTATTTCTTATGACCATGATTTGTGTGTTTGGACTTTAGTGTTAGATGGTATTCATTCAAATGTATGATCATTTACGTTGTAAACATACTCTTCTTCCTTAGCATTCTTTTCTATGGAAAGAGTTTCTTCCCCCTTCAAGATCTCTTATTTGTTAGAGAGCTATTCTTGGCTATCTTCCCATTGATAACAGCTTGATGAAGAAAGGGCTCTCATTTGCTTCTTATTGCCATTTATACGAAGCATTTATAGAGGATCATAACCATATATTCATAAGTTGTAAGTTTGCTACTGCTTTATGGAATTCAATTTCTAGCTTTTTGGAAAGACTATTTTTATTTCGGTTAGTTTATTGGAACTGATTATATCCACCATGCACCATCCATTTGGCTCGTACATTGCTACTCTATGGTGTTCAGCAATAGTTCATGGGATTTAGGTGATTTTGAAGCTTAGAAATACTACAATTTTTTATCTAGTAGCTCCCAATATCCATTATACTATTTGATTAGTTTGGAATTCTATAAAGAGACAACTTTTTCAGAATTGGTAGCATGTTTAATTCTGCTAAATGGTTGCGCATTCTTTCTCTTCTCTATATTTAATGGATTTCTGCTGCTGCCCCTAGATTGTTCATGCTTCGTGGTAGCCACCTCCATGTAATTTATTCAAAGTCAACGTGGATGGTTCCTATTTTGGTTCGTTAGGTTTTGTTAGGGCTAGGGGAATTTTCAGAACAGCTTCGAGATGTCCTCGAGGTGCTTTTGCATTTATGATTGGTTTTAGTTATGCATTCATTACTGAGTTGAGTGCAACAATTTATGCTTTGGATGTTGTTTTGACCAAAGGATGGTTTTGTCTTTGGCTTAAGTATGATTTGATGTTTGTTGTTAACTCTTTCCTCAATAAACCAAAGCAAGTCCCTTGGAAATTCACTCAAAGATGGCTTAATTGTCTTTAGCTTATTTCTCATATGCAATTTAGGGTGTTATACATCTACAGAGAAGGCAATTCCGATGCTGATTCTCTAACGAAACATGGTGCTGCTGCCACCTCTCTTCTTCGGTGGGACTCAGCTCCCTCGTTTTGTACTGGAGTCATTTATGATAACTACTGTAGGCAACCTTCTTATAGGTTCTATTAGGCTTTTAAAAGCTTTTGTTTTATTTCTTCTTTGTAAACTTTCTATTATTTTATTTTTAATTTTATTTTGGATTTCAGAAGTGTGATGCAAACACTAAGAGTGTGTCAACCTAGTGGAGAAGCTGATTTCTAAACTCTAGTGTTTCACTTAAAAAAATAATTTATTATTTTGACTTTTAACAAAAAATTATATAATTTTAGATTAAAATAATACAAATTGCTTAGTAATCTTATAGAAATCTTGGTACTTACTAACTTTAGTAGTTAATTGATATTTAATATTTAGTAATCTTATAGTGAATAGGTTTACAAATTAAATTATAATTTATAATTTAAATTATATTTATCCATTACTTTAAATTTACATTATTTAATATTAATATTTATATATTACTTTAAAATACAAATATTACTTAATTTTTTATTTATCAAACAAATTTATTATTTGCTAAATATATAATTAGTATTGTACAATGTTTACTTATTAGAACATTAATATTAATTTACACACAAAAAAATTATATAATATTATCATTAATAATAATATTCTCATATGTAATATTTTATATTAATTACTACTAATTTAATTAGTATTATCTTTGCTTAATATAAAACTAGTATTATATAATATTGACTTACTTAATTAAATGATATTTATTGAATAATATATTTTTTTAATTAAAAAATATATTTGTTTTGGTGGGAGAAGTTGGAGCCAAAAATTTTCTACAATAATAATCAAATGCTATATTAATAACTAGGAACATAACATTTCCTCAGTACTAATTAACCTTTTAACTAGACATTTTTTGTACTCTCATTACAACTACTAAAAATATATTTTTAATGAGGGTTTTTATGCCCTCATTAATTTTTTGTTATTAAAAACTTATTTTCTTGTAGTGTTTTTCCATTATATGGTCACCAATGACGTCTGAACAAAACTTCCAAATCTTTATATATATGTGAAGCGTAATTGCAACAAAACAAGTACAGTTAAAACCGAAACACAAATCTAAACAAGGAGATATTAGATATAGGGATACAAATTATGGAAAATGTGGTGATAGTTGGAGGAGGAATAGCAGGGCTTGCGACTGCAGTGGCATTGAAAAGAGTTGGTATTCCAGCTTTGGTGTTGGAGAAATCAGATGGGTTACGGACCGGTGGTGCTTCCTTATCTCTCTCTCCAAATGCTTGGGTAGCCCTTAATGCTCTTGGCGTTTCTCACAAACTCGCCCCTTTTTACACCCCAGTTTTAGGGTACATATATACCACTAGATTACCACTTTACTAGGTTGAGTGGTTTTTATTAAGTTTATTGATTAATTTATCTTTTCATCACTTTTGTTTGTTATAAATTATCAGGGCTATTAAAAATGATGTGTCAACTGGAGCTGTTACAGAAATCTTATTTCCTGAAAATGAACCTGGGTGAGCTTATCTTTATCTGCTTATAATAATTTTTTCTTGTTCAGTTAGTGATTTCATTTACTTCAATAAATTATTATGTTGTGGATAGACCTAGGGGAGTTCATCGTAGAGCTATATTAGAGGCTCTAGCACAAGAATTACCAGCTGATGCTATTCGATTTTCATCCAATATTACTTCTATTGAAACCGATGAACATGGAGGCGTTGTTTTATGTTTTGATGATGGAACTACTATGAAGTCAAAGGTACAGATTTGTTTGTTAGGTCTGTATACATACACATAGCACTCCTATCTTAACGTATTTTTTAAAATATCATTGTAGGTTTTGATAGGATGCGATGGGGTGCACTCTGTGGTTGCAAAGTGGCTAGGACTCTCTGCACCAATATATTCAGGTCGAGCAGGTGTGCGTGGATTGGCTGTTTACCCACAAGGCCATGGAATTAAGCAAAAAATTCATATATTTGTAGACGCAGACAAAAGGGCCGGAGTTGCCCCTATTAATGACAAAGAGCTTGCTTTGTTGGTTTCGTGTCGCCGTGAAGGTTAGTGCTCTCACCACTAGGAAGTATAAAAATAAAATAATGCAGAGAGGTGCCATGAAGCTTATCAGTCATTAAATAGGTTAATTTTTTATTTCAGATGAAGACATGCCAAGGGACCCAAAAATAATACAAAAAGAAATCATTGAAACATATGAAAGCTTTCCCACAAAATTCTTAGACGTGGTTCGACATGCTGATCTATCATCATTAACATGGGCGCCATTGAAGTTTAGGAATCCATTGAATGTGATATTTGGAAACCTGTGCAAAGGAAATGTGACAGTAGCTGGTGACGCAATGCACCCAATGACACCTGATCTTGGACAAGGTGCGTGTTCAGCACTAGAGGATGCAGTTGTATTGGGCAGGCACATTGGCAATTCCTTTGTAAAAAATGGAAGGCTTGTCCCAGATGACATTGCTCGAGCTCTTGATGTGTATGTTAAAGAAAGAAGGTGGAGAGTTGCTGCATTGATAATAGGGTCATATTTATCAGGATGGATTCAACATGGTGGGTCTAATTGGTGGATGAAGTTTCTAAGGGATGTTATATTTTATGGTTCCCTCTTTCGTGTGATGATTCGTGCTATATTTTATGATTGTGGGGAACTACCTAGTGCCAACGAAGAAATAAACTCCTATAATAAAACAGACTAGATTTTATTCAAGAAATGTTTATCTTTTGCCCTGGATGATAGAGATATTTTATGGTGTAATCATGACACTATGTCATATAAATATTTAAATAAATAAGAAGTTATTTATGTAATAATCTGAATTTGTGTGTTTAATAATAATAATAATAATAATAATAATAATATTATTATTATTATTATTATTATTATTATTATTAAAGTGATTACATATTATTAAAAAAAGAGAAAAGCAAATGAGGAAATGACACATGGCTGGAGTCTGGTTAAAAGGAAGGGAAGTGGTTTGCATAAGGGGAGAGGCAGCAGGTGAAATGGTTTTGAGTGGTAAATTTCTTTTTCATATAAAAATTCTTTTTTTCTTCCATTAACCATCTAAACGACCTTTGATTAATCCCAAATTTGAACCATAGCTTCTTCTCACTCTCCTCTTCACTCTAGAGTTTTCATTTTGCAAGAACTTGCTTGAAATAGTGTAGTTTTGAATAAGAATAGTTGGCCATTCTACTACTATTTCTTACTGTTCTGGTGATTTTCTTATGTCACGGTTATTTCCATTGTGTTTCACTCGTCATCAGGAGTCTGTAGCCACCAACCATGCATCTGATCCCCATCTCTAGAATTATCTATGAATTTTTAGGTTATTTTCCTTTAATTTTTCAATCCATGAATTCTGTTTATATTTTGGCTTGTTTGAGGCTTTAGATGTGTTTTATAAATCATGGAGAATATTTTGATATAATTCAGTTTGTTGGGTGTTGTGTTTTCTAATGAGAAATTGGTGGGCCCACCCAAATTCATGCTCATAAATAGTATTGACTTGGAATTATTTAAAATTATTTAATTTCCATTTAAATTAGTTACCATAAAATTAATCATTTACAACATTTCTAAGTAGATTTCAATGTTTCCATAATTTTAGAATTTTTTTCTAGAACTTTAGGAAATTATTTGTTATATATATATATATATATATATATATATATATATATATATATATATGTATATAAGCATGTTTTAAATAAATATTAATTAGAGAAAAGTATAGAAAACCACCATATGATTTCATGATTTTAGAGTTTTAAGTATGTGTTTCATTTTGTGACAATTTGGGTCTTGTGTTTTCGCCGTTAGACAATTTTTTGTATATGATGCTAACATTGTTAAATAAGTGAAACACATATACTGAAAACTGTCAAACGACGACAAACACATGACCTAAATTGTCACAAAAAGTGAAACACATACTTAAAATTGCAAAACACTGAAAACACCATGTGGTTTCTGTACTTCCCCTTAGTTGTTTTTAGTAGGGTCATACAATGTGTCAAACTCATTTAACTGCGTTTGGTTCATATACTGGAAAGTGTCAAATGGCAACAAACACAGCACCGAAATTGTCACAAAATGAAACACATACTTAAAACTCTAAAACCATGAAACCACAAGGTACTTTCCTCTATTATTTATTATAGAGTGTTCTGGAGTAGGAGATATAGCATTTGGACAACTAAGGACACATCAGTCGGCACGCTCCACCTGCTAGTTGATTTTATAAAATATTTATGGAAATTATGGTAATATAAATTTGAATATTTAATTTATTTTTATAAATGTGGTATAAATACTATAGTGGAATTTATTGGTTTATATATATATATATATACATGAATTTTTTTTCTTTTATTATTGATAAGAAATTTGAAAAGATGCTTTATTTTTCTTGTATTTTATTTAAGTATTTAATTATGTTTTAGAGGATTTGTTGACCTTAGTAATAATCAATCTTAATTTTGGTCTTAAAAAACTTAATTTTGAGCATTTAATTTGTTTATCTAAGTATATATAAGTTAGGACTCTATTGGAAGTTAAAATGAAGTATAATTATCTTGGGCTGATTGGACCTTTAAGATTCAATAAGGCTTTTGACATCCTTAGAGCTTTATAATAAGAAAGTTATCTTCTTCAAATTTTAAATAGACATCTTGAGCTTTCTGAATTGGACTTATTTATCCAATTCCAAGTTCATTTGGTTTTGCAAATTTTGAGTCAAAATCCATGTACATGTCTGCCATCTCAGACTGCACATCTCTTAGTATTTTGAACATATCTTGAGTTACAGAAGTCCAATTAAGGTGATTCAAAATGATATGGAAAGATAAGTCAAATATCTACAACTTTAATGAAGAAATAATGGAAAAATTCAAATTTATTCTAGAGAAACTAACGGCTTCAACTTGGGTATAGCTGTCTAATAGTATTCTGCATTTCAGATTGCACAGCTCATAGTATTTTTGATGTATCCTAAGCTAAAGAAGTCCAATTTAGGTTATTAAAAATGATATGGAAAGATAAGTCAAATATCTACAAATTTGGGAAAATTTAAATTTCTTCAGGAGAAAATCATGGCTTCAACTTAGGTATAGCTGTCTATTTGTATTATGCATTTTAAATTGCATAGCTCATAGTATTTTGAATATATCCTAAGCTACAAATGTCAAATTTATGTGAATAAAATTGATATGGAAAGCTAATTCAAATATCTATAGCTTCTATGAAGAAGGTGAGGGCAAATTCAAATGTCTTGAGTAGCTAATCACCGCTTTAATCCATGAATAGTTGTTTGACAGCATCACTTTCAATGATTCAAAATATAAAAGTTGGACACATCATTTGCACCTCCAACAACTATATTTTTAAGTATAAATACCTCTAGAACTGAATGGAAGTTAAGAAACTTGTTGATCAATCATTCTTTCTTAAGAATTCATTAAGCTCTCAAATTCTCTTAAACAATTTTTTGTTTGTATAACTCTTGTGAGAGTTGGGTGTGTTTTAGAAATATAATTTATCTTCATCTTAAATCTTGGGTTAGATTAGAAGGAAAGTGAGATTTATTTCTAAAGGAATTGGTTTAAGTGTTGTGCATTAAAACACTTGGGTTTTGGTTTTTTGGAGTGATCTTTGAAAACTCATATTGTAAGGTTATAAGAGTGAGCCATAAAACTCTTGTATAATCTTAATCTTATGAATAAGATTGTAGGTGATTGAAAATCCTAACTTGGGGATAAGTTAGGTGGAGACGCAAGATTATTATTGAATCTAAACTCTTTAAATCTTTGTGTTCTTCATTCTTCCTTCTCAACTTCTATTTAATTCTTATAAAGAATTCTTTTAATTTCTCAGTTTTATTTAATAGTCCTATTCACCCCCCTCTAGGACTCTTTTCAATTGGTATCAGAGTTTGAATTCTAGGTACTTTATTGCTAGAATACAAAATAATAGGGAGTGAATCACAAAACATCTTATCATTTAGACCATTCGTTGATGCTATTGACTATCCACATTGGAAATTCAAAATGGATTTATATCTTGATTGTGATTCCATCAAACTTTGGGACATTATCCAAAGAGGTTGGGAACCACCTATAATTGTCATTAATGGTGTGGTAACTACTTTTGTAAGAAGCCAATGGAGTATTGATCAAAAGGAAGAAAATCACAAAAATAAAAAATCTATGATTACTCTAGTCTCTTCAATGACAAAAGAAGAAAGAGGCAAGCTTCAACATTGCTTATTGGCCAAAGAAATGTGGGAGATCTTAGAAAACCACTACGAAGGTAACATTCAAGTAAGAAGCAAAAAGGTTCAACTTCATATGTATGAATATGAACTCTTCAAAATGAAGCCTCATGAATCAATCATGGAGATTACAAATCCTCTTAATTCTCTCCTCACAACCCTTAAGAAACTTTGAAAAAAATTCTCCAAAGAAGAAGTAAACAACAAGATTCTAAGAATCCTACATAAAAATGATTGGGAATCTTATGTTACTTCAATTTAGGAAGCTCAAGACCTCTCCATCTTATCAATCGATGTGCTCATTGGTAAGCTTTTAACACATGAGCTCACTATCAAACAAAGAGGTGAAGAATAAGAAGAGAAAGAAGAAAAGAAAAATAGCATTGCTCTAAAAGCTCTTTAAGAAGATAGTGAAGAGGAAAGCATCAAAGATTCTAGTGATAAAGATGGTGACATTGCCATGCTCACTAGGAACTTCAAGAAGTTTTTAAGAAAGAAGAACTTTAAGAAGTTTTTGAAAAAGAAAAACTTCTACGGAATAAGGGACTTCAATAAGAAGTTTGAAGGAGATGGGAAGAAGAAAACTAAGGAGGTTACTTACTATAAATGCAAGAAATTAGGACATATTAGAAGTGAGTGTCCCAAATTCAAATTCAAGAACAAGGGAGTAGAGGATAAGAAAAAGGCATTCAAAACTACTTAGGATGATTCTTCTTAATCTGAAGAGAAAGAGGAACAACAAGAGGTGGCTAATCTTTGCTTCATGGCCCTTGAAAACAAAAATAAGGTACCATATACTTCTTATTCTTCCTTTGACGATTGTGATGATTATTGTGATAATGATGATGATGATAAGAACTTTATTGTGAGCAAATTACTTGTTAAATGCAAAAGCTTATTATCTAAGAAAAAAATTATAGGCATGAGTTAGGTAGCTTAAATAAAGAATTAGAAATTTTAAAAATTAATTTTACTAAACTTGTTGAATCAAACGAAAAACTTGTTAGTGATGCAAAATCTTATAATTCTTTAGAAGATCAACTTAAGAAAGCAAATGATGAAAATCATAAGCTTTCTAAGGAGGTCTTAGAATTAAAAGATTCCATTGCTAAATTTAAGAGAGGAAAAGAAACTTTAGATCGTCTTTTTGACTCTCAAAAATTTTATAGAGATACCCATGGAATTGGATATAAGAATGGAATGTCTTCATCATCTTCATCACATATTAATTTTGTAAAAGCTTCACATGATTCCACTCTTTTAACCATCAAATCAAATAAGACTCAAGATTTCAAAGCTAAAAGATCTCATGTGTTAAATAGCAAGGAAAAGTCTCATAAGATTCATTATTCATTAACACAAAGAGGTAAGACTCAAACTAGAGTACCTAAACCCAAGCATGCTTATATGTACATTAGACATAATTATAATAGGCATGCTACACAATACAATGCACATAAATATGTTGCACAAAATTATTGAAATATACATCACCATTTCCAATGCTTGTCTCACTTGATAACACAAAACAATAAGAGATACACATAGCACCAAAGGCATGTTTCACACACTATGAAAGCATTTCATCATAGGAGGAATATATTTGAAAATATTGTATGTCCTTATTGCATGATCAAAGGACATACTAACAATGTGTTCTTCTATAGAAGACTGCATATGAATTTACTTCCTACGAATTATCTTAAAACCAACCAACCAAGACCAAGAAAGGTTTGGGTTCAAAATAACACTTAAATTATATTATGTAGATGTGCTTGAAATCCACAAGAACAAAAAGAAAGTGGTATCTCGATAATGGATGTTCAAGGCACATGACTGGAGATAAAGAGCAATTCAATAAATTTGAGATAATACAAAAGGAAAAATTATTGGCATTGGAGAAATAGGTAATACTCAGTCCTTATCTATACATCATGTGTTGTTTGTTAATGGTCTTAAACATAATCTGCTTATTATAAGTCAATTATATGACATGGGAAATAAAGTAACTTTTTTTCCTAAAAATTGCTTTGTTAGTAGTCTTGATGAAAACAAAGTTATTTTTAGTGGTGAAAGAGTAGACAATGTTTATGTCATTGATTTGAATAAAATTGATAATAAATACATAAAATGCTTAGTGTCTATCCCTCATGATACATGGACATGGCATAAAAGATTAGAACATGCAAATTTTGAGCTGTTAAATGATATTTGTAAATATGAACTTGTAATTGGTTTACCTAACCTTGAATTCATTAAAGATAAACTTTATGATGCTTGTCAAAAGGGAAAAAAATCCAAGTCCTCATTTAAGGTAAAAAATATAATGTCTACCTCTAACCCACTTGAACTTATACATATGGATTTATTTAGACCAACTAGAGTTGCTAGTCTTGGTGGAATGCACTATGCTTATGTACTGGTTGATGACTACTCTAGATACACTTGGGTGTGTTTTCTTGCTCATTAGAATGATGCATTTAAAGCTTTTGAAATTTTTTTAAAAAGAGTTCAAAAAGAAAAAGGGATTTTGTATTTTACCCATTAGAAGTGATCATGGAACCGAATTTGAAAATGAATTTTTCAAAAACTATTGTAATGAAAATGGTTTTTCTCATACATTTTCATCTCTCATAACTCCTTAACAAAATGGGGTAGTTGAAAGGAAAAACATAAATCTTGTGGAAATGGCTAGAACAATGCTTCATGAGTATAATTTGCCTTTATACTTTTGGGCAGAAGCCATTAACACATCTTGTTATATTTTAAACTGAGTTTTCAAAAGACCAATTTTAAATAAAATATCTTATGAGCTATGGAATAATAGAAAACCTAAAATCTCATATCTAAGAGTATTTAGATGCAAGTGCTTTATATTGAACACTAAGGATAATCTTGGAAAATTTAATTCCAAAGCCGATGAAGGAATTTTCCTAGGCTATTCCATCTCTAGCAAAGCATAGAGGGTCTTTAATAAGAGAACTCTAGTAGTTAAAGAGTCAATGCATGTGGTATTTGATGAATCAAACTCACTTGATCCTAGAAAGGAAGTTTGTAGTGTTGATGATCTTGTAAGTGATAATGAGATTGTCGAAACACAAAAAGAAAATGGTAGTAAGCATTTGGAACTTAAAGATCCAAGCAAGAAGGAAAATGAGGAGACATCTCAACCTACCTTGAAGGATGAATTTCCAAAGGATTGGCAATTCAAGAAAGCTCACCCTTAAGACATCATTATATGTGACACTATAAAAGGGGTAAGCACTAGATCTTAATTAAAGTCTATTGTTAATTTAGCCTTCATTTCTCAAATTGAACACAAAAATATTAATGATGCTTTGTGTGATGAATTTTGGGTCCTTGCTATGCAAGAAGAGTTAAATCAATTTGAGAGAAACAAGGTTTGGACCTTAGTTCCTAGACCTAAACATCATCCTATTATAAGCACCAAATGGGTGTCTAGAAATAAGATGAATGAATAAGGTGTCATAATTAGGAACAAAGCTATACTAGTAGCTAAAGGTTATAATCAAGAGGAAGGCATTGATTATGATGAAACCTTTGCCCATGATGCAAGGTTAGAAGCTATTAGGATGCTACTTGCATTTGCATCATACATGGATTTTAAACTTTATCAAATAGATGTTAAAAGTGCATTTTTAAATGGTTTTATTAAAGAGGAGGTATATGTTGAACAACCTCCAGGTTTTGAAAATTTTAACTCTCCAAATCATGTGTTTAAACATTCAAAAGCATTATATGGATTGAAATAATCTCCAAGAGCTTGCTATGAAAGATTGAGTAACTTTTTACTAGAGAAAAGTTTCTCTAAAGGAAAGGTTGACATAACTATTTTTATAAAGAAATCCAAACACGATTTATTAATTGTTCAAATTTATATTGATGACATTATATTCAGTGCTACTAACCATTGCTTGTATGAGGAATTCTCTAATTTAATGCAAGGAGAATTTGAAATGAGTATGATGGGTGAACTCAAATTCTTTCTTGGACTACAAATCAAGCAATGCAAAAATGGGATTTTCATTAATCAAACCAAGTGTGCAATAAACGTTCTTAAGGAGTTTGGTATGGATGGAGCTAAGATAAGTAAAACTCCAATGAGCACCATAACCAAACTTAACAAAGATGAGAATGGCAAACCGGTTGATGAAAAGTGATTTAGAGGTATGATCGGATCTCTTCTTTATTTAACTGCTAGTAGACCTGATATTATGTTTGCTACTTGCTTGTGTTTTAGATTTCAATCAAGTCCTAGAGAGTCTCATTTGAATGGTATCAAAAGAATTTTACAAATATCTTGGTGGTACAATATATTTAGGACTTTGGTATCCTAGGAGTTCTTCCTTTGACTTGATTAGTTATTCTGATGTTGACTTTGCTGGTAGCTTACTAGATAGAAAAAGCACTTTTAGAACTTGTCAAATTTTAGTAAGAAACAAGTTTCGGTTGCCTTGTCTACTGCTGAAGTAGAATATGTGGCGACTAGTTGTTGTTGCACCCAAGTTCTATAGCAAAAACAATAACTTTTGGACTATGGCATTGATATTAATAACATTCCAATTAAATGTGATAATACAAGTGCTATAAACCTTAGTAAAAATCCCATTCAACATTCTAGAACTAAGCATATAGACATTAGACATCATTTCTTGCATGATCATGTTCAAATTGGTGATATCTCACTTGTATTTATCGATACAAATAATTAACTTGTAGATATCTTCACCAAACCTCTTAATGAAGAGAGATTAAATTTCAATAAGCATGAACTTGGCATGATTGATGGTTATAGTTTATCTTGATTTTATGTTTAATTGATGGTTGAATTTTTTTCATGTGAAATCATGTTGTTCTTATTGATTACTTTTATTGATAAATATTTTGATTTTCATCTTAAAATTTTTAGTCATCATCTTATATTTGGTTTATCTTTTTAAATTTCCTTTTCCATTTTGTCAAAGGAGGAGAAATAATTTGAGTTTACATGTGTACCTACTTAATTTTCTTTTTGAATGTGTACTTAGTTTGTTTTTATTTTTAAAACTCCTTTAAAAATTGTGTTTATATTAGTGATATATTATATTTTTATTTGATATAGGGAGAGAAATTTTATTTAAATTTTTGCATGCATATTAATATTATGATTAATTTTGTCATACATTATAATGTTACAAAAGGTCTTATTTTGTTTACTTTATGTATGATATAGATTTCATAAAGATTTTGAGTATCTTTGTTTTTCATTATCCCTTTATATCTCTCTCTTTTCTTTTTGCTTTTGATAAAGGGGAAAAATATATTTGAGTTTGTTATTTATTACTATACATGTGTATAGTATTCTTCTTAGGAATGACTTTTATCTTTGATAAGATATGAATATCTTCTTAGGCATTATTTTGATCTTCGATAAGCCATGAATATTTTTACAAAGATTTGGTGTATCTTTGCTTTGTTCCTATAGGAAGTTATGTATTTTAGTAGGACTATTTGCATATATGTTTAAAATTATTTTCTCATATTGTCGAACATTTATTTAAATGATCATGACTTCATATTTTATGTTTTTAATATATTTTTCATAAAAACGTCATATTTTTATCCCTCCTACTATATTTTATATTGTTTATATTTGTTTTGTTAAGGGGAATAATCTATAAATTTATATTTCTTATTATGTCCATATTCATAGGGGGAGAAATAAAGAAATATATTTTATTACATTTGGTATCATTATTATCATATACTTTACTTTGTATTATTTTTTAATCAAACTCAAAATAAGTTTATCAAAATAAAAAAGGAGAGATTATTAACCTTAGCAATAATCAATCTTAATTTTGATCTTAACAAACTTAATTTTGAGCATAACAAACTTAATTTTGAGTATTTAATTTTTTTATTTAAGTGTGTATAAGTTAGGACTCTATTGGAAGTTAAAATGAAATATAATTATCTTGGGCTAATTAGACCTTTGAGATTTAATGAGGCTTTTGACATCCTTAGAGATTTATAATGAGAAAGTTATATTATTCAAATTTGAAATAGACATCTTGAGCTTTCTAAATTGGGCTTATTTATCAAAATCCAAGTTCATTTGGTTATGCAAATTTTGAGTTGAAATCCACATACACGTCTGTCATCTCAGACTGCACATCTCTTAGTATTTTGGACATATCTTGAGTTACAGAAGTTCAATTAAGGTGATTCAAAATGATATGGAAATAAAAGTTAAATATCTACAACTCTAATGAATAAAGGATAAGAAAATTAAAATTTATTTAGGATAAAATCATGGCTTCAACTTGGATATAGCTATCTGATAGTATTCTGCATTTTAGATTGCACAACTCGTAGTATTTTGGACATATCCTAAGCTAAATAAGTATAATTTAGGCAATTCAAAATCATATGGAAATATAATTCAAATATATACAACTTTAATAAAGAAATTATGGGCAAATTCAAATTTCTTCAGGAGCAAATCACGGCTTCAACTTGGGTATAGCTGTCTGATAGTATTCTGCATTTTAAATTGAATAGATCTTAGTATTTTGGATATATCATGAGCTAAAGATGTCAAATTTATGTTATTCTAAATGGTATGGAAAGCTAATTCAAATATCTACAGCTTCTATAAAGAAAGCGAGGGCAAATTCAAATGTCTTGAGCAGCCAATCTTGGCTTCAATCCATCAATAGTTATCTGACAGCATCACTTTCAATGATTCAAAATATAGACATTGGACACATCATTTTCACCTCCAACAACTATATTTTTAAGTATAAATACCACTAGAGCTGAATGGAAGTTAAGAAACTTATTGATCATTCTTTCTTTCTTAAGCATTCATTAATCTCTCAAATTCTCTTAAACAATTCCTTGTTTGTATAACTCTTTTGAGAGTTGGGTGTGTATTAGAAATAGAATTTATCTTCATTTTAAATGTTGGGTTAGATTAGAAGGAAAGTGAGATTTATTTCCAAAGGAATTGGTTTAAGTGTTGTCCATTGAAACACTTGGGTTTTGGTTTTTTTGAGTGAGCCTTGAAAACTCATGTTGTAAGGTTATAAGAGTGAGCCATAAAACTCTTGTATAATCTCAATCTTATGAATAAGATTGTAGGTTATTGAAAATCCTAACTTAGGGATAAGTTAGGTGGACACGTAGGATTGTTATTGAATCTAAACTCTTTAAATCTTTATGTTCTTCATTCTTCCTTCTCAACTTCTATTTAATTCTTGCAAAGAATTCTTTTAATTTCTTACTTTTATTTGATAGTTCTATTCAGCCCCCCCCCTCTAGGACTCTTTTCAGGATTGGTAGAACGTGCTACATGGTGGGTGTCATCAGGACCATGTGTGCACAGGTATGAATCAGAGTAGGATATATGTTAGTGTGTGGCTCAGGTTGAGTTTGTTCTCTTGGGCAGTATTGTAAATTGATGTCGGTGGAGCTTATTCTCTTGGGCTGGATTGAGATGTAACTTGGTTGAGCTTGTTCTCTAAGGACATCGATAATGGATTAAGAGATTTAATTGTGGTTATAACTTGGTTGAGCTTGATCTCTTGAGACGACAATCATTTAGAATTAAGTAAGTTAAAATGCTAGTACAACTAAGATTTAGGGTTCCGGTATAAACTTCCACCAAAATATTTATTTCATTTTTAAATATTATGTTTGCTTGATTTATTTTTCATCATTAAGAGAGTTATATAATTTGGAAGAATACATTTTTATAAAAATAACTTTATCAAAGAAAGGATTTTTGAATATTTACCTTTTAAATAAATTTTATGGTTTTTGAATAAGTATTTTAACATCCAACATGCATTTTATGACATTAATTTACTCAGTGAGGTTTGATTTCCCTTAATTTTATTTTTCTCAGGATCTCATAGTCAGACTAATAATTCTCATCATTTGTGCCAAATTCCTTCTTCATTAACTATATTATGTTGGCTTATTTAACATATGTGTTATGTGCTCAAATTCTAGATACCATAGTAGTAAACAATTTGTAAAATTTTTATTTGTAAATTATATTGGGATGACCTTGTGTATTTTATTAATTGTGTGTTGTGGTTGTAGTGAAGAGTGGAAATATACATTGGAAGTGTTATTTTTATTCATTTATAGGTTTTAGGATTATTCGGGTGTATGAAAAACTCTACCAGATTTTTAATATGATTTTAAAGTTAATTTTTTGTTTATTTTTTTTAAATCATTAAGGCTTAATAGGAGTTTCAGATGCTTTATGTTTTCCCATTTCCTAGTGTCGATCATATACCCTTAGAGTTTAGTTCATGACAAAGTTAGCATTAGAGCAATCATGCATTTCGTATTCTTTTGGTTGTTGGTGTCTATCTTTCCTTGAAACTACTATGGTGATTAGGTTGACAAATGCAATTTGTTGTCATCCTTATTTCTAGAATTATGTGTATATGTTAGTTCGTTTGTTTTATTTTGAAACTTGTTTTTTTATGCCTTTCAAAATAAGGAAGAGAGCATGAAATGCTCCTACTACAAATGTGGTATATGATGATGGTGAGCAATCTATTAATGATAAAGCTCCTCCCCCTACCCCACGAGCTAAAAGAAGCAGTAGGCCTAGGGCATTGAAAGCTTAGAGGTAATAGCAATAGCTGTAAGTAGAACTAGAAGCTCTAGAGAAGGATCCTGCTACCTTTGTAGCTTGAATGGTAGGAATAAATCAAGGTTTAGCTGCACTTAATCAAGCCATGTCGTTGGTGTAGTAGTTAATTCAACAAAAGAACTAAGGGATAACAAATGCTGATGCCCTTCTTTTATACTCTAGAGTTTAGAGGATTTCTTCTGATAAGACTGGAGATGCATTTGACTTTATTAATACCATTGAGTCTAGGATTGGAACTAGGTATACAAACTACTGAAGGATCCTTATTGTAGAGTTGTCAGCCCAAACAGCGGCTTAAGATTGGTTCATGCAATCCATACAACCTTATATGGATACTATTACCTATATAGAGATTAAGGGTCGATTCTTGAGATTTTTCTATCCACTTACCTTGAAGGATGCATATAGATGGTAGTTGTTGCATATCAGTAGGGGAGATAGATTGGTTGAAGACTACACTAAGGAGTTTCGCAGGTTTTATATCATGTTGAGGATGTGATAAGAGATGAGCATAGAGTAGTGGATTTGTATATGACTGGATTAGGACCTGCTTACATGGGGATTTATATAGAGGATCGCACTTTTGAGAGTGTTATTGATGAGGCTAGATAGTTGGAGAGGCAACACATAAAGTATAATACAATCCCAGACCTTTACATGAGTGGAGATGGTAGGGCAGCTAGTGTTCATGAGACCCCCAAGATAGTGTTTAAAATGGGTAGTATTGGTGTTTAGACTACTGGTACCTCATAGTAGGGCTACATAAGTCACCATAGGCATAAGAGTAGGAGACATGGCCGATATAGTAGTAGATGTATGAGATTTGGGCCTGAGGCCAGTAGTAGCAGTAGTGGTCAAAGTTCTGGGTATGGTAGTACAAGCTCAAGGCCCAGTGCATGTTCTAATTATGGCTAAGTACTTTAAGGCCCTTATTATTGGTTGGACATTTTGGTAGATCATGCCTTAATTCTGGTTACCAACAAGCATACCCGTATGGTTCATTCACTATAATTGCTCCGTCACTACAATAGATTCCTCAGTTTCATGCACTAGTGTATTCTTAGTAGAGTGGTACATAGTTTGCGGGCCAATAGGTCATGGTACAAGAGGTAGACATGGAGGGAGACTCGGTAGTAGAGGATTTATATAAAAATATACTTTACAATAATCCTCAGGATGCTTAGGCATTTAATGAAGTTGTGGCAAGTACTCTTTTGATATGTCATTTTGATGCTAGAATTTTGTTTAATCCTGGTGATGTGGGCCAAATGTAATACTTTTAGTGTACAATACTAAGTATAGAGGAAGTAGGGTGTCAAAATTTTAGAGCAATTTTATATTAGTTGAGTAGATAGTTAGATAGATAGGCAAAACATTATAATAAAATATATTGAATGGTTCTAACTAAATCTAAAGTTACTAAAGAATTATTAATTACACTACAATTTAAAGGTATTTCCATTAATGTTCATTAGAAATACAATTCTCTAATCTAAATTATCTAGTAAGAAATCCAATTAGTGTTCATTAGAACTACAATTTAGAATTAATTAAAGAACTATAATAATTAATAAACACATATAATGACTTGAGAATATGACCTAAAATCCTTAAGAGCAACTCTCAATGTCAAATAAGGGTATTTCCATTTAGAGTCTATAAGCACTCTCGTGTCATTGTAGAGATAAACAAAAAACTGTGAAGTTCCAACCTAAGTCTCAAATAGTAAGAATACAACAAGTAGGGTGTCAAACACTAGGGAATTTAGAGCAATTTTATATTAACCAAGTAGATAATTAGATAGATAGGCAAAATATTATAATATAAGATATTGAATGGTTCTAACTAAATCTAAAGTTACTAAAGAATTATTATTTGCACTACAGTTTAAGGGTATTTCCATTAGTGTTCATTAGAACTACAATTCTCTAGTCTAAATTATCTAGTAAGAAATTCAATTAATGTTCATTAGAACTACAATTCATAATTAATCAAAGAACTATAATAATTAATAAACACATACAATGACTGGAGAATATAACCTAAAATCCTTAGCAACTCTCATTGTCAAATAATGGTATTTCCATTTAGAGTCTATAAGCACTCTCATGTCATTGTAGAGATAAACGAAAAACCATGAAGTTCCAACCTTAGTCTCAAATACTAAGTATAGAGCAAGTCGGGTGTCAAACATTAAGGAATGTGGAGTAATTTTATATTAACCAAGTTGGTAGTTAGATGGATAGGTAGAACATTATAATAGAAGATATTAAATGGTTCTAACTAAACTAAAGAATTATTAATTACACTATCTAGTCTAAATTATCTAATAAGAAATTCAATTAGTGTTCATTAGAACTACAATTCAAAATTAATCAAAGAACTATAATAATTAATCAACACATGCAATGACTGGAGAATATGACAAAAAATCCTTAAGAGCAACTCTCATTGTCAAATAAGGGTATTTCTGTTTAGAGTATATAGGCACTCTCATGTTATTGTAGAGATAAATAAAAAATCATGAAGTTCCATGCCAATTCTTTGACCCCTCAAAGTGGATTTCTTATCTCCTAGTACTTTCTTATCCTTTAAGTGAATTTAGTTGTATTTCCACCAAAAATCCAACTCTCATTATGAACCCTTAATTAATGCATCATATATGGTGATTAAGCATATATAACATAATTAAGCACTAAATTGAAATCAAATCATTCATGTATTATAAAGAAAATAAAGATGTAGTTCATAAGGTTAATTTGTCCTTACAATTATAATAAATAAGAAATTAGTCAAGAAACATATTTATAAACATAAAGTAAACTAAATATATGAAAAAGAAAAAGAGATAGAAAATATTCTGATGAAATCTCCAATCCTCTCTAAGTAGTTACTTGATATATTTTCTAATAAAAAACTAACTCCTCTAATCTCTTCCTTTTATCATGTATTTATAAGCCTTTCATCTTCCCAATTTGTGGCCTTTAAATAGATGTAAATGGGAAAAGGTGCCTTGAAAGGGTGTGAGGGACAACTAGGCACCATCGTGCCTATTCAAGTGGAACTTAACACTAAAGGACTCTATCCCAACCTAGCATGAGTGTGATGAGTAGGCACTAGAGCTTGCTATCATGACTCCTTACTAACAAAATGATTCAACATACCTCTCTAGAGCTTCCTTTCAACTTTTCATGAATAATTCTTCATTCTAATATATCCAAATACACTTTCAATCATGAACTAAGCCTAAGAGAACCTACAAAAAAACAAGTTAAAGTAAGAACAACAAAGGTAAAAGTAATAATAAAATAATCAAAAAAATTCAAGTAAAAACTATGAAAAAATAAACCATAACTATCCTAAAGAACTATGCTATTTTATCCTAACAATAGACTGACTGGGTTTACTTGCATTGTATTTACACCTCTATGGAGCTTCCTTTTGACTTTTCATGCGTCATTCTTCATTCTAATCTATCCAAATACACTTCCAATCATTAATTAAGCCTAAGAGAACCTACAGAACACAAAGTTAATATGAGCGACCTTGGATTATTGGGTATTCTTCTTTTGTGTTTTTGTATTTATTGGTGTTTTCCTTTCCGAGGGAAATGGCAACTTTACCGAATAGGGACAAGTGATTAGTCTCAGGGGGATGAGATGCTTTTTATTTTGTGGAGTCACCATCTATTTTTAGAAAATCAGGAAAAGAAAGGGACAACTTTGGGTCACTCAACGAGTATTATCCCCAATAGAGATTTTCGGGATCAAGAGATCGCATCTACTTTGTGACCATTTCTCATTATATGATATTCAATGTATTACTACCACAACACCCTAGTTTTAGTAATAACAGTTTGTATAGCATTCACACAGTACATCAAAAAATATAGGATAATAAAGCTAAGAATTTTATTACATTGCTTTCCTGATAAAATACATATAAAAAGAAAAAGATTGTAGAAAAGTAAATCTAATATGATTGATCTATAATTTATATTACTACTCATATGTTTACCTTATATGTGTTTCACCATTTTAATTGGATTTATGTTTTATATAGACTCTATATATAATGTCTACAATTATGCTTTTTTCTTAGTTCTTTAGTTTGTTTTTTATTTAGCTAAATTGCTAGCCCATTTCAGAGTGTCTCTTAAGTCATAGCTTGCTGTTAAGGTCACCATGGTAGCCTTACTTCAGTCATAACTTACTATTAAGTTCACTATAGTAGCCTTGCTTCAGTCATAGCTTACTATTGAGCTCACAATGGCAACCTTGCCTCAGTCGTAGCCTACTATTGAGTTGAATTTTGACTTGGCTTTCTTTGAGAGCTACATTGTACCTATGCTTATAATCACACTCAAATAAAATATATTAAATGCTCAAAATTAAGTTTGTTAAGATCAAAATTAAGATTGATTATTGCTAAGGTCAACATTTAGTATATACTATGATCATGCATCATTTTATGTTGTTATGCCATATTTTTGCATCATTTTATCATTCTCTTATGCTTATGTGCATATATTGTGTTTGCATTTGCATTTACATAATTCTTGGAAGCACTGTACATAAAGTAAGGCTAGTAATGCTAAACATCGGGGTGGTATGGAGATGCCTCAAATAAGAGAGCCTAATCCTATTGACATTAAAATATGAACCTAAAGATTTATATAATGGGTGAATGTAGTTCTAAGTAAGGGATCCAAGTTTGCCAAAGTCCTTAAAATGGATAATTTCTTGGGTGATACCAAGTGATGACTCCCTTTTTCTCCTACTTGAGTGAAGGGTTATAAGTGCAATTAGGCCATCCATAAGATTTTTCAATACTCTCCTCACTACCCTCTATTTTCCTATAACAAGGAAAACGAGTTTGTAATCCAATAAGAACTGAGTCAGTCCTAATAATGTCAACAATGGTGACTCCACTTGAGATTGAGATCTTATTCTCAAAGTTTATACTTTGCTTTTAATTATATATACTATTATAGACCAAATTGTGTCATGACACTTACACATGCATAAGACTAATAACCACCCTAATGATGTCAAATTATAATTCACCATTATTCCACTTGACACATTGGCTTATTAGTTTAATATTGTCACCTTTAGCCTTAACTTAGTCCAAGAGATACTACAGAGCTCATCTTACCAAAGTCTGTAACCTAAGTTCTAAAGGGGGGGAGTTTTCTCTCGAGTTTGTAAAAGATGCCAAGCCCCTCTGACCATAGCCTATAACTCAAGTCTATAATGGAGTGCATCTCACTAAAAGAACCCTTGGCCTTTTACCTTGACTTACCCATGCAGTGGCCCTAGAAACTTCCACTAGGATTGTACCCTATCTTGTATGTTTACTTGAATTGTGTCTTTATGCTATATTTGGTTTAAATTTAGTCCTTGGTGACACTTATATCTTATATTGTGTTGACCAGAGCAAGTTAACCCTATTCAGATTCTATATACCCATTTGAACCTAAAAGGTACAAGTGAACCTAAAAGGTACAAGGGAACCTAGTCAGTCTATCATGTCACATTTATTACATAATATTTATTTCTTATGAGCCAAAATGGTTTATCCCATTTAGGACATATGTCTCAAACATTATGATTATTATAGTTATGGTAACTTGACTAATTTTCTAAAACCTTAAGGTTCAAATAAGTATTTCTTGTATAAAAAGTGTAAACTTAAGATATCTTAATAACCTAAACCTAACAATAGGGATACTAAGTCTGCAAGGTTATTCTAATATCCCATGTTTTTATTAGCTATCATCAAAGTATAATAAATTCATATTACTAATGGTCCTTTAATATTTTAACCTATGTAAGTCTTATGAAGCAATAATTTTGACACCTATACATCTAAATAAACTAGTTTGGGACTTCTTATGATACAATCCAATGTTTATAATAAGTTAATTTGTGGTTTATATCTATGATTTATTTAGATATATATGGATTAAAATTCTAACTTTGTTATGTCATGATAACCAAATATGGTTATCTCGACATTGTAGCTTCACTCCAAAGGATTACTTCAATTAATATATTTAAGTGCCATGAAACTCTGTCAAAATCAAGTCACACATATAAACATAAATCATCCTTATATGTTAATTTTCCTTTTTCAATAGTCATAAGCTAGTTCATCCACTGATGATGTTCTGATAAGCCTCACCTTGAAAATAAATTGAATGACCTCCTGTGTTGATGAGATAAGGTTGGATGGGATTCCATTTGCGCTTATGTTTTATATTTATGGCTATTTATATTCCATGGACATTTTTATTCATGCATTCATTCATTCATGTATACATGCATTCGTGCATTACCATAATGTATGGATACATGCTAATACATGTATATCAATATAGGTAATCCCTGAAGTGTATCAAAATTATAGTTTGGTTGGAGGAGAGAAAAAGGCAAATTAGTCCAGTTTGTTATGAAGAGTTCATCATAACTAGTTAGAATGAAAGAAGCTAACAAGTTGGTTAATGAAAGAGTGAATGAGTACATTTAGAATAGTTTGGTTCAGTTGTTGTAAGCTTCTAAGGAAACTAAAAGACCTTCCTATAGGGTACTGCTACCTCCACAACATCAAGGACAAACTAGTGAAGAGGAAGTTATTATGATTGATGCTCCACCTTAGATTAATAATAAAATTAAGGCTTATGAGACTTGGAAAATATAGTCCTAAGGAAAGCCACTAGTGAGGAAGGAAAGTAATGATGAAAGAGTATGCTCAGATTACTAAACAACTTTAAAGGTTGCAAACTCAAGTGAAGCAGGCTTCCAGAGGTTTTAACATTGATGAGTTATATGCATTTAGGAATCTCAATCTCCCACCTAAGTTTAAGGTGCTTGAAGTGATTAAATTTTCTAACATTAGTGATTGCCATACCTCAAATTTGACTGTCCTAAAAAAAGGTCCAATGATGAATTAAATCTTCAAAATGACTAGAGTCTACTCGTTCATAACACCTATGATGTGTATAACCTTGAAAACCTTAACCAATTCCATCAGTGTATAAAATCAATCATTGAGCCATTATATTTTACTCAGACTTGAAAAATATGAACTATCAAAATAATAAGAGGCTTATTTTGAACAATATCCTCTTGGAACATATAGCTTACTGAGCCATAATTCATTTCACCAGACCGAGACATAACTTCATGAAAAATGAACATTGATTTGATAAAATAGACTTTAGAAATATGTTCATAAGGCTTCAAAACCTTCAGAAGTGGTCCTATAATAGTCCAAAACAACTCAAGGAATAATGCATTGCTTAAAAATGTGTGTATAGTGATTAACTCCCCTAAGTGTCACACGCTAAATCAAGGCCAAATTAGACAAAATGGAATTTGAAAACATGTCTAGAAGGCCCAAAAACCCTAGGAACCCACCTTAGAACAACTCAAAGAGCCTCAAATTATGAATGCCTCATGCAAACGTGTGCTTGACCACGCAGGAGTGCCCGTGGCCATGCTCTTAGTGCATGCTCACATGCTAAGTGTGCAATCACGTGCACTTCACATGGCCATGTGTTTTGTCATAGGGACACGTCCGTGACCACACACATGCCCCCCGCAAACCTCATATTTTAAATTATAAATAAGGGCCTACACACCTCATTTTGTGGGGGGAGCATGAGAAAACACACACACACTTAAAAATCTATCAATTTGAAGATGCTAGAAACCCACTTCCATATAATTTTAGCTCTCCCACCACATTTCTCTTATGTTATTAATTCTCTTTTCCACCAGAATTAGCCTCATCTTTGTCAAAGTATGCTTCAAAGGTTTATAAACTACCATCATTCTACACATCATTTTGAACCTCTTAATGAGAAATTTTAATAATCCCTCGAAGCCAAAGGTCTAAAACTCACACAAGCTCAATAGAATCTGAGGAGCACACGATCATTTTAGGATGTTTATTTTATCACACTACATTTTACTTTATTAGTAATAGCATTTATAAAATTTATTATGGTTGCATGATGAGACTAGCAATTTGCATGCTATATGAAAAATTTATACTTTATGTTGCTCATGTTATATAATTATTTTGCATCCTTTAGTTTTAAAACATGAAATCACATCGTGCATATTAATAACATAAAAAGTTTATATTTCGAACTAGAGTTATCATATGTCATCATGCATGCCTTATATTGTCATCATATATCATCATAGCATAATAATCACTGTAAATATGCATGATTATGTACATTTTGCTTACTCTTTCAAATGATTGAGTATCCATTGCCCATCCCATTATTCATGTGATCAAGCAAGCTACATGCATAATTGTGCTAACCTTACATGTTTATTATATCTAAGCTAGATTTACTTTTACATAATTTTTTTCTTTTTATATGTATTTTATTAGGAAAGCAATTATATTTTGGCTTTATTGCCTCCCATTATCTTATGTATTGTGTGAATGCTATATAAACTGTCATTATTAAAACTAGGTGTTACGGTAGCTATACATTGAATATCATATAATGAGAAATAGTCAAAAAGTCAATGCATTCTGTCAAACTTAAAAATCACTACTGAGGGCAATATTTACTAAGTGATATGATGCTACCCTTTCCTTTTCCTAATTTTTTAAAAATTGGGTGGCAACTCCATAAAATCAAAGAGCATTTAGTTCCTCCTAAGACTAATCATTTGTCCATATTTAGTAAAGTTACCATGTCCCTCAAAAATATAAAATCCTAGATTCTCCCCTCCACTCACCCCAAAGTAAGGGAGGAAAAGGAAAGACCTGGTTGGTCACAATATCGACTCCAATAGGGACTCTTAAGTAAGAGAGGTCAACTCAAAAATGACTATTTCTTATTATGAAATACTCAATCGTATAGAGCCCCTATGCATTGCATTTGCACTACACATAACGTATGCACTAATGGTCCCCAAACCTCGATAATATTAAATGACATTGCCACTATGATTCCACTCGAGCCATAGGGTGATGAAGATAGGTATTATCACTTTTAGCCTTTACTCCTCCATTCACTAGGCTTATCTATTCAGAGTCTGTAACCCAAGTCCTGAAGAATGGTGACCAAGTTATTAAAACAATGCTAGACTCACTGACCGGAGTCTATAACCCTAGTCATATAGGAGCATTCTTGCTAAAGGAACCCCTGGCCTTTCACCCTAACTCTGCCCATGTAAATAATGTAGTAGTAACTTCCACTAAGATCCTACCAAGCTGTGCATGCTATCTTTATCCTAATGGTGTCCGTTTGACCTAATATTCATAAATGACATGACTCTCCTAGTGTCTATTATTGAATGATGTCATAATGTCAATTTTTGTAGAATGTTTATGCTAAGATCCATGTGATTCTTATATATTTTATGCTAGCCTGAAGTATAAGGAATGATAAGAATCATATACCTTAACTTGAATAATATATGCAAACTAACAAATAATGACATTCATTGATGACAGAACTTATGATATATCATCCATTTATTCTTATCATATCAAATAAATGGGTTATGCATTCAACTAGATTGTCGAAGAGCACATGGCCATGCTTGTAGGGGCATGTGGTAACGCACTAGGCATGTGGTAATGTGCCAGGCACATGGTAATGCGCCTTCTAACTTTCTAGTCTATATAGACAAGAATTCTTAAGGCTTTGGGAGGATTCTTTCTGGTCTTCCTTGGTTATTTTTTTATTTTTTTCTTGATTCCTTCTGAGTTTTGACCATTTTTTCACTTTATTTCTACTTCTATAATTTTCTTTTTCTTTGAATAAGATGGAGTTTCCTAACACTCTTGAGAATCTTGATGATATCCTTAATGATTTGGATGTTGAGAATGACTTCATAGAGGTTACTAGAGCTTATGTAGGGACTAGTACTGAGGGTTTGTCTGGTACCCAAGGGACTTAGTCATCCAGGCTCTTTCAAGGAGATCCAATGCCCATAGTTCATAGTTTGGAGACTCATGCTTGGGTTCATCACCATCACTAGGAAGGTTCTCCATTGTCCTCTATTATTTCAAAGTTATTTTACTATCTATGTTTCTTTAATGTCTGTTAGCTCTTATTGTACTTGTTATGTTTGAGGTTATTATAGCTTTTGTTCGTACCTTTATAGCACTTGTTGTAACTATTTTTTAATCCATAATTTTATTACGGGCATTGATAGTTGATAACTCTTGCTTTATCTCTGTCTATTAGCACTTGCAGCAATATTCTTCTTAGCTTTTAATTTATCATTTTTTTGTTCCTATTAAATGATAAAAAGGAAGATGCTTTAGTATTTAATAACTGTACAAATATTTGTAGCCTCGTAGGTCCATCACTGCTTTGCCTGGTAGTTTTAACAAAATAAGCACATATTATCAGGGTCTTGCTATATGTGAAGTATATAGTTGCCAAAAAGGGATTTGATAGAATTATTGTTGTGCTATCTTATGACCCATATGCATTGAGTCAATTCACCATGTATGTGTTGAATAAGTAATGGATGAATATGATGTACACTTTTCATTTACTCGTTAGAGAGATGGATATCACTCATTTAGATTTTGCCACTATCATAGGCTTAAGGTTTTTCTAGGTAGCCTATTCCTTTTGGTAAGGAGGAGTGTTATTTTATGGTGGTGAGCAAGCACCTCACTAAGGAGTTGTTTAGGGTAGTTTCCCTTATGAAGTTTGGTTATTTGTACCTCACCTACTACAATGAGTTTACTCTACTATGTAGACAAATTATGATGTCAATCTTATTTCATTAGATTAGTTGGCCCATTTCTTTCTATTCTACTTGTTAAGTGCTGTCATCTTTTTGAGTCCTATAAGTATAAGTAGTCTATAATTATTACTAGTTCTAAGGGACTTACACAACCTATTAAGGTACAGTTGAGGTACTGTCACCTTTGCCCACATGTACTCAGGTTTAGATGTAGCCTGTAGAGGTGGCTCGAGGATTTATGGATGATTTTTTATGCTAGATGTGAGTAAGAGTTCTTATGTATGCATGTTTTTTTGTGCTTTGTCCTTTGCTTTTTTTTAACCTTCTAAATTCTAATTTGGCAGATTTAGGCTTATGAGTTTGGGGTTCTTCCTCATCTAACTATTGAGCATCTTTTAGAGGATGGTGTTCCTCGTCATTCCTACTAGATTTAGGAAGACTACTAACTTTATCGAGGATTGTGTAGAGGCTCGGGATCATATAAGTAAGTTATCTTCTAGGTAGGTATGCTTAATCTCATTGTATTGGTCATTTCATTCCCTAAACACACTTTATTCATTTTTTCTTTTTGGGTAGATCCCCCTTCACTTGTGAGTGATGAGAACACATTGGTCAGCAGAGATAGTGACAATGTGGTAACTAACAGAGAGGCAAGTGCTGCTACCTGGTCTTACTAGCAAAGTGTGGTATTTAGGCAAATGAGTCCATCATTAGTGGGATGGTCCATTCATGAGGAGAGTCCCTATTCCCCCTAGTGGCATATTCTAGAGTCATGAGCTCAGTGTCGATAAGCTCACTATTACCATAGGAGGATATCCTTTTGAGAGCCTTTTAGAGAGTGCAGACTTCCTTTATGCTAATGTGTTGATTCCATAACTGACTAATGCTATGGCTAGTGGCTTTATTCCTCCATCCCCACCTCCTTAAGCATATGAGTCCTATCCTATGGATTTGAGGACTAGGACATCATGTGGATCATCACAAGTTGCTTCTTCTAATCCGATGAGATTTTAATAGGTATATAGCAAACTTTGTTAGTAATAAACTATAACTAATATGGTTATAGGGAATTATCTACAGTGATGGAGATCTAATCAGTAAAAATCAAGATCCTACTTTGAGGATGATGAGGACACATTTCATACTTAAGTGACTGCCCATGCTAGCGATGTGGCTTCTAATAGTACCATTCTTAGAAAATCATCTCCAGTATTGTTTGCGATGAATATCTTTAGTGGAGGAGTTTATTTTGATTTGTTTTATGCTGGCTATCCTAATTCAGATGTTGTCCCTCCTAATACTACCCATGTTCATGCTTTATTTCATATTTTCTTCATTTATTAGACTTATTATTTTGTGTTTGACTTATTTGTTCATTTTTTTATAGGTCTACATCTCTACTACTCAGTACTGGTGCACTATAACACGGAGTGCTTTTAGAGGTTATAAGTAATCATATGGTATGCCTCCTTTATTATACCTATTTATTTATACACATATTTTATATATGCATGAATGTATGACATGCTATTTTTATGTAATGTATGCTGAATGGCTCTTTGCCAATTGTGAGTGGGAGTGAGAGTGCATAGCTTATTATGATTGAATTGGCAAGTTAGAATCATGGCTAGCATCCTTTGTGATTGATGGTGAGGACCTTGGATCAAATGATGGGGATGCTTCAGCAAGATTAATGTTTACTCTTGATGGCATCCATAGCTGATGTAGTTGTTTTAGGAGCTAGGTGTAGGGCTTTTTATCTTATGGTTGCTTTATTGTACTATTTTCCCGAGGTCATGGGCTTTGGGTATTGTATTTGGGCATCTATCTCGTATGTGTTTTATGGCACATGTATGATAATGACTATAGTTTTTATGCTTCTTGCTGTACATTTGTCATTATTGATGATGTTTTCCATTAATATTGTCTGGCTCTTTTATTTTTCCCTCTTTTGCCTAAGGCATCTCCTTTTGAAGCTTTTTGGACATAGCTGGGTTTTCTTTTTTCTTCCCTCTATTGCCTAGGGTGCTTCCTTTTAGAGCTCTTCACATTTAACTAGGGTTTTTTTAGACTTCAAGGATAGTGGTTGATCTCGAGGAGAGAGTTAAAGGAGATGGTAAGAATTGCATTCATGTACTGAAAGAAAATGCAAAGCATGCTTAATGCAATTCATGACGACATAAATGTATTGCACATTTTTTTAAGGCATTTTACATAAATTGGTAATCATTATCATTTCACAAAAATCATTTAAGAAAAGCATAGGTGCACTCATATAAAATCTAAAATTGAGGTTACCCTTGCCCCAATTAGCCTTTTGAAGTTTTCTAGTTAAGTATTTTCTCTCTTTCCCTAAATTTTTCCTAGGTCACCCATTAAGGGTTTTCAACTAGTAGGAAATCCCTAACTTTTACTTGAGTTGCCATTTTTAGGTTTTTAACTCAGTAAGCTCTCTTTTTTTTTATTTTTTTGCTCTAGACATAATACTTCTTTACATGGTTTGTATTGACAGTTTCAGAGAATTTATTGCCTTTAGAATCCATTAACTTGACTATTCCTAATAAGACATGTTTGACTAAGTACAGACCTTCCCATTTTAGTCTAAATTTCCTTCTAAGGTTTAGAACATTTTGCCTTGTTTGCTTTAACACCCAATCTCCTACTTTCACACTCTTGTGTTTCACCTTTCTATCGAAGGTTTTAGCTAGTTGAGCTTAATATAACTATGTATGGTAGAGAGCTTTAAGTATTTGATTATCTAAGAGAGTGAGGTTATCAAGCCTCTATTGAGCCCATTGTGCTTCTAGTAATTTATATTTGATTACTACCCATAGAGACTTGATTTCTATTTCAACTAGGAGTACTACTTTTGACCTGTATACTTGTGAGAAAGGAGTTGTTCATGTTGAAGTTCTAATTGTTGTTCAATACCCCTATATGGTGTATGCTAATATGTCTACCCAATCATAATGAGTTTGAGTCATTTTTTATAAAATCTTCTTAATGTTCATATTTATAGCTTCGATGGCCCCATTTGCTTGTAGTTCGTAAGGAGAAGATTTGTGATGTTCCACCTTATAACTCCTAATTAGTTCTCTAAATTCCCCTTATAATTGAACATTGTTGTCAAAGATGACGTGGTGAGGATCCCATATCGACAAAACAAATTCTTCTTTATGAATTTAGCCACTTGTTTAGCTCCTATCTTTGCGAATAATTCCACTTCAACTCACTTTGTAAAGTAATCTACTACCACTAGGATAAAAATGTGTATGTTTAAGGCTATTTAGTATATTTCCCCAATTATGTATAATTCCTATGCTGAGAAGGGCCATGGAGAAGAGTTATAATGCAATTTTATTAGGGGAAGGTGATTGACATCCCTGTGAATTTGACACTTATGGCATTCCCTTGAAAATTTTATATAATCGTCCATTATTGTCAACTAAAATAACCCTTGTTTAATTAGCTTCTTAGCTAGGATTGCTCCATTTATGTGTGGACTGTAAATACCTTTGTGTACTTCTTCCATTGCTCTGGTAGCCTCTGTTTCATCTAGACATTAGAGTTGTAACCCATCTAAAGTTTTTTTGTATAACACACTTTAGTGAGATGTAAATTTGAATGCCAATCATTATATGACTACCTTATCTTTTTCACTCGCCTGATTATGATAGGCTCATTCCTTCAAATATCTCTAAATGTCATAAAATTAGGGTTTTTAATTTTTTTAATTTTTACTATTCTATAGTTTTCATGACAAGATTTTCCAAATCTAAGTAGGATTAAAAACTTTAGGCATTTTGGATGGTCCTTCCCACAAAATGCTAAAGAAGCAAGTGCATTTACCATCTAATTGTAGTTTCTATGGAGATGGATGATTCTGCATTTTTTGAAGGACATGGTAAGCAACTTCAAGTGGTCCAAATAAGGTTTTAAATGTTGGTCCTTCAGATTAAGCCTAAAACTATACTTTTAGACTTTTTGAGGAACTTTTTGACATCAAATAGGTATTCTTCACTGGTCTTTAACTTAACCAGCATGTCATCAATGTACAATTCCACTTCTTTGTGTATCATGTCGTGGAACATTATAGTTGCAGTTCTCTACTAAGTTACTCATGCATTCTTTAAATCGAAAGGCATTATTCTGTAACAATAAGTGCCCCATTCTGTTATAAAAGTTCTCTTTATTTTATCAATAGAGCCATTAGGATCTGATTGTATGTAAAGAATCCATCCATGAAGGAGTACATTGCACATGCAATGATAGTATCAACCAATATGTCTTTATGAGCTAGTGGGAAATCATCTTTTGAGCATGCCTTATTCTTATCTTTATAGTTGATAAAGATTCTAACCCTTATATCTTTCTTTGGTACTAGCACTACATTTGCTAACTATTTCAAATAATTTACTACCTATATGAATTTTGCTTTAATCTACTTCTTGATGTCTTCTTTCACGAGTTGGACCCATTATGGTCTAAGTCTTCTCAATTTTTTGTTAGATTGGTTTGCAAGCATCCTTAGTAGGTATGAAATGTTCAGCAATGTCTTTGTTAATACTAGGCTTATCATCGTACATCCAAGCAAATACTTTTGAATATTTTATTAATATTTTTTCAATTTCTCTCTTCTCTTCAGGGTAACATCTTTTGACATAAGTAGAATGCGTGGTTTAGATTCTGTGCCAATGTTAAATGATTTAGTGCATATGGAATGAATGTCAAATATGCTAATGTTTTAATCAATGCAATGCAAACTACGATAAAGAAAGACATAAAAAAAAGTCATCAAAATTAGATTTTATTGCATTAACTTTAGAGTTCATTACATCATCATTATCAAATAAAGAAAAAAGTATAGAGATAATCATCAACGATGTCTTTAAAAAGGATATCATCGATGCTTGATTCAAGGATGGTAGCAATATGAGTATAATTGAGAGTCTCATTCTTATATTCTAGCTCTAGATTTTTCATCAACATAATGATGTTAGTTTTAGTGACTATATCTAATAATCCCTTTGAGGGTGTCATTAAAGATCTCAAATACCGATTTCTCTGTTCCATTGCTTACCCAATTCTTAGCTTGTCCTTAGTAGACTCGGGTTAAGCTTTTAGCCACAAAAGAGATTAACTTTTTAGTCCTAATATCTTTTTTAGGATCATACCCTAGACCATATGTAAGCACCCAATTTTGGGACGCAATTATCCACACATGCGATAAAAGCCCCTATAATGAAAATCTAATCAAGAATTGATCTTTGGTGCCAAGTTTCGTGATTTAAAGGACTAAATTGCTACATTTATGGATTTAATTACAAAATTGGTTTTTCAGGGATTTGATTACAAAATTAGAAACTTTTGATGACCTTTTTTATAATTTAATTAAAAAAATAATGTGTACGATCGACTGACATTTAATGATAACCAGCATTAATTAATGCTGGTTAGCATTATGTAATGTTGATTAGTCTTACATAATGTCAGTCGGAATTAAGCAATGTGAATTGGCATTATAAACGTCAGTCAATATTCCAGACTACTGATTTTAGTTAAAAATTAATTTTTTACACTGAAAATTAATTTTTCATCATTTTTTAATTTTTCATTAGTTCATGACACCATGTGTCCTTGCATGTGTGAGTCTTTGATTTTTTTCAAAACTCTATCACTCATCTTTTTATCCAAATTTTGAAAGTTAAGAAAAAAACTAGACTTCTAAGACTCCTCCTACCACTCCTAATACCGTGCAACTTCCTGCATGATTGCAAGGGTTAGAGATTGCTAAGCTAGGCTTTAAAAGCCGAGAGGCAGAGTATATGAAGGGGGATGAAAAAGAGAGCTACGCAAATCAAGGAAAAAACAACATAGTCAATCTCAAAATGATGACAATCCCAATTTATGGGGCATTCATATGACATTTGCATAACATCCCCTCATTTTTTTCTATTCTTTTTTATTTCAATTTGAATTCTTTGTTTTATTTAATGATTTAGTCATTACTAATTAAATCTTTTATTTTTTTGTTTTTTATATTGGTGCTCTGTGTCGCTCTGGTTGTGAGGTTGGTGACGTGAGATTTTGGCAGTGGCTACACTGAAGAATCCATGGGATGCCATGGACTAAATTTTGTAAATCCTCGTAGAATTTAGGGTTTATTATTTCCTGTGATATTTTGTTCATTTCTTTTATTGGATTATAATTAATTTGCTTTCATGTCCAGCACTGTAGTTTGTAATAACGCCAATAGAGGGAAATTAGTGGAATTTTAATTCTCCGCACTAAAAATTAATTAGCAATCTAGGCTTAATTTAGTAAAATTCTATTAAAATCAATTGAGGAAGTAGATTAATTTAGGTTGCATATTAATTAAAATTAGGTTTTATAAGAAATTAATTGTATGTTTGATCTTTTTTATTTGATTGTTTTTATATTTTTGGGCTTGTATGTTGATTTTTGTATGTTTTGGGCCCCAAGCCCATATTAGGTTCTAATTCATTTAATAAATAGGCTTTTAATTGGATTTTTAGGTTCAATTAATTTAAAATTAATTTAGGCCCATTTAGGTTAATTAGACCTTAGGCCAATTTCTAGTTAATTAAAATTAATTTATATTTACCTCATCCTATTAATTTAATTTCTTTTAAAATAAATAGACCTAAACTCAATTTTTTATTTGAGTTAAAATTAAGTTAGACTTATGATCACTAAATAATCTAATTTCTTCTTTAAAATTTGTAGATAATAGGCCCATTTCCTTAGTTAATTAAAACAAGTAGATTTGGGCTCACTAATTCAATTAAAATGTGGGCCCATGTTTAGTTCATTTCACTTGCAAATTAAAATTGTAGAATTAGCTAATTTTAATTAATAAAATTAATTAAGTTTAGACATAGGGATGTTGCCTTTTGTATGCATTTTTACACATAATTTTATGACTAGTTGCCTTTAGGTTAAATGGATGTTTAATTATGGTTTAAATAAAATTGCATGTAATTAGAGAATAAGACAATAATTTATAAACTACTTCTAAATGGACACAAGACTGAAAGAAGTTAGTATTTCATTCCCAGAATCTCCTAGTTGTGGTGCTAGCATTCTTTTAGAGAAATGAGTACCACCAAAATAATTTGTCCCGGTTATTACCCTAGGTGGTGACTCCTCATCTCCACATCATGTCTTTATGACAATGGTTAGTGTGTCCTTTGGATCCTTGAGCTTAAACAATGCCATAGTTGCTAAAATATTGGACACATGTTAAACCCTGCCATCTACAGTGGTGACTCCATTAGGGATAAAAGATATTGATTATATTTGTGTTCTTTAAATTATTTTATTAATTACCATTTTATTCTTGTATTCATTTTGCATGTCCCTATTAAACCGTTGGCATTGGTTTATGATTCCATGATTCCACTAGCTTCATAGAATTATAGATTGGCTAACCATCACTCTTAGCCTTAACTCGATTCAAGAGAGATTACCAAGCTCATCTGACCAGAGTCTATAACCAAAGTCCTAAATGGGGGGTAATCTTCTCTCAAGTTTTCAAAGGATGCTGGTGTTGGCTTTCGTGATTCAAAAATGCAGTGGAAATTAAAACTTTTAATCATAAACCCTAACCTAAATCCAAGTACTTCAATTAATTGATTTAAAACTAGGGTTTTCAAATCTTACCACAAGCGTAGAAGAAGCAAGATTTCTGGAAGGCAAAGAGGAGGTTCACTCTGTTGACACCTTACCTTCAACTTTTGATTTTGGTAGTTTGGATCAAGATGTCTCCAAAAGAATCCATCCTCCATAAGCGTCCACACGAACATCCCTTAATTAAAATGAAAACTTTGTATGCTAGCACTTCTCTTGATTTCTCACAAATTAAGAATAAAAACACTATGTGTTTTAGTTTTTGTAAGAGGAGAAAAATGAATTTTGGTGGCTAATGATTGAGTTAGTGAAACCCTAGAGAATACAACATATTTATAGACCTCTAATTAGGGTTTCGCTTACCAAAACCACTTTTTGGTAATTTCTCAATTATTATTTTTCTAATTTTATTTAAAATTAAATCAGAAATGATATTCTATTTATTTAAGATAACCTTTACCTTAAATAAATAAATAAACTATTTATTTATTTCCACAGAGCATATTTGGGCTATCCGATTTTTGGCCTGTTCTAAGTATGTGACCCTGTAGGTTCACATGACATTAGTAGTGGGCCTTAAATCTCTATTTAGGCCTACAAGTCAAAAGTGGCCTATAGCAAGACATTATGACTACCCAAGTCATATGAAGTCAATAATCTAACATAATCTAATTCATAATAAATATTGTAATCCCTTTGTCACATGATATCTTGATTGAATATAAGGCATAGTTTATGTCATCCTTATATAATTCAATCATATTATTTATTGACTCTAAGTAAACTGAGAATGATAACTCTTTATTAATTCACTTTAGCATGGTCATGCATTTTCCTCAGTCTATCATATCAAGGGGCCCATAAATATCCTACTCAGATTAAATGAGGGACAAATTCCTTCTCAATCACTCACATTCCTCACATAACTCATTTCATAACCAACAACAATCTATTTAATTATCCTATTAAAGACAATGTTAGATTGTCTCAAAATATGTAATAGTTATGTAGAAATCCATGATGATTTTAAGGTCAAAGGACTAAATCAATATTATTATGATGAGAATTACTTATGATAATTATCTATATAATATTCGCATAATGGGTCAATCCAGTACATTATTTCCTAAATAAGTACCTATGAGTTGACTTAATATCTTATATTCATGATCAGTAAAACATAATCATCAATCAATATCATAATAGCCATAACATATTGTTATAAGTAGGGATAATTTGAATAGAACTCATATTTAATCTAAGGGTTTTACTATCAAGTCATATACTCGATGACCTTATTAAGAATTGACTATTCAAGTAATTATCATAACATAGAATGATAATGAAAAATGCCTCTTTATTAAATAAAATGATAGAGTCAAAACATGGTCATACATGATGACCTAGTGCATATTACTAACAATCTCCCTCTTGTACTAGGCCCAATCTATATTAAAACTAATACCCATGGACCTAGTATGACTCTCATGTTTAGGCTATAAAAGAGGTTTAGTCAGTGGATAAGCAACATTAGCATTTGTGGGTACTTTACAAATCTTCATGTCTCCTCTCTCAATGATTTCTTGAATGAGATTATAATGCCTGAGTATGTGTTTGGATCTATGATGTGATCTAGGCTCCTTAGCTTGAGCTATAGCCCTATTATTATCATAATATAAGTTCACTGGATCTAATATACTAGGAACAATACCTAGTCGAGTTATGAACTTCTTGATCCAAATAGCCTCCTTAACTACTTCTGAGGCAGCTATATACTCAGCTTCTGTTGTAGAATTATCAATGGTGTTTTGCTTGGAACTCCTTCAACTCACTGCACCTCCATTCAAATAAAACACATAGCCTGACTATGATAAAAAATCATCCTTGTCAGTTTGGAAGCTGGCATCTGTGTAACCATTTACAACTAGTTCATCTTCCTTACCACCATATAATAAAAATAAATCCTTAGTTCTTCTCAAGTACTTAAAGATATTTTTAACTACTGTCTAATGACTTTCACCTAGGTTTGACTAGTTTCTGCTCGTTGTGCATAAGGCACATGAAACATCAAGTTGAGTATACAACATTGCATACATGATATGTCTAATAGAAAAAGTATATGGAATCTTACTCATGCGATCTCGCTCATCTTGTGTCATAGGCCACTGAGTCTTGTTAAGACTAATGCCATGTGACATTGACAAGAGTCCTCTCTTAGAGCCTTGCATGTTAAACATGTTCAATACCTTATCAATGTAAGTGCTATGACTTAGGCCAATAAGCCTTTTAGATCTATCTCTATAGATCTTGATGCCTAATATATAAGCAGCTTCACCAAAGTCTTTCATTGAAAAATAATTCCCTAGCCATGATTTAACATTTTGTAAAATAGGGATATCATTTCCAATAAGTAGTATGTCATTAACATACAACACTAAAAACACAATTGTGCTCCCACTAACCTTCTTGTAAACACAAGGTTAATCTTCATTTTTAATGAAGCCAAACTCTTTGACTGCCTCATCAAAATGAAAATTCCAACTCTGAGATGCTTGCTTCAGTCCATAAATGGACTTTTGAAGCTTGCATACCTTTCCAAAATTCTCAGGATTGACAAAACCCTCTAGATGTGTCATGTGTTCATCCTTAAGTAGGTTTCCATTAAGAAACACTATTTTGACATCCATTTGCCATATCTCATAATCATAGTGTGCAGCTATAGCAAGGAGAATTCGAATAGATTTCAGCATAGCAACTGGTGAAAAGGTTTCATCATAGTCTATACCATGTGTTTATTTGAAACCCTTTGTAACTAGTCATGCCTTAAAGGTATGCACATTACCATCCATGTTCATTTTCTTTTTAAAAACCCATTTACATCCAATAGTTTTTAAGCCATCAGTTAGGTCAATCAAGGTCCAAACTTGATTATCATACATGGATTATATTTTTTATTTCATGGCTTCTAGCCATTTCTCAGAGTCATGACTATTTATGGCCTCTTAATAGGATGTGGGCTCATTTTGATCCACAATCAACATATCATTATCATTAGTTATGAGAAATCCATATCTCATTGGGATTTCATATGTCATACCAGACCTTCTTGGGCCTTATAGTACTTGTACAGGTCCAACAGTTACTTGTTGATCCAGCTGCGGTTCCATACTTGGTATAATGCTATTTTGTGGGTCTTGAATTTCTTTAAGTTGGACTGTGCTCCCACTAGATCCTTTAGAAATAATTTCTCTTTCCAAAAATACACTATTTTGAGCAACAAACACTATTCTCAGAAGCATTGTAAAAATAATATCCTTCAATTTTGGATCTTCATCTTCTACCATGGACCTCATCCTTGGGCTCCCACTTATGATCCCCATCACGGGCCTCTAACTTTAATTTGCATCTTGGGTCTTGATTTACATTACATGTTATAATTAAAACTATTATATTTCTATCTAATAAAATAAAATAATTACAACAAATAAAATGACTCGCAAGCCGTATTTAAAATTACAACCCAATAAAATAAAATAACAAAATCCAATTACGTTGGTTCAATGGTCATGCTATGCACCATGCATTTAACAATAAACATATATAGTATAATAAATCAAATTACACATTAATTTAATTATTATTATGAAAAATAAATTATGTGACAAATTCATACGGGGTCAAGGGGCAGTGCCCCTTATGAGGTCCAAGGGGTAGCACCCCTGGCGGGGTCCAAGGGCAGCACCCCTGGGGGTTAAGGGGGCAACGCCCCTTTGCAAGGGTTCAAGAGCAATGCCCCTTATGAGGTCCTCCAAGGGGTAGCACCCCTGGCGGGGTCCAAGGGCAGCACCCCTGGGGGTTAAGGGGGCAACGCCCCTTTGCAAGGGTTCAAGAGCAGCGCCCCTGAAGGTAAATGAATTTCCTTAACTCTTTGCATGAGTTGTTGCCAAAAATAACAATAATTTTTGCAATTAAATTACTGTCTAATTGATTTGTTCAAAACTGATCATTTTCCTTTATGTTTAACATTTAAACAGCTACCACCATAAACCCTAATTCATTTATAAATCATATTGCCGAATAATGAATTTGTTTCAAGCATATTTATTATGTTTAACACTTAAATAGTTTATTCTGCACGATCTGTTTAACTCTTAAACAAATTGCCCTTGGACAAAAATCTGTATACATATTCAGTTTTTCATAAAAATAGAACACTTAAACCAGAAAATCAAAATTTTGATTATTGCTTAATTATATTAAACATTAATCAATTTAATATTTACTATTTTTTTCATACATATTTAAGAGGACGTCACAAAAACAAAACTGTTTGGATAAAATTTTCAAAAACTCCTTTTCAAAAATGAATCACTCAAAAACATAAATATCACATATATATATAAAATCAAATTAACTGAATTACAAGTGGTTTTGATACCACTATTGGGTTTTGTGATTCAAAGACACAGCCCTAACCCATATCCAAGTAATTCAATTAATTGATTTAAAACTAGGGTTTTCAAATCTTACCACAAGCGCAGAAGAGGCAAGATTTCTAGAAGGCAAAGAGGAGGTTCACTCCGGTGACATCTTACCTCGTTCTTTTGATTTTGGTAGTTTCGATCAAGACATCTCCAAAAGAATATGTCCTCCTCAAGCGTCCACATGAACAACCCTTGATTATAATGAAAACTTTGTGTGCTAGCACTTCTCTTGATTTCTCACAAATCAAGAATAAAAAAAAATTGTGTTTTAGTTTTTCTAAGAGGAGAAAAATGAATTTTCTTGGCTAATGATTGAGTTAGTGAAACCCTAAAGAACATAACATATTTATAGACCTCTAATTAGGTTTTCACTTACCAAAACCACTTTTTAGGAATATCTCAATTAATATTGTTCTAATTTTATTTAAAATTAAATCAAAAATAATATTCTATTTATTTAAGTTAACCTTTACCTTAAATAAATAAATAAAATATTTATTTATTTACACAGAGCATATTTGGGCTATCCATTTTTGGGCCTGTTCTAAGTGTGTGACCCTATAGGTTCATATAACGTTAGCAGTGCACCTTAAATCTCTATAAGTGGCCTCTAGCAAAACATTATGACTACCCAAGTCATGTGAAGCCAATAATCTGACATAACCTAATCTATAATAAATATTGTAATCCCTTTGTTAGATGATATCTTAATTTAATATAAGGCATAGTTTTTGTCATCCTTATATAATTCAATCATATTATTTATTGACCCTAAGTAAACTGAGAATGATAACTCTTTATCAATTCACTTTAGCATGGCCATGCATTTTCCTCAGTTTATCTTATCAAGGGGCCCATAAGTATCTTACTCAGATTAAATGAGGGACAAATTCCTTCTCAATCACTCACATTCCTCACATAACTCATTTCATAACCAACAACAATCTATTTAATTATCCTATTAAAGACAATGTTAGATTGTCTTAAAATATGTAATAGTTATGTAAAAATCCATGATGATCTTAAGGTCAAAGGACTAAATCAATATTATTATGATGAGAATTACTTATGACAATTATCTATATAGTATTCTCATGATGGGTCAATCCAGTACATTATTTCCCAAATAAGTACCTATTAGTTGGCTTAATATCTCATATTCATGATCAGTAAAACATAGTCATCAATTAACATTATACTAGCCATAACATTATTGTTATGACTAGGGATAATTTGAATAGAACTCATATTTAATCTAAGGGTTTTACTATCAAGTCATATACTTGATGACTTTAGTAAGAATTAACTATTCAAGTAGTTATCATAATACAAAATGATAATGAAAAATGCCTCTTTATTAAATAAAATGATAAAGTCAAAACATCGTTATACATGATTGACCTAATGCATATCACTAATAGCTGGGGCCCCCCTTTGACCTTGGCTTATAACTCATGTCATAAACAAGAGCATCTTACTAAAGGAACCTTGACTTTTCACTAGACCCTAACCACATATAATGGCTTAGTTACTTCCCCTAGGATTTACCCAAATTGCTTATATATGTTGCCATGAGGTATTTCTATCTATAAAAGCCCAAGCCTCTACTTCAAATAGCCTATCTAGGCTAATAAAGATTGGGTTGGACCTTTATATCTAGAAATGTTATTTCCATGCTTTTATTGCTTTAAGAGAGATTTGGCATGCATGGTAGTTCTTGATATCCCCCATTGATATCAAGGCCAAGACAAAAAATCTTAGGAAAAGAGAGTCATTATTAAACACGTGTGTGGGAGGAATAAGGTTAAATGGATGAATGTTATACACTTAACTAATACTTGTTATTTGCTACTTGTTGCATAGCACGTGCATCATGCATACATTCATTTCACCCATCACACTAACACTTTATTTTTCAACCATCATAGATTCACCTGGGTCTTCTTGTATTTGGAGACAAAAAGGTGGCAGACAAAGAAGGACAGATTTAAGTCCTAAAGCCATAGTAGAAGAGATCTTGCACAGACTAGAGAAGAGTCCTATTAATCTACTTTATTTAGAAGTTGAACCAACTACACCTGAACCTATAGAGATGGAACAATAAAAAGGTGGGAACTACACTTTAGAAGATATCAAGGGAGCTTTGATGGATTACATAAAGGCTATGATGCAAGACAAATCGGGACAAACATTATCTGGGCTGATGCAACATGCTCTGCTTATCATGCCATCACCTGTAATTAAGCAACCACCTACTGCTGCAACTATCCCACTTACTACAAATGCTCCACCTACTGCTAATAATGTTAGGGGTTAACCTGTTGCTAGAAATCCACCTGATGTTGATGTGAAACTAGAAGATGTTAAGAACTATATGGTAGAGAAAGTAAAGAATGAGTCGCTCGAGCTGGTGCAAGACCACAAGTCAAAGTAGATGCAAGTGTTGACCTAGAAGAAGTCCATAATGGAGGAGCTGCTTATGGGGATAAGGCATGGGATATTCATTTGACTTTGATGACATTCTACAAATGGAAGATGATAGGCTGCCTAATAAGTTCAAAATGCCATAGCTGCAAAAATTTAATGGAAGAGGGGACCTAAAGATTCATATTGGTCAGTACACAACCACTATGAGTACTACTAAAGCCCCAGTAGCAGTAATCACTAGGTTGTTTATATTGTCTTTAGAGGGGATGGTTGTAAATTGGTATCATGCTAGAAAAATCTATTAAGTTGACTGGAAAGAACTATGTACTAAATTTATGAAATAGTATGATTATAACACTAGATTGGAAGTGTCCATTAGAGATTTAGAATTGAGAAAGTAGAAATTGAATGAATCCTTCTCTGACTTACTTAATAGGTTCATGAACAAAGCAAGAATGATGAAGAATAAGGTAGCTGAGAAAAATCAAGTTAGGATGATAGTCTGTAATGTATCACCTAATCTAGTCAAGAGATTATAGATGATGAACCCCAAAACATTCATAGACCTATATGATGATGGTCTACAATATGAAGAGATTGAGAATGAAAAGAAGAAAAGCTCTAGAGGCACCAAAATCCAAAATTACTCAATTGGGGGCACATAATAAGGAAGCACTAGCCGAGCTGTAGAGGTACGTGTAGTTTAGCCACTTAGGAGATTCTCTAACTTCAATCAACCACTCTCAAAAGTCGTAGATTAATTAATCTAGAAAGGCCTACTCTAACCCTTAACCTTTTCCAAATTGCCTAACCCAAATGTCCCAGGATATGACCCTAATAGCTATTTTAAGTTTCACCAAGTAGCTGGTCATTCCACATATACCTATATCCATTTTAAACACAAAATCCAAAACCTGATTGACTTTGAAAAAATCATAAACCTCAAAAAATTCAATCGGAATCCACACACTAAAAATAATCCTTTCCCAGACTATCGAAATGTCCCACCACCAACCACCATGATGATTAACTTAGGTGTTAGTGAGGAGGAAGTGCTAGACTCCTTTGAAAACCTAAATCATACAGAAACTAAGGAATCTCCTGATGCCCTTAGTGGAGTTAAGGATTTGCTAGGACAACCCTCAAGCAAATTCAATTACAAAGTGTTCTACTCCAAACTACCCTCTACTAATATCCCTATTGAATAACTAGTACCTTTATGATGGGGTGATGATTTTAATAATGAGCCAATAGAAGAAGAAAAATAATCCAAAATTCTGAAACAGCCACAAGGAGGAGTTGAGGATTTACTAGGATAGCCATTAGGAAAATTTAATTATAGAGTATTCTATTCAAAACTAGCTTCTAGTGATATACCCCTTGAGGAGATTGTGCGTACAAGATAGGGTGATGAGTTTGAAGAGGAGAGTAAATGGTCATTAACTATTGAGCAAGGGATCAAGGAGCTACTGATTAAGCATCTGACAAAGTTTAACATGGAAGGAAAAGAAATGTGCACAGTGGAAGAGTGGAAAAAAGGAAAATGGGGCTAGATTATTAGGGTTGTAGACATATGGTATGATTATAATGAGGAAAGTCCCGCTCGTCTTAATGCATGGAGTGATTACCCTAATGTGAATCATGTCACTAGGAGTAGGAGGAATTACAAGATAGTAGAAAAGAAAATTGAGAGATTCATAGAAAAAGAAAAAGTATAGGATGGAGAAACAGAAAGAGGAGGAAAATAAGACCTGATTTTGGAACAACTAAAGCAGGCTAAGGCAAATTTTAGCATTTGGGAGCTACTGATTAATTAAAGCAATTATAAAAGAGCTTTTATCGAAGCTTTGTTAAATATGAACATTGAAATAGCAGCTACACCTGAGGCTATGGTAGCAAAGGCTATAAAAAAGAAATATTGGCTGATAACATTATTAGATGATGATTTGCCTTTGGAATGGAGAAATCATAATAAAACATTGTTTATCCCAACTGAAGTGAAGGGGAAGTGAATGAATTTTTCAATGGTTCATGATGATTATGCTATTAATGTGTGTCCATTAAAGATCCTGCCTAATTTGGGTTTGAAAGCTGATGACTTAATAGGTGCAAACCTAATAATCAGAGTCTATGATGACAACACTAGGTATGTGGAGGGAACATTCCAAGCTCTAATTAAAATAAGACCTATGGAATCCACAGTTGAGTTCATTATGCTAATTATCCCTATCATCTATACCTTATTGCTGGGAAGGCCATGGCTCCATGCTCTGGGAGGAGTACCTTCAACTATGCACCAAAAGATAAAATTCCCTCATGAAGGAGATGTAGTAACCATAGAAGTAGGAACCAATGCAGTTGTGGCCACCATATTAGAGAAACAAAAGCAAATGTGCATTCATCTTGGTTTCTAAGTTGTTAGGATATATGATAGAACTAAAATGGACCCAAGGGTTATAAAGATGATGGATAGCATGAATTATCTACCTGGACAAGGACTGAGAAAAAATGAGTAAGGAAGCCCTAGGCTACTAAAGTTTAAGAGTCAAAGTGATACCAAAGGGTTAGGGTGCTCTGAGATAGAACCTAGTAGCAAAAGAGTAAGGAAGAAGGGAGAGGCCAAGATAAATAAGCCCTTGGGGAGAATCAGGCCGATGAGTGAGATTTTTATTAAGCCAAAGGAAGGCAAGTACTATCTGGGTGCTAGGGAATCTGTCAATGTTGCTGGAAAAGACATTCTTGGGTTTGAAATCTTCAAGTAACAGATTGTGGAGAACCTAGTAGAGAATAATAAATAGGAAGTAATGAAGCAAGTAGCTAAAAAGATGGGTGATATTACTGTCGAAGAGTTGTTGTGTCTACAACTTGAAGAGGAGCCACCCTAGGATTTAGCTACTATTATTAGTAATAGTTTTAGTGATGTTTTTTATGAAGAAACTGATGTAATAATGTTAGGTCTTTATGAGGACAAAAACTATAATTTTTCCATGGTCAATGATATAAATTTTGGTTTGGCTTACTTGTGTGATGTCCATCCTGATGGTTCTGTGCATTTTAGTATTGATCGTATGTGCATGTTAGACATTAATTCCATTCAATTACATTCATTAAACATAGGCACAAATGATAATCATAAGAACATTTATATATCACATGATGTAACTCTTAAAGAGAGTAAAATTTTGAGAGAATATTAATAAAAAGAAAGGTAGTATTTGCTTGGACTTATAAAGATATGCCAAGTTTAGATAGGGAAATTACAGAACATCACATCCTAACTTATCCAAAAATTAAACCTGTTAAATAGAAACTATGCGGGCTAAAGACTAGAGTGGCCTAAAAAGATAATAGAGGAAGTTGTTAAACAAATGTAGGCTAATTTTATAAAAGTGGTAGATTACCCCCAATGGCTAGCAAACATAGTCCCAATACCCAAGAAAGATAGTAAGGTGTGTATATGTGTCAATTTTAGAGATTTAAATAAAGCATGTCTAAAAGTTGACTTTACTTTACCCCACATCAATGTCATAGTGGATAATGCAGTGTCAAGTACAATGTATTCTTTCATGGATGGGTTCTCTGGATATAATTAGATAATGATGGTAGTTATGGATAAGATCAAGACAACTTTCATTACAGAATGAAGGATGCTTTGAAGCATTGGAAAAGTTCTTGGCGCACATTGAAAAGTATAATTTGAGACTCAACCTAAAGAAATGCATTTTTGGAGTTACTCTAGGGAAGCTACTGGGGCATATAGTTAGTAGTAGAGGAAGTGAAGTAGATCCAGATAAAGTGAAAACCAGTTAGGAAATGCCAACACCAAAGAGAAAGAAAGAAGTGAGATGGTTTGCTAACAAGTCACATTATATTAGTAGGTTCAATGCAAAGCTTACTAATATTTATGACCCAATCATTAAGCTATTGAGAAAAGATCAACCTTTAGAGTGGAATGATGATTGTCAAAAGGCCTTTGATAATATATAAGAATATCTCACCAATCCACCAGTACTGAGACCACCAAAGCAAGGTAAACCATTGATCTTGTATTTGGCTCTAAAGGAAAAAGGCAATAGGGGCAATGTTAGCTTAAGAAGGACTAGATGGGATAAAGCATGTAGTGTATTACCTCAATAAAAAGTGCTTTCCATATGAAGAAAATTATGATCTAGTGGAAAAGACGTGTTTGATAATGATCTGGCAATAAGAAAATTTAGGTATTACTTTTAGTCTTATAGGGTTCATGCTATTTCAAAGATAGATCCCTTAAGATACTTACTGCAAACACCTACTGTGACTAGAAGAATGTCTGGATGGCTCATACTCCTAACTAAATTTGATATAAAGTGCATTACCATGAAGACTATTAAAGGAAGGGCAGTAGCAGAATTCGTAGCGTAGAATGCAGTAAAGGGTGATGAACCATGGAACCTATAATTTCCGTATAAGAATCTAGCAATTCTAGAGTATCAAGAAAGGAAGCTTTATTTTAATGGGGCTATAAAAAACAAAGGAGCTGAATTAGGTGTGATCCTTATTATGCCAAATGGAGAAACCATACTGATGGTGAAGAAACTAGATTTCAAAGTAACTAATAATATACCTGAGTATGAGGCATGCATTCATGGAGTGGAAGCAGCAATGGCAGTTGGAGCAAAGGAGTTACGAGTATATGGGGATTCAATATTGGTAATTAGTTAGGCTAATGAAGAATGGGAAGTAAAAAAAGAAAAGTTGAAACCCTACATCTGCTATTTGAGGACTTTAATAAAGAACTTCACCAAATGTCTTTTTATCCACCTACCATATGACGATAATCAAATGGCAGATGCTCTAACAACGCTCTCTTTAATGTGGGACAATGTAACTAGATTGATTATAAAGTTATTAGTACCATAAAATCAAGAGCCTCATGTTCTAGGGGTGAGCAGATTATGGGAATTCAAATAAGGCCCGAAGAGAACCATGGTTTTATAATGTTCAAAGGTTTATCAAGGAAGGAAAATATCCAAATGAAGCCACTTCAAAAGAAAGATATGCCCTGCGTGTTCTTACACATAATTTTGCAAGTGACGATGAGGTGTTGTACAATAGAATGCTGAATGGGATATAGCTTAAATGTCTCCAGAAAGATGAAGCACAGGAGGTTATAAAGGAGATTCACACTGGAGCTTATGGTTCTCACATGAATGGAATAATCCTAGCAAAAAAGATACAAAGATAATTTGACAAGGGTACTACTATATGAACATGGAAAGAGATTACATTAAGACAATAAGGTAATGGCATCAATGTCAGATCTATGGGATCTCAACCACCTTCCTCCAATAGTGCTAAATATTTTATCATCTCCTTGGACTTTTGCAGCATGGGGGGTTAATGTCATAGGAGAAATAAGGCCAACAACTTCGATGGACATAAGTATATAGTTATGGCAATTGACTACTTCTCTAGATAGGTAGAGGTTGAATCTTTTAATAGTCTAAAGGTGAAGCAGATGGCCTAGTTTATTAAAAAGAATATTGTTTGCAGATATGGGGTTCCACATCATGTTGTGATTGATAATGGGGTTCAATTTCAAGCAGAGACAGTAGAGTTGTTGTAGAAATATGGGACCAAGCATCATAAGCCTTCATTGTATTGACCTCAGGCTAATGGAGCAGTGAAAGCAACAAATAAGAATATCAATAAAATCCTCTCTAAGATGGTGAAAACTTATAAAGACTGTTATGAGTACCTTCCCTTTGCCTTATAAGGATACAAAACTATAGCTAGAACTATTATAGGCCAAACTCCGTTCTCCTTAGTGTATAGCTGTGAAGTAGTTTTGCCTATAAAAGCAAAGATAAAGTCTTTAAGAGTGGTTATAGAGGCCAAAATTCCTGAGAGTTAATAGGCACAAAAGAGGTATGATATATGGTATCTATAGATCAGAAGAGGATGAATTCTTTATTTTATACTCAAATATTTCAAAGGAGGATAGCAAGGTTGTTTAACAAGAAAATAAGGTTGAGGAAAATAAGAGCTGAGGACATGGTGTTAAAATAATCTAGAGCAATGGTGTTCAATTCGAGAGGAAATTTTAGACCATATTAGGAAGGATCGTACTTAGTCAATTCAATTCTACCAAAGGGAGCTACCAAGATATCTGATCTTAAAGGGAATGAGTTCATAGAGCCTGTTAATTTGGTCACCTCAAGAAATACTACTTGTAAAAAATAAATAAAAGTAGTACAAATAAAATAAAGTCCATTAACTAAAAAACCTAAAAAGGCTAGTTAGGAAAAAATTAGGACATTCCCGTAATTCAAAAAACTCTTAAAGGGCTGGCAGGAAAAAATTAAGAAATAGATAAAGAAAAAGTTCCCACTAATTATAAAACCTACAAAAGGCTAGTCAGGCAAAAGATAGGGAAATAAAATGTGAACGAAAAATGTTCAGTTAGAAAATTTGAAAGGACTAGCTAATAACAGGACATATGTCATGTGATATAGTAAATGTACTCATTTTGGCCCTAATTAATGAATCTTATTGAAATTGAATTTTTTTATAACATTGCACGTTCTATCTTACTTATAATGCATAAGTACTAGAAAGGAAAATAGAACATAAAAGCTTGAAATCAGCTCTATGAGACCATTTTGCTTTGGTACATAAAAGAAGCCCGCTAAGTTGAAAACCTGAAAGGGCAGCTTAGACAAAAGTTAGGGCAGACCTGCTAAGCTGAAAACCCAAAAGGGTAGCTTATGCAAAAGTTAAGGCAAAACAATCACTTAGGACCATCTATTCATCCAAGTCTAATTTCTAGAAAGGGATATTTGAAATAGATTAGTATAAGAAGGCAGTCAGACATAACTACAAATAGAAAATGAAGATAGCCTAGAATCAATCATCTTGTGCTCCACTATCAAGGCACAGGCTCCATCCTATGCTATGGTCATCATGATGATAAGTATCTAAAGGTCTGACAGATGAAGTACCAATGTTGTAGGGGTCCATGCCCAGGTCCACAAGTCACCAATGAAGCATCTCATTCTCCCACTCTAATTCCCTATAATAGATCTACACATATAGGAAACATCTTATCATATGCATTCCATGCATATCATGCATACATTGCATAATAAGTGTATGTGCTTACCCACCAACTATCTATGACCTACATGGTAAATAACCTCTAAGACTAGGTGACTTTGTACAACTACACTACCTATTTTGTAAAGTTGTACTAATATCAATACCAAGTGAATAGGTAATGCAAGAGATAAGTTAGACAAACTCACATGAGAAGTATCTGCCAGAGAAAAGCTAGAAAGCTGAGCATCACTAAAGTGCATATACTGCTTAACCAGAGTCTAAACAGTAAGAGCCTAATGAAGCATAGACATGTCTAGAAGAGAGACACCACTAAGGATAGCACCAACAAGAGCCCCCTCATGACTAGTCCTAACATTCTGAGTATAGTGTGTATGACTAGGTCTAGGCTTAAATCTTTTAGTATTAGGAGCAGTCTTAGTCCTATGAGCAGCCTTGATCTCTTCCCCCATCACCTCAGCAACAAGAGAACCAATCTCCTCAAACTGTGAAAAAGAATGAGTAATTTATGGGTTTTAAAAGAACAAGAGAAATGATCAAAAGTTACCTCAGCCCGATCAATCAAAACCTACTTTAAGAGGTTCTTATGGATGAACTGCTGATAATGGTGAGATTGCTCAAGAAAAGTCATGACATCATATCCCTGTAATGCCTCTCTCAACTCTGTACCCATCAAATGATAACTGTATAACATCAAGAGGGGAACATTAAAGGGAATACAACATTGGGAAGGTCCAAAATGCCATCAATATGCCCGCTTTCCCAAATACAATATTTGGTAGTTGTTACTAGGTAGTAGAATCCTCATTCCTAAAGCCATACTGCAGCAACCATGAAATTGTACCTCTGGTCATCATCCACTCCCTCCAGCCAATTAGATTTAATTTACAAAATTATGTTATTAAGTTTAACTTACATTAAATCATGGAATACTAATGATTCTATTTTCCTACCATGTGCCACTTGATAGTGTTTAGCTGATTGCGGTAAGTTTGTAAAGTGCTCTTAATGCTAGATAAACCAAAAAAACCCCATCTTTGCATCAGAGGGAGACTCCTTTCAGAGCTAATAGCATCAAAACCTCGGATCAGCTCGATCTGTATACTCTAAATCTTAAAAAAAATTGTAAATCATAAAAAAGTGTACATACAGGATATACCAAAAGCCACACATGATGATAGCACCTCTATATATAGTGTATAGTCTATAATACAGATAAGCCAATGCAACAAATCCCCAATCAAGGGTAGCAACTCAGTCTAAGTCATAAATGGGGCATCATAATATAATGTTAACCTCATGACCAGTCTCGTAGAAGAGGGTCATGCCAAGCAATATCATAAGGAAACACCTCACCTTATGGTCAATCTGACAAAGAGTGGTGGTAGGAAGATGTCTGAATCCCTCAACTAATAATGAAAGAAGAACATTGCTCTGATTCTTCCATATCAAGATGAACCTCATCAAATCTTGCACATACTAACTCTGCAATGCTCTGGGAAACTGTAGTAGTAGATATTGAAGGTAATGGGAGTCCTCCTGAAAGCAATCCCGGTGATCGTAGAAAAACTCATAAGTGAAATAGTCAACTCACCTACATGAGTATGGAACGTGTGGGTGGTATCCATCCACCGCTCAATCAGTGCAAATAAAGAATGGCAATCGGACCTCCCTCAAGTTGTCAGAAGTCCAACACTAAATCATCTAAACCCAAAGGCCTATACTAGCTATGCCACATTCTCCGACAGCCGGTGAAATAATTCATGAGCTATGTAAAAATAGCCTATGAATTTCATTTCTTGCCTAGAGAATTTGGAGGATAGAAATAATAATAATAATAATAATTTATTTATTTATGAAAAAATAAATAATAAATAAAAATAAAAATTGAAATGCTGGATCAGAAAAGTAGAATGTCAATCAACATTCCACAATATCGACCGGCATTATGTAATGTCAATTAACATTGTACACTGCCGATCAACATTGCACAAAGGCTAACTGATTTCTAGACTTCCGATTGGGATTTTCAAATCTTTAGTTAGCCATTTAACTAAAATCCTATGTTCTAAGTTGAATTGAAATTTTTCACTTTTTAATCTAATTTCAACAATATACAGACTAGTTTGCATTATGAAATTAATTATTTACTAATTGTATGAATAAATTTTAACATAAATAAATAGAAATGAGGAAATGTTACCTCATTACCCATATCAGTGCACTTATGAAAGTGAAGGCAAGTCAAAGGATGCATAGTAGAACCCTCTTAAAGTCCAAGGTTGTTATAAGGAAAACGGAGGGGCAAAATAGCAAGATCAGCTAGAATCTTTGCTCCTCTATGTAGCCTATGTTGTGGGTTAGCCATAGGATCTAACAAATCATGGATCAGTCTTTTGATGAGCAAGAAATTTTAAAAAAAAAGAAAATTAAAGCAAAAAATAAATGAAGAAATGGAGAGGGAAATGAAAGAAAAGCTTCAAAAATAAGGAAGGAAGGTTCTTATAAATGGCGAATATCCATTTTGGCCCTTTGACTATGCTCGCATTCAAATTCAAGTTTTTCTTTGCAATTTCATTCATAATTGCATCTTAGTTGCGATTTAATTCCTAATTAATTCATTTAACTCATGTCTTCAATTAATGAATTATTATTAATTATGTTTGTATTAAAATTTTGGATCTTGTGTCAAGTACATAATACAAAATACAATTATAGAATTTTATTTTATTTTTTTTCATTTTACATGCATAGACATTTTTTTTCAAGGATTTTTAAATCTGTTTTGTTACATGCTACACATAAGTTATAATAGAAATTTTAGATTGTTTCATTATGCATTGCCCAGTAGTTATAACATGAATTTCAAATTCAATATGTTCTATGCTATAAAGCAGTTATAATATGAATTTTCAAATCTTTTTATCTACTAAACACTACACAGTAGTAATAGTATCATTGCTAGACATTCGATAGGAAATATAGCACATTTCTCAATTTGTAAATTGCTAAACGTCCTCTAGGAAATATAGCGAGAATCATTATATTTCATTAAACATCTCATAGAGAATATAATAAAACCCATTGTCACTACACCTCCTAAAAGGATTGTAGTGTGAATTGCCAAACACTACACAATAGTTACAGTATTATTGCTAGATGTTCCATAGGAACTATAGTATATTTTCAAATCAAGACTCGCTAGACATCCTACAAGGAATATAGCAAGAATTATTGCATATATTTCATCAAACGTCTCATAGAGAATATAACAAAATCCATTGTCACTAGATGTCCTAAATGGAATATAGTGTAGTTCACCAGACACTACTCAGTAGTTATGGTATCATTGCTAGATGTTCCATAGGAGCTATAACATGTTCTCAACTCACGAGTCGCTAGATGTCCAATAAGGAATATAGCGAAATCCATAAGCTTTATTAGACATTCCATGGGAAATATAGTAAAACATATTGAACATAGCATCTTGCTTAAAATTTCTCAGCAATTTAAGCATCAACGCATCAATTTGGATACATTGGAGTACCCTAATTATTTATTTTGAAATTATGTGCTATTATTGCTTTACCGTAATTTGTCAAGCAAAAAGCGATAAAGGGGGGCAATTGTAAGCACCTAATTTTAGGATGCAATTGTGTACGCATGCAATGGAAGCCCCTATGATGAAAACCTAATCAAATTGATCTCTAGTGTTGAGTTTCACAATTTAAAGGACTAAATTGCTACATTTTGTGGATTTAAATGTAAAATTGGGTTTTTAGGGATTTGATTACAAAAATTAGAAACTTTTGAGGACCTTTTTTTGTAATTTAATTAAAAAATAATGTGTGTGATCGGCTGGCATTTAATGTCGACCGACATTATGTAATGCCAGTCAGCATTAAGCAATGTCAATCGGCATTACGAAAGTCGGTCGGCATTCCAGGATGCAAATTTTTGCTAAAAATTAATTTTTTATGATGAAAATTAATTTTTACACTGTTTTTTTATTTTTTTCATTGGTGTAGGACACCACGTGTCCCTGCATGGGTGAGTCTTTAATTTTTTCAAAACTCTATAACTCATCTTTTTACCTAGATTTTAAAAGCTAAAAAAAATTGACTCCTCATCCTACTCCTAATATCAAACAACTTCTTACATAATCACAGGGGTTGGACATTGTTAGGCCAGGCTTTAAATGTCGAGAGGCAAAGTCTGTAAAAGGGGATGAAAAAAGAGAGCTATAAAAAAACCCTATTTATGAGGAAAATGATGGAACAAAATAGTAGGATCAGCTGGAATCTTTGCTCCTCTATGTAGCCTATGTTTTGAGTTAGCCATAGGATCTAACGAATCATGGATCAGACTTTGGATGAGCAAGAAATCCAAAAAAATAAAATTAAAGCAAACAAAAATGATGAAATGGAGAGGGAAATGAAAGAAAAGCTTCAAAAATAAGGAAGGAAGTTTCTTATAAATGGAAAATATACATTTTGGCCCCCTAACTATGCTCGCATTCAAATTCAAGTTTTTCTTTGCAATTTCATTCATAATTGCATCTTGATTGTGATTTAATTCCTAATTAATTCATTTAACTCATGTCTTCAATTAATGAATTATTATTAATTACGTTTGTATTAAAATTTTGGATCCTGTGTCAAGTACATAATACAAAATATGATTATAGAATTTGATTTTTTTTTTTTGCATTTTACATGCATAGACATTTTTTTGTCAAGGATTTTTAAATCTGTTTTGTTACATGCTACACATAAGTTATAACAAAAATTTTAGATTGTTTCATTATGCACTACCCAGTAGTCATAATATGTTCTATGCTATAAAGCAGTTATAACATGAATTTTCAAATCTTTTTATCTACTAAACACTACATAGTAGTTATTATATCATTGCTAGACATTTGACAGGAAATATAGCACATTTCTCAATTTATAAATCGCTAAGCGTCCTCTAGGAAATATAGCGAGAATCATTATATCTCGTTAAACATCTCATAAAGAATATAACAAAACCCATTGTCACTACACCTCCTAAAGGGATTATAGTGTGAATTGCCAGACACTACACAGTAGTTAAAGTATTATTGCTAGATGTTCCACAGGAACTATAGCATATTTTCAAATCAAGACTCGCTAGATGTCCTACAACGAATATAGCAAGAATTATTGTATATATTTCATCAAATGTCTCATAGAGAATATAACAAAATTCATTATCACTAGACATCTTAAAGGGAATAGTGCAGTTCACCAGACACTACTCGATAGTTATGGTATCATTATTAGATGTTCCATAGGAGCTATAGCATGTTCTCAAATCACGAGTCGCTAGACGTCCAACAAGGCATATGGTGAAATCCATAAGTTTCATTAGACGTTCAATAGGAAATATAATAAAACATATTAAACATAGCAACTTGCTTAAAATTTCTCAGCAATTTAAGCATCAACACGTCAATTTGGATACATTGGAGTACCCTAATTAGTTATTTTGAAATTATGTGCTACTATTACTTTACCATAATTTGTTAAGCAAATAGCAATAAAGGGGGGCAACTGTAAGCACCTAATTTCAGGATGCAATTGTGCACACATGCAAGGAAAGCCCCTATGATGAAAACCTAATCGAGAATTGATCTATGGTATTGAGTTTCACAATTTCAAGGACTAAATTGCTACATTTTGTGGATTTAATTGTAAAATTGGGTTTTTAGGGATTTGATTACAAAAATTAGAAACTTTTAAGGACCTTTTTTTGTAATTTAATTAAAAAATAATATATGTGATCAGATGGCATTTAATTTTGATCGACATTATGCAATGCCAGTCAGCATTAAGCAATGTCAATCAGCATTACGAAAGTCGGTCGGCATTCCAGGATGTTAATTTTTGCTAAAAATTAATTTTTTATAATGAAAATTAATTTTTACACTGTTTTTTAATTTTTTCATTAGTTTAGGACACCATGTGTCCCTGCGTGGGTGAGTCTTTAATTTTTTCAAAACTCTAGCACTCATCTTTTTACCTAGATTTTAAAAGCTAAAAAAATTGACTCCTCATCCTGCTCCAAATATGAAACAACTTCTTACATTATCATAGGGGTTGGACATTGTTAGGCTAGGCTTTAAATGTCGATAGGCAAAGTCTATAAAAGGGGATGAAATAAGAGAGCAACGAAAAAACCCTATTTATGAGGAAAACAAAGGAGCAAAATAGCAGAATCAGTTGGAATCTTTGCTCCTCTATGTAGCCTATGTTGTGGGTTAGCCATAGGATCTAACGAATCAAGAAGGAAGGAAGTTTGCAAGAAATGCAAAAAAATAAAATTAAAGCAAAAAAAAAAAAGAAGAAATGGAGAGGGAAATGAAAGAAAAGCTTCAAAAATAAGGAAGGAAGTTTCTTATAAATGGAAAATATCCATTTTGGCCCCCTGACTATGCTCGCATTCAAATTCAAGTTTTTCTTTGCAATTTCATTTATAATTTCATCTTGGTTGCAATTTAATTCCTAATTAATTCATTTAACTCATGTCTTCAATTAATGAATTATTATTAATTACGTTTGTATTAAAATTTTGGATCCTGTGTCAAGTACATAATACAAAATACGATTATAGAATTTGATTTTTTTTTCTTTGCATTTTACATGAATAGACATTTTTTTGTCAAGGATTTTTAAATCTGTTTTGTTACATGCTACACATTAAATCTGTTTTTAAATTTTAGATTGTTTCATTATGCACTGCCCAGTAGTCATAACATGAATTTTAAATTCAATATGTTCTATGCTATAAAGTAGTTATAATATGAATTTTCAAATCTTTTTATCTACTAAACACTACACATTAGTTATTATATCATTGCTAGACATTCGACAGGAAATATAGCACATTTCTTAATTTATAAATCGCTAAGCGTCCTCTAGGAAATATAGCGAGAATCATTATATTTTGTTAAACATCTTATAGAGAATATAACAAAACCCAGTCACTACATCTCCTAAAGGGATTATAGTGTGAATTGCCAGAGACTACACAATAGTTACAATATTATTGCTAGATGTTCCATTGGAACTATAGCATATTTTCAAATCAAGACTCGCTAGACGTCCTACAACGAATATAGCAAGAATTATTGCATATATTTCATCAAATGTCTCATAGAGAATATAACAAAATCCATTATCACTAGACGTCCTAAAAGAAATAGTTCAGTTCACCAGACACTACTCAGTAGTTATGTTATCATTGCTAGATGTTCCATAGGAGCTATAGCGTGTTCTCAAATCACGAGTCGCTAGACGTCCAACAAGGAATATAGCAAAATCCATAAGTTTCATTAGACGTTCCATAGGAAGTATAATAAAAAATATTAAACATAGCATCTTGCTTAAAATTTCTCAGCAATTTAAGCATCAACACGTCAATTTGGATACATTGGAGTACCCTAATTATTTATTTTAAAATTGTGTGCTACTATTGCTTTACCATAATTTGTCAAGCAAATAGCGATAAAGGGGGGCAACTGTAAGCACCTAATTTCAGGATGCAATTGTGCACCCATGCAAGGAAAGCCCCTATGATGAAAACCTAATCAAGAATTGATCTCTAGTGTTGAGTTTCACAATGTAAAGGACTAAATTGCTACATTTTGTGGATTTAATTATAAAATTGGATTTTTAGGGATTTGATTACAAAAATTAGAAACTTTTGAGGACCTTTTTTTGTAATTTAATTAAAAATAAGGTGTGTGATCGGCTGGCATTTAATGTCGATCGACTTTATGCAATGCCAGTCAGCATTAAGCAATGTCAATTGGCATTACGAAAGTCGGTTGGCATTCCAGGATGCTAATTTTTGCTAAAAATTAATTTTTTGTAATGAAAATTAATTTTTACACTATTTTTTAATTTTTCATTGGTTTAGGACACCACGTGTCTCTGTGTTGGTGAGTCTTTAATTTTTTCAAAACTCTATCACTCATTTTTTTACGTAGATTTTAAAAGCTAAAAAAAAATTGACTCCTCATCCTACTCCCAATATCAAACAACTTCTTACATAATCACAAGGGTTAGAAGTTGCTAGGCTAGGCTTTAAATGCCGAGAGGCAAAGTCTATAAAAGGGGATGAAAAAAGAGAGCTACGAAAAAACCCTATTTATTTTCTTTACCGTACAGAAAGCCATACACCTTAGCTCGTGGAATTTTAATTGTTTGCCCTAAAAATTTATTAGTAATCTAGGCTCAATTTGGTAAAATTCAATTAAAATCAATAGAGGCAGTAGATTAATTGCATGCTTGATCTTTTTTATTTGATTATTTTGATTGTTTTTGGGCTTGTATGTTTATTTTTGTATGTTTTAGGCCCTAAGCCCACGTTAGGTTCTAACCGATTTAATAAATAGGCTTTCAATTGGATTTTTAGGTTTAATTAATTTAAAATTTATTTAGGCCCATTTAGGTTAATTAGACCTTAGGCCCGTTTCTAGTTAATGAAAGTTAATTTTGATTTAGCTCAGCCCATTAATTTCATTTCTTTTAAAATAAATAGACTCAGGCTTAATGTTTTATTTGTGTTAAAATTAAGTTACACTTAGGCTCACTAAATAACCTAATTTCTTCTTTAAAAATTGTAGACAATAGGTGCATTGCCTTAGTTAATTAAAATAAGTAGATTTGGGCTCACTAATTCAATTAAAATGTAGGCCCATCTTAAGTCCATTTCACTTGTAAATAAAAACGTAGAATTAGCTAATTTTAATTAATAAAATTAATCTAGTTTAGACATACGAACACTGCCTTTTGTATGCATTTCTACATGTAATTTTATGACTTGTTGCCTTGGGGTTAAATGGATGTTTAATTAGGGTTTAAATAAAATTGCATGTAATTAGAGAATAACATAGTAATTTATAAAGTACTTCTAAATGGACATAAGACTAAAAGAAATTAGTAGTCCATTCCTAGAATCTCCTAGTTGTGGTGCTAGCTTTCTTTTAGAGAATCGAGTGCCACCAAAATGATTTGTCCTGGCTATTACCCTAGGTGGCGACCCTTGAGCTCAAACAGTGTCATGATTAATAAAATCTTAGATGCTCACTAAACCCCACTATTTACACCATTTCTATTAGTATATCCTCAAAAGTCAATGAATTATGTGACTTAGATGTATCTTTTACCTAATCTCGTTAAAGGTAGATATTGCGTCTCCTTCATTATGGCAGCAACTTTGGGATCAACATGATTGTCATTAGTTACAAAGACCCAAAATCCTAGTAAGACCACATTCAGATAGGCAATAATGTTGTTTGTTTTAGTAGGGATGGTAATGACTTTTCCATTCAGTGGGAACTTGATCTTTTGATGCACAATGGAGGGTATGCCCCCTAGTGGGTGGAACCAAAGTCTTCCTAGTAGCAGAGCAAAAGTTAGAGGAATGTCCAAGATAATAAATTATATTGTTGATTCAATATCACCCACTATAACTACTGCTTTGAATGATCATAGGCTCGCATGACCACATTGGATTATTCCAAGTTTTCAGTATTCAACCTAAATTTATATAGCAACCTCAAGGGCCAAACATTAATACTAGATCTATCATCCACCATAATGCATGGAGTCTTTTTAGACCTGACAATTGCTTATATAAAAAGAGGATGATTATGGACCCTTCCTTCGAGGGGACAGTCTTTATCTGAGAAGGCGATTGCGTTGGAAGGAGCTTTCATTAGAGAGGCTATCATCTCATAAGGTGAGGTGTTAATGGTAATCTTTGCTTCATCTAGTGCTTTGACTAAGGCATCCTTATGCTTCTTAATGGCCATGAGTAGGTCCCAAATACTAGCTTGTGCTTGGGTTTTCTTAAGGTGTTTAAGGATGGCTTCTTCCTCTTTGACTAGAGCTTTATCACTTCACACTTCTTTCTTAAGAGGTTGATACACCTGCCTGCTACGAGTTACATGATTCATTACTGGTGGGGGCTTCTTCCTGTCTACTTTTGTACTACTATTTTAGTCCCAGATAATGATTTAAGGATCATCATCCCCTATATACTTTTTGAATTCTTCATTAGAGTCATACCATATGTCGATCCCCATAACCTGTGGGTTTTGAAGTTGAACTATACTAACTACCTCTTTTTCTTTGTCAAATTCCTCTCCCCATTCTACGGGCACTATACCTTCTAAGTGAATGTGAGTAGTATGGGGTGCTATGTACTTGACTTTGTAGTCTAACTTTTTGGATGGCTGTCCTATTAAATCCTAGAGCCATAAGGTTCAAGATTGAGGCTTAAGAACTCATCTTCTAAGATCATCAAGAGTTTTTCCTCTTCTTCTTTTTTATGGAGCTTATCTTGGGTGGCTTAGATGGTTTAGATTGATTGTTCAACAAGGGCTTCTGGTAGATTAGAGGCAATTATGTTGACGATTGATGGAGGCATATTTTGATAGCTTGGGAGAGTACTAGTTTTGATGCTAGGCCATTTTTTTGGGTTGTCAATCTTTTTAGAGTCAATGAGGTATTGGATTGCATTTTTAAGGGTCCTATATGCATCAGTAGTGTGACTAGGCATTTGGTGAAAGTGGTAGAATAGGTTTTGGTTAATTTGAGGGAGTAAAAGGTTTAAAAGAGGCTTGGATTCTTGAGGTTGTAAAAGGTTCTTTTATTGAAGTCTTTGGAATATTTTGGATAGTAGGAGGTTAAATTTTGAGAACTTTCTCTATGGTTTAATGGCATTAATTAATGGTGGATTATGAGTGTCAGGTTTGATTAGGTTTATTTTTACAGCTTGAGTCAAGGTGTTTTGAGTGTTTGATTGTGTATTATGATGGAAGATGGTTCGAATTTGCTGAGGTTCTTCATCTTCAATTCTAATCCTAGCCTGATAGAGAGCTTTTAAGTTATGGTAGTGAGCAAAGTTCATTTGCTTTTTGAAGTGTGGTAATGCTCCTTTGATTATCAGCTCTATTTGTTTGTCTTTAAAAGGGCAGTTCCTCATTTTGACTACCTTGCCCTGTCATCTTATAATATAATCAAAGAATGCATCACCAAGTTTCTATCTCATGGTTTTAAGATCTTTATGAAAATGTCTACCTGATTATTGTATTCATACTGCTTGATGAATTTTTAAGTTAGTAGCAGCCAATCACTTTTAATTTTATCTTCAAGGTTAAAGAACCATGCTCTTGGCACTTCTTCTAGTGATGTGAAAAAGAATCAAACAATCTGTGATTTTGTAAGCTTTGTAGTAGCCATGACATGAAGGTAGCTTATTGCCTTAGATGGACCCTTGAATCCCTAGTTCCATTAAACTTAATAAATTTTCATAGTTTAAAATCATTAGGGAGTGGTTCATCTTTGAGCAATGCTAAGTCAATTAAGCTTTTAGAGCCATGAGTCCCCTTATCTTTAAAGGCAAATTCCAACTGAGCCATTTTGTTAACCAATAATTTAACCTTCCCTATCAATTAAGGTTGGTCATGTTAGTAATTTTTGCAGCTTTCAATGTGTTTCTAAGATCTTGAGAGTAATCATTATCATCATCAACTTGAACTAGAGTATGGGGAATTCCTTTTGCCTTATCTACCTTCGAGTGAACAAATGTGGAAGCTTTATTCCATGGTGTATTATTACTGTTTCATGTGTTTTTCGCCTTGATTTAGGCTTTAAGGATTTGAACTTGAGTTATGAAATATCATTCAATATTTTATAGTTTGATTATGTCAATATAAAGGTCCATAGTCTAGTTAAATTCCTAACTCATTCATTTAATCTTATAAGAATAAATGGACAATGTCTCCTAGGTTTCGTCATTGAGAGACATTATTATTTGCTAGTTTATATAGGCTATTTAGGTTGAGGTACATAATTCTTTTTATTCCTCATGCTTTGGGCTCATATGATGTAGACAAGAATCATGTGAACTTAAGCATGAACGTTCTACAAAAATTGACATTAAGATGTCATTCGATGATAGACACTAGGAGAGTTACGTCATCTTTGAATATCAAGTTGAACAAATAGCATCAGGATAAGGATAACATGTAAAGCTTAGTGGCTAGTGGAAGTTGCTACTAGTTTATCTACATGAGCTTAGTCAGGGTGAAAGGCCAAAGGTTCCTTTAGTAGAATGCTACCTAGAAGTCCCTAGTGGAGTCACCATTGTGAGCAACCTTCCATTTTAATCATTTTTATCTTGTGTTTTACTTTTGAGTGAGATGGTAACTTTACTAAATAGGGACAAATGATTAGTCTTAAGAGGAACAAGATACTTTTTGATTTTATGGAGTCACCACCCAATTTTTAGAAAATTAGGAAAATAAAGGGGTAGCATTGAGTCACTCAATAAGTAATGCCCTTAGTAGAGATTTTTGGGTTTCAGGGGATTGCATATACTTTATGACTATTTCCCATTATATGGTATTCAATGTATAGCTACTACAACACCCTAGTTTCAATAATGACAGTTTATATAGCATTCACACAAAATAAAAGATAATAAAGCTGAAATATCATTATTGCATTGCTTTCCTAACAAAATACATATAAAAGAAAAGAAGGATTGCGAAAATGTAAATCTAGCTTAGATATAATGAAACTTTAAGTTTAACACAACTATGCACGTAACTTGCTTGATTATGGGAATAACATAATAAGTAATAAGCACGACCGTGCGACTTGGTGATTGTAAAAAATTCAGAGGCAAATTTAATTACTGACTCATGAGGGACAAGATGGAGATTTCACATGGCTGTAACCCTAGGGCTTGTAATTAGGGTTTTATAAGAGAGTAGCCACCAGAAACAAGGATATATATAGATTATTATTCATCACTTTTAGGGGGAGACATATTTTTTTAGAGAATTTTCTTAGAGCAGTTTTGGAAAAATAAGGATTTTTCTTGCTTATGTTAGTTTGGAGATTTGAGAATAAGAATTAAAGAACATCAAGCTTCCTATTGAATAGGGGGTTTCTTCTATTCAATTATATTTATTCATTCTTAATTTTAATTTAATAATGATGTTTATTTTCTTTTATTCTTTTTCTTTATCTCTTACAATTGACATGAGTAGCTAAATTATTAGTTAGGGTTCTTGTTGCAAATCAACCATGGGCTAATCACAATTAAACCTAAGCCATTAATCTAGATCCTTTAGTTTTTGTTGAACTTAATGTCTTCTTAGGATTGATCACCCTTAATGTCTTCTTAGGATAGGTTGTATTGGATTTAAACAATAACCTGTTAGATGCTTTCATGGTTGAGAAACACTTAAGCAACTAATATTGATTAAGGGTTAGTTCTTAAACTGGGTTAACCGAACACTTAGTAGGCAAGAGCTTTAAATCTAAGAATGTCAATTTACTTGATTAATAATAGGGTTGTCTTAGGAGGAAAGCCTATGATTCTTGAGAAACCCTCAAATTGGATTAAGGTTAGGTATGGCTTAGCAGTTAATTTATCTTAAATAAAGGTTGAATTTGTAATAAGAACCCTAGCTCTCTAAAGTGATTGATATTTCATTATGATTTTTTTGTTTCATCTTATTCTAATTTTTAGTTTAATTAAAAATACCCTTTTTCGTTGTTTAAACAAACAAACACACTTAGTATCGATGTAGTCAATTTGCAATCTCTATGGGATCGATATTTAATTACTACTTGTACGAATCCGTATACTTGCAGAAACCCACCAAGTTTTTAGTGTCGTTGCCAAGGATTGCCAAATTGATATTATTGAGAATTTTGTGTTGTTTGATTTAGATTTTTTTTTTTACTTTTGCTTTTGTTATTTTTTTTGGTTTACAGGAACTCTTGTTGTTGCATGCACACAACGCATGGTGCAAGCAGACAAGGATTCCAGTTAATACCACTTGATTTAGAGATTGAGAAAACTATTTGTAGAAGGAGAAGACAGAATAAAGATAAGATGAACGAAGGGGAAGCACACATTGAACAAGATGGCCAAAATGGGCACGTTGCCCATAGAACTATGAGGGACTTTATGAGTCCCAATGTCCAAGGTGATTAAACTCCAATTGTGAGGCCGGTGGTTGCTGCAAATAACTTTGAAATCAAACCTGTCATGATCCAAATGATTCAAAACTCACAATTTAGTGGCTTACCATATGAGGATCCAATTGGTCACATGACAAGATTTTTGGACTATTGTTCAACCTTCAAGATGAATGGAGTACAGCCAGAAGCAATCAGGCTCATCCTTTTTCCATTTTCATTTATGGATAGAGCAAAAAGATGGTTCACTAGCTTGGCGCCTAACTCTATAAACACATGGCAGGAGCTTTATACAGCCTTTTTCAATAAGTACTTTCCACCAGCTAAAGTACTCAAAATCAGAAATGAAATCGACTCTTTCTATCAAAGAGATGATGAAATTTTTTATAAGTGTTGGGATAGATTCAAGGATCTTCAACAAAAATGTCCACCACAGGTAATTCCTTCATAGGATTTGGCACAATCTTTTTACAAGGGTGTCAATCTCGCAGTGAGAGAAAACATAGATGCATTAGCAGGAGGAACTATCATGTCTAAGACACTAGAAGATGCCTTGGAGCTTTTTGAAGAAATGGCTAATACCCAAAGCCTCTGGTCCAGTGAGAGAGCTATTCCAAAGAGAGGGGGAGCAATTGAAGTTGACAGTTTGATGATGTTAAATGCAAAGATGGATGCTTTATCTAAAAGAATGGATAAAATGAATATCAATGCCATATCTAACTTGTCTTCCTCTTATGAATTATGTCAGGGTAGTCATCCAACTATAGAGTGTTAGGTGATACAAAGCTTGTCCATGGAGAATGTAAACTTTGTGAACAACTTTAAAGGACAGCAAAACCAAGTGCATGGCAACACCTATAATCCAAGTTGGAGAACTCATCCTAATTTCTCTTGGAGCAATCAAGGGAATAACCAGTGGAGGCCACAAGCACCACCTGGTTTTATAGGGCATAATGTGGAACACCAGCAACCAAATTACCACCAAGAAAAAAATTCATCTTCTGGAAGTTCTCTAGAGAGCAAGTTGGAGAAGTTCATGGATGTGATGTCCATAAAAATGAATCAACAAGATGAAGCTATAAAAAGGTTAGAAGGTATATTTGAGCAAATGTATCAAGACACTCAGCTTATGTTCAAGAACCACTCTTCCTCTATTCATAATTTAGAGGTGCAAATGGGGCAATTGGCAAATTATTTGTCAATGGGGAATCAAGGTTCTTTTCCAAGCAACACTGAGAAAAATCCAAAAGAACAGTTGAAGGCTATCACCTTGAGAAGTGGAACAGAGATACAAATTCCAAAAGCAATAATAGAATATGAGTAGGAAAAGAATAAGGAAGAGGAGAAACAGTAAGAGGATGAATGGGTTGAAGTGCAAACAGAGGAGAAACTGCAAGGGGATAACAATAATAAGGAATGAGTAGTGGAGAAACCTACACCACCACTAGTGAAACCTTACAAACCTCCAGCTCCATATCCTCAAAGACTGAAGAAACAGGAGCATGATCAATAATTTTCTAAATTTCTAGAGAGGTTTAAAGCACTTTACATCAACATGCCTCTGGTGGAATGTCTTTCGCAAATGCCTACGTATGCTAAATTTCTCAAGGAACTGATTTCCAACAAAAAGAAGTTGCAAGAATGTGAGACCATCACACTTACAAAAGAGTGTAGCGCTATCATTTCAAAGAAACTTCCCTTAAAAAGGAAGCATCCAGGGAGTCTCACTATTCCTTATTCTATGGGAAATTTAAATTTTCAAAGAGCTTTATGCGATTCTGGAGCTTCAATTAATTTTATGCCTCTATTTATAGGAAATTAGGATTAGGAGAAGCAAAACCTACAAGCATTCGATTATAACTTGCAGATAGGATAGTGAAGGAACCAGAAGGGATAGTGGAGGATGTGTTAGTAAAGGTTGGAAAATTTATTTTTCTAGTGGATTTTGTAGTCCTTGACTTTGAAGAAGACGAGGAGGTTCCACTAATCGTTGGTATGCCATTCCTTTACACTGCTAGAGTAATAATTGACGTCTATTATGGAACTCTTATATTAAGAGTGGGGGATGAGAGCTATAAGTTTAATATTTATGAGAGTATGAAATATCCCTATGATGAAGATTTTTGCATGCGAGTTGAAGTCATTAATGAATGTGTGAATGAAGTCCAACGATGGAGGTTGGCACGGTCTTTAGAAGTTGAGAATATTGAGAAGTTTTTATAGGTACAATCTTCTTAGGAAGAAGTGACTCTCAAATACCCGAACCAACCACACATATAACTACTAAACACTAAACCCACACCACCTTCAATCATAAAACCACCAAAACTAGACTTGAAACCATTACCTCAATATTTAATATACACTTTTCTTAGTGATGAGCAAACTTTACCTATGATTATATCTTCTAAACTTAGCAAGGAGCAATAGGATTTATTGGTAAACATGCTGAAGAGAAAAATAAAGGCAATTGGGTGGCAGATTTCGGATATAAGAGGCATAAGTCCCTCTTATTGCATGCATAAGATTTTGATGGAGGATGGACACAAGCCAACCATTGAAAGATATAGGAGGCTCAACCCAAACATGCAAGAGGTGGTAAAGAAAGAAGTGGTCAAACTACTTGATGTAGGAATTATTTATCCAATCTATGACAGTTCTTGGGTTAGACCAATTTAGTGTGTGCCAAAGAAGGGGGGAATAACAATTGTGCAAAATACAAAAGGAGAGTTCGATCTTAAAAGAGTTGTGAATGGATGGAGAGTGTGCATTGATTATAGGAAATTGAACTCATCCATAAGGAAAGACCATTTCCCATTACCCTTTATTGATCAAATGTTGAAGCGAATAGCAGGACATGCTTTTTACTGCTTCCTGGATGGTTATTCAGGCTATAATAAAATTACAATAGCTCCAGAAGATCAAGAGAAGGCCACCTTTACATGCCCTTATGGCACATTTGCATACAGGAGGATGCCATTTGGGTTATGTAATGCTCTTGCAATGTTTCAAAGATATATGATGGCTATATTTGTAGATTTAGTGGAGGAGATCATGGATGATTTTTCTATCTATGGAAACTCATTTGAAGAATGTCTGAGCACTTTGGAGCAAGTTCTAGAACGTTGTGAGGAAATAAATTTGGTGCTGAATTAGGAAAAGTGCCATTTCATGGTTTATGAAGGTATTGTACTTAGACACAAGATTTCAGCTCAAGGCATTCAAGTTGATAAAGCAAAGGTGGAGGCAATTGAGAAGCTGCAATACCCCACAAATGTTAAAGGAGTTAGGATTTTTCTTGGTCATGCAGGCTTCTATAGGCGATTTATTAAGGATTTCTCAAAAATCTTAAAACCCCTTTGTAAGTTACTTGAAAAAGATTCACCTTTTGATTTTACTGATGACTATAAATTTGATTTTAATAGGTTGAAACAAGCACTTGTTTCTACTCCTGTAATGATGGCACCAAATTGGAGTCTACCATTCGAGTTGATGTATGACACCAGTGATCATGCAATAGGAGTCATTCTTAGCCAAAGAAAGGAGAATAGGTTGCATGTGATCTATTATGTGAGCTGAACATTAACAAATACTTAGTTGAATTATGCTACTATAGAAAAGGAGATGCTGGCTGTTATATTTGCTTTTGATAATTTCAGATCATACATCCTTGGATCTAAGGCAATTGTATACACAGATCATGCAGCATTGAAGTATTTAATGAACAAAAAAGATTCAAAACCAAGGCTTATGAGATGGGTACTTCTGTTGTAAGAGTTTGATATTGAGATCAGAGATAAGAAAGGAGCTGAAAATGTAGTAGTTGATCATCTTTCAAGGTTGGAGTTGAAATACGAGGAAAATGATAAGCAATAGCCTATCAAGGAGATGTTCCCTGACGAAATGCTTTTTGCTACAGAATTTATAGGTGCTCCTTGGTTTGCTGATATAGCAAATTTTTTGTCAATGGGTGAAATTCCAAAAGAGTTCACTCCTCAGCAAAAGAAAAAGTTGATTCATGAGTAACCCTCAAATTGGATTAAGGTTAGGTATGGCTTAGTAGTTAATAAAGGTTTAATTTGTAATAAGAACCCTAGCTCTCTAAAGTGATTGATATTTCATTGTGAATTTTTTGTTTTGTCTTAGTTTAATTTTTAGTTTAATTAAAAATACCCTTTTTCATTATTTAAACAAACAAACACACGTAGTATCACTATAGTCAATTTGTAATCTCTGTGGGATCGATATTTAATTACTACTTGTACGAATCCATATACTTGTGGAAACCCACCAACATGTGACTATAACCTTCTTAAGTGTCACATGAATGAACATACGATTATAACCTTCTTAGGTGTCATGTGAAATGAACATGTGACTATAACCTTCTTAGGTGTCACATGAAATGAAGATGATACTAAGCAAGTAAGAATGCTCCTAAGCAGTGGATGCTCCTAAGCAATATGAGGATGCTTCTAAGAAATGTGAATACTTTTAAGCATTATGAGAGTGCTTCTAAGCAATATGAATGCTTATAAGCAATGTAAATGCTCCTAAGCAATGTAAATGCTTCTAAACAATATGAGAATGCTTCTAACTAGTGAAAGTTCTTCCAAGCAATGCGAGAGTGCTTCTAAGCAATGAAAGTGAGTGCTTCTAAGAAATGAGAGTGCTGCTAAATAATGTGAGAGTGCTTCTAAGCAATGTGAGTGCATGAAAGTGCTTTTAATCAATAAGTGAGTGCTTCTAAGCAATGAGTGAGTGCTTCTAAGCAATGTGAAGATACTTCTACGCAATGTGAAGGTGCCTCTAAGCAATGTGATAGTGTGAGAGTGCTTCTAAGCAATGAGTGAGTGCTTCTAAATAATGTGAATATGCTTCTAAGCAATGAGTGAGTGCTTATAAGTAATGAATGAGTGCTTCTAAGCAATGTGAAGATGCTTCCAAGTAATATGAAAATGCTTCTAAGCAATGAATGAGGTAGTAGTGATGACATAATAATGATGCAATGATTTTTCCTATTGTGGATGTTATTTTGATGATTTAGAGTAAGATATCCTCATAGTGAATTTTCCTTGCTCTTATTCTTTTGTAAAATATTGATTTTTTTTAAGAAAATGATGCACCGGCAGTGTATTTAGACAGATGGAATCCTTATTAGTGTACTTTTTCATGAGGCTGGTGCTTTTCTTATGCACAAATGGAAGTTTAGGACTATAAAAGTGAGTGTGAAAAGTCTCAAAGTAAGCGTAAAACCACAATAATGTGTGGAAGGGGGAAGTGCGTGTGACTATGCATGGTCAAGTGCTTGTGCATGTGGTCACGCACTTGGTGCATGGTCGCACACTTCCCCCCCTTCAGGCTTATTTAAATAACTAATTTGGAGCTTTGTCTATACTTCTTTGAGTATTTTTTTTACTTTTCTTAACCCTTTTTGTGTTTTAGGTGCTTTCTGCTCTATTTTTGCTTTTGTACTTCCATTTTCTTCTACGTGAAATGGAGTTCCCCAACATTTTTAAGGGTCTGGAAGATATTTTTATTGATGTTGATCTTGATCTTGAGGGTGATTTTGCAGAGGCCACTAAAGTTGGGACATCCATTGCAGGGACTAGCACATATGGTGCTCAGAGTTCTTAGCCATCTAGGCTTTCTTGGGGAGATTTGATCCCTATTATTTATAGATTAGAGACTCATGCTTGGGTGCATCATCATCGCGAGGTAGGTCCCTCTTTACCTTTATTTTTTAAAGCTTGTTCATTAGCTACTTTGCTGTTTATTTTGCTGTATGAGGTTATTATAGTTGTAGCTTTATACCTCTTGTTGTAACTATCTATCTAGCTTTACTATAAATGCTGATGGTTCATAGCCCTTGCTTTATTTTCTTTTTATGATTTTCTACTTGTCACGATGCTTTTCTTTTCAGCCTTCATTATTTTGATCCTATTAAGTAACAAAGAGAGAGATGTGTAAGTATTTAGTAGCTGTTCAAATGTTTGATAGCATACCTATTATTTGTAGCCTCATAGGTATGTCACTATGCTACCTGGTAGTTTCAACAAGGTCAGTATGTGTTATTAGGGTCTCCCGATGTGTGTGAAGTAGACAATTGTTGGCAAGGGCTTTTATAGTGTGATTGTTACATTATCTTATGACTTATATGCATCGAGTCAGATTGCCATATATGCATTGATAGAGTGATGGATGGACACAATGTATACTTTTAATATGCCTATTAGGGAGATGACTATTACCCAATTGAATTTTGTCACTATCATAGGCTTGAGCTTTTCTAAAGAGCTTAGTCCTTTCAGTGTGGAGGAGTGTTCTACTGATGTGGTGAGGAGGCACCTCACCATGGATTTGCTAAGGGTAGTCACACCTATGAAGTTTAATTGCATGTATCTTGCTTAATATATGGAGTTTGTTTCTTTTGTTCGAGCTTTGTATGTTTCTTTTGTATCTCAGTAGAGCAGTTGGCTCACTGCTTTTTATTTTATTTGTTGAGTGTTGTTATCTTCTCGAACCTTTCAGGTATGGGTGAACTACGATTGCTACCTATCTTGAGAGATCTAGATGCCTTGCAAGGCTATTGTTAGGGTGCTACTGCCTTTCCACATATGTACTCAGGACTTGATGCAGCATGTTGAGCTGGCTAGAGGATCTGCATATGCTTGTTCATGCTGGACATGAGTAGGAGTTCTATTGTGTGTTCTTTAGCTTTTGGGTTTGTTATTTCTGACCCTCTGATTTTGATAGATCTAGGCATATGAGTTTAGGATTCTTTCTCATCCATCCATCAAGCATTTCTAGGAGGATGGCTTTCCTTTTTATTCTTGCTGGATTAGAAAGACAACTTATTTGATTAAGGATTGCATGATAGCTCAGGACCATATAAGGAAGCTATCCCATGATCAAGTATGTCTCATTCCTGTTGTGTTGGTTGTTTCATTATTTAGGGCCTTTTATTCATTGTTGCCCTTTGAGTAGATCTTTCTTCACTATAAGATGGTGAAGTCCCATTGGATGGCAGAGATGGTGGTTGTATAGCAGCTAACAGAGAGACGAGTGTTGCTCTTTAGCCTCATTAGTAGGGTGTGGTATTGGGCAAGCAAGTCCATCATTGGGGGGATGGCCCATATATAAGGAGAGTTCCTATCCCCCTCCCTAGTGTCATGTTCTAGGGCCATGAGCTTTGCGGTGATGATCTTGCTACTATTATGATGGGATTCCCCTCTGAGAGCCTATTAAAGAGTACGGGTTTGCCTTATGTTGATGTATTGTTCCCTCAGTTGATTTATGCCATAGCTAATGGTACCTTTCCTTCACCTCCACCTTCTCAGGTAAATGCATCTCGTCCCTCAAGTTTGAGGATTAAACCATCACGTGATTCATTGAGAGTCACTTCTTCTGATTCAGTAAGCCTTTATTCCTATTTTGGTACAAGCATGTAGCAAACTTTATTAGTAATAAACTATAATTGACATGCATTGTGAGAACTTATCTATAGCGACATCAAAGGAGATCTAGATCTAGCTTTAAGGAGGATGAGGGCATGCTTCGCACTGAGGAAACTACCCATGCTGGTGGTGTGGCTTCTAGTAGTACTATCCCAAGGGACTTAATAGTTTAACCATCTTTGTCTTTGCTTGGGATGAATATCCTTGTTAGAGTAGTGAGCTCTAATTTTCCTAGACCTGGCTTTCCTCAGTGGGGTGTTGCTCCTACTGATGCTGCCCATGTTCATTTTCTTCACTTATTCTTTCCTATATTTCATTTATTTAATGAGTGGTGGTTGACTTATTTACTTGCTTTTAAGATTCTTATCTCCTTTGGTCAGTATTGGTATACTATTAAAGGGAGTGCACAACAGGGCTTTTAGGAGTTTGCTACAACTTAGAGGATATGCCTTCTTTATTGTACCTATTTATTTTATGCACATGTTTTTTGTATTAGTGTATGATATGAAATATGTAATGTAGGTTGAGCACCATCTTGCTAGTCTTGAATCAGAGCGGGAGAGTGCAGCTTATTGTGACCACATTAATGAGCTAGAGTAATGACTATCATCCTTTGCAATGAACGGTTATGAGTCAGGATTAGATGAGGGGGTTGCTTGAGCAAGATCAGTGCTTGCTTATGATGGTATCCATGACTAATGTAGTTATTTTAGGAGCTAAGTGTAGGAATTTTGGTTTGTGGTTTTCTTTATTGTATTATTTTCCTGAGGTTATGGACTCTAGGTGTTATATCTAGGCATTTGTCTCAAATATTATATGATGCTTGTACGATGATGACTGTATATTCTTCTTGTTGTGTATTATTGATGATAATGTTTGCCAATATTATCGTCTGCTATTTTTCCCCTTTTTGCTTAAGGCATCTCCTTTTGGAGTATTTCACACTTAGCTAGGTTTTTTTCTTCCTTTTTTTGCCTAGGGTATCTCATTTTAGAGCTTTTCATACCTAGCTAGGTTTTTTTTTTATTATATGATAGTGGCTAATCTCAAAGAGGGAGCTTAGAGAGGATGGTAAGAACCATGGTCATGTAATAAAGGACAATGCAAAGTATGCTTGATGCAATTAATGATGATAAAATGTGTTGCATTTTTTAAAGACATTTTGCATAAATTAGCAATCATTCTCATTTCACTATAATCATTTAAGAAAGGTACATGTGCATTTGTACAAATTTTGAACTTGAGGTTACTCATGTGCTTAACTAACCTTCTCAGGTTTTCTAATTAAGTATTTTCTCTCTTTCCCTAATTTTTTCCTGAGCTACCATTTCTAGGTTTTTAATTCAGCAAGAGGTCCTTAACTTTTGCATGAGCTACCGTTTTTAGGTTTTCAATTTAGCAGGATGATTTTTTGTGTGCCTTAGACATAGTACTTCTTCAGGTGGTTTGTATTAATAGGTTTGGAGAATTCATTGCCTTCAGAATCCATCAACTTGATTGCTCCTTTTGATAGGACATATTTGACTAGGTATGGGCCTTCCAAGTTCAATCTGAATTTCCCTCTAGGGTCTGGAATGTTCTATCTTATTTGCTTTAGCACCCAGTGTCTTGCTTTCACACTATTATGTTTTACTCTTATGTTGAAGGTCTTGGCTAGTCAAGCTTGATACAACTATATATAGTATGGAGCCTTGAGCCTTTGGTTGTCTAAGAGAGTGACATTTTTATGCCTCTATTAAGCCTACTATACTTTTGGCAATTTAGATTTGATTGCTATCCAAAGAGACTTGATATATATTTTGATTAGAAGGACTACTTCTAATCCATACACTAATGAGAAAGAAGTTGCTCCTGTTGAAGTTCTAACTATTATTCGATACCTCTATAAGGCATGTGGCAATCTGTCTGCCTAGTCTCGGTAAGTCCAAGTCATCTTTGACAAGATCTTTTTGATGTTCTTGTTTATAACTTCGATGGCCCCATTTGCTTATGGTTGGTAAAGAGAAGATTTGTGATGTTCCTCCTTGTAACTCTTTAGTAGCTCTCAAACTTCCCCTTGCAATTGGACACCGTTATTAGGGATGATGTGATAGGGGATCCTATATCGACAAAACAAGTTTCTTTTGATGAACTTAACTACTTGCTTGGCTCTTATCCTTGCGAATGATTTTGCTTCAACCCATTTTGTAAAGTAGTCCACTGCCACTAGGATGAACCTATGTCTGTTCGAGGTTATTAAGTGGATTTCCCTAATTATGTAGTTCCTATGCTAAGAAAGGCTATGGAAAGGAGATGTAGTGTAGTTCTATTGGGGGAAGGTGTCTGAAATTCCTGTGGATCTAACACTTATGGCATTTCCTTACAAATTTGATGCAGTCTTCCATCATCGTCATCTCGAAGAGCCCTTGTCTTATTAGCTTCTTAGCTAGGATTACTCCAATCATGTGTGGACCATAAACACCTTCATGTACTTCTTATACTACTCTTGCAGCCTCAATTACATATAGATATCAGAGTTGTAAACCATATGAGGTTCTCTGTATAACACACCCTAGTGTGATGAGAATATTAATGCTAGTCATCGAATGACTACTTTGCCTCTTTCATCTGCTTAATCATGATAGGCTTGTTCCTTCAAATATCTCTAGATGTCATAGAACCAAGGCTTTTTAGCTACTTTTATCATTGCTATTTTGCAGTTTGTATGACAAGGTTGTCCTGATCTAAGTAGAATCAAAGGCTTCATAGTCATTTTGGATGGCCCTTCCCATATTGATGCTAGGGAAGCAAGTGCATCTGCCATCTAATTATGATTCCTAAGGAAATGAATGAATCTGCATTTTTGAAAGGTCACAGTGAGTAACCTCAAGTGGTCCAGATAAGGCTTTAAGTGCTGCTCTTTCAGTTCCCACTCTTTCGTGGCATGATTGATTACTAGCATGGAATCTTTGAAGATTTTGACTTCTATGACATCCATGGCTATCAGTGCTTCTATTCTTAGTGTGCATGCCTCATATTCTGCTTCATTATTTATGACTCTAAACTCAAGCTTTTTGGCAATTGGTACTGCTTCACCTTCTAGAGATTGTAGTATGACATTGACTCCTGCACTGAACTGATTGACTACTCTGTCAAAGTACATGTGTCATTCTTCGATCTCAATGGCTAAGCTAAAGTCATTTAGGAAGTCTAGTTGGATTTCTTTTGAGCCTGGAATGGGGTTGAGAGCTAGAAATTTAGCCATTGCTCTCCCTTTTACTACCTTCATAGTTAAATATTGCACTTTGAATTCTATTAGCAGTACAAGCCACTTGGCAAGTTTCCCCATTAGAAATGGAGCTTTATAGAGGTACTTCATTGGGTCCATTTTAGAAATGACCTGAATTCTATATGATTAAAAGTAGTGAATGAGTTTCTTCCTTGCTCATACCATTGCTAGGCATATTTGTTCAGCTTGGCTATACTTCTCCTCATATGGCAGCATCTTCTTGCTCGAGTAGTAGACTGTGTGTTTTGCTTTTGTTTCTCCCTTTCAAGCTAACATTGTACCAATTGCATTCCCTTAGATGGCCAGATACAAGGTCAAAGGTATCCCTGGTTTAGGTGGTCTTATAACCAATGGGTTGGCTAAGTAGCTTCTGATCTTGTCAAATGCTAGCTGACACTATTTTTTCCATTCAACTGGTTGATTTTTTTTAGTAGCTTGAAGATTGGTTCACACACTACTATCAACTTAGCAATGAATATGTTGATAAACTGTAGTTTCCCTAGAAACCCTCTAATTTCTTTCTCTGTTTTTGGCACTAGCATCTCTCTAACAGCTTTTACTTTGTCTGAATCCATTTCAATCCCATTCTAACTGATAACATACCGCAGCATCTTTCCTGAAGTGACCCTAACTATGCATTTCTTTGGATTTAGCCTAAGACTATACTTTTTGACCCTTTTGAGGAACTTTTCAAGATCAGAGGGGTATTCTTTCCTAGTTCTTTACTTGACCATCATGTCATTGATGTAAACCTCCACTTCTTTGTGTATCATGTCATGGAACATTACAGTTCCATTCTCTAATAGGTTGCCCTTGCATTCTTTAGTCCAAAAGGCATTACTCTGTAGTAGTAAGTACCCTATTCTATTATGAAATTTGTCTTTGCTTTGTCAATAATCACCATTAGGATCTGATTGTACCTAAAGAATCCATCAATGAAGGAGTACATTGCACATATGGTGACATTGTCAACCAGTATGTCTATGTGACGTAGTGGGAAATCATCCTTCAGTAGGCCTTATTCATATATTTGTAGTCGGTGCAGATTCTAACCCTTCCATCTTTCTCTAGTACTAGCACCACATTTACTAACCATTCTGGATAGTCTACTACCCCTAGGAATTTTGCCTTGATCTATTTCTTAATGTATCCTACCACCATAGAAATTTACAGTTTAAAAGGTACGTGTTGCTTCTCACCAAACTGTCTCTTTACTAGTGCTGGATAGTAGTGGGTGTATGACTTGAATCCTGAGATTGGTTTACAATTGAGATACGTGTAGAGAGTCACATGTCCCAGCTTCCACCATGGGCACATCCATCTTACTTGATATTCTGGTATGTCCTTCATGCATTTAAACCACTCCTAGGCTTTGATGTAGGTTGAGTGCCCATGAACATCCTTGATGTCTCTTTCCAGGTGATTCCTAGGTTGGTATCTCATCTAGTTCCCTTTAGGGTTGTCAAGATACTTAGCTTTTCTTGCAGCCATATTTGAAGCAATAGAGGACTTCCAGTGAAGCTTGGACTTTTTTGAGGTCATCCAAACCTTGAATGGTTTCTCCTAGGACCAATGGGTAGGGAGTCATTCTGCATTCTATTCCTTCAATAACCTAGAATATCCAATGATCTCCTAGCCCATTGTTTAAGATGGTGAAGTACTGCATAAAAAGGTAACAGGTAAGGAGACGTGCCTAAATCAGAGTACCAATCTTCTTAGTAGTGTAGGTAGTTAGAAGTTGTATAGGAATTAGTCATTTTTGCTCGGTGACTTGTTCATCAAGCTTTTGTGAGCCTAGGAATTTGATGTTTTGGTAAGTGAAGACTGCTTCTTTAGTCATGGTGGGGATTTGCCCTACTATGGCACTAAATTCTTCATATGATGGGCATAATTCTATGGTGTTGAATCAGAACATGTGCTCTTGAGGGTCCTAGAATGACAAAGCAGCATTCAAGAGTTCATGGTCGAGATGCACATGTTGGAATGTCTTAATGTATAGCATTCTGTATGGTTGTAGGCTTCTCCAGTCGGCCTTGTCAAGGTTATAGAGGAAATGTCTAGTTATACTGGTTTAGGCTTAGGGGTTTTTGACAATGATGCCATTGTCAAGTAGTTATTATATCCTGGCTTTTAATTTTCCATTGCGTCGACAAGAAGACTTAGCTTCATGATCACTCATGTTTGAATGTCATATTTCTACACATTTGTTAGGGTTAGGTAAATAAACTATGCATGACATATGCCTGTAAAAACAAATGGTGAGCATGTATACATGGAGTGGATGTAAAAATCCTAGGATAGAAAAATGATTATTCCTATAAGAAATAGTGGTTAGTATATGCTATCTACATGTATGTGATGTATACATGATTAAAATTAGTTAGTTTTCCTACACAATGAACAAACCAATAGCAAGCAAGCTCTTGTTTCCAACCTTATTTCTCAATAAGGTCATTCAGTATCTTTCTTATATGGGTTTTGAACCTATAGTCATTAAAGGACTATGGTTCTGCTTTCGAAACTAAGCTGTTTCGATTTATGTTAGTGAGGACCAAAGTGTAAACTGAGGAACGATACTTAAATGTGCTTGAGATAATCATATGACATCAATGTGAGGGTTAATTGTCGGGCTTCAAATAATGCCTAGAGCCTACATTTTCCCGTAGACATAGGACCAAGTTCAATCAAAGGGAGTCTGAGTTCTTTTCCCCCCCATCAATATTCGACGTATTTATCGTGAGTCATGAAAGTATTGTTTGATAGTTTATGATTTGATTTTGCCAATATAAAGGTCCATAATCTAGTTAGGTTACTAACCCATTCATTTAGTTTGATAAGGATAAATGGAAGGTTCTATCATCGATGGATGTCATTATTTGTTAATTTGCATAGATTGTTCAAGCTAAGGTGCATGATTCTTATCATTCTTCATACTTCAGGCTCACATGAAGTATATGAGAATCATATGGTCTTGAGCATAAATTTTCTATAAAAACTAACATTACGATGTCATTTGATGATAGACACTATAAGGGTCATGTCATTTATGAATATTAGGTCAAATGTATAGTGTTAGGATAAGGATAACAAGCATAGCTTAGTGGAATCCTAATGGATTTTGCTACTAGTTTATCCACATGAGCTGTGTCAAGGTGAAAGCTAAAGGTTCTTTTAGTGAGAATACCCCCATATGACTAGGGTTACTAACTCCTATAAGTGAGTCTATCATTCTTTTGATAACTCAGTCGCCCCCCTTAAGGACTTGGCTTACAAACTCTGGTTAGATGAGTCTATCGAATGCATGAGTAAAGACTAAAAGTGATAGTACTATATCTTCATCACCCCATGACTCGAGTGGAATCATGGTGGTGATGTCATTTAGTATTATTAAGGCTTTTAGGTATAAGTGGTGCATGTGTAAGGTGCAATGCAAATGCAGTGGTGAGGGGCTCTATACGACTGAGTATTGCATAATGAGAAATAGTTATTTTTGAGTTAATCCCTCTTCCTTAGAAGTCCCCAGTGGAGTCACCACTATGAGTGACCATTTTGTTTGGCATTGTACAATGTAGCAGGTCTTTCCATTTCTAAAGGACTTAGCAACTTTATTGAATAGGGACAAATGGTTAGTCTTAGGGGGACAAGACACTTTTGATTTTATGGAGTCGCCACCTAATGTTTAGAAAATTAGGGAAAGAAAGGGACAACATCAGGTGACTCAGTAAGTATTATCCCCAATAGAGATTTCTAGGTTTGGGGGATCACATCTACTTTTTAAGTATTTCTCATTATACAATATTTGATATGTAGCTATCGTAACATCCTAGTTTCAATAATGGCAGTTTCTATAGCATTCACACGATACATTAGACAGTATAAGATAATAAAGTTGAAAATTTTATTACATCACTTTCTTGATAAAATACATATGAAAAAGGAAAGATTATGCAAAGATAAATATAATATGACTGATATGCAAGAATAATACGATCATTTACATAGTTTACTCAATTTCATCAATAATAAGATGATCATGCACACTTGCAGTGATTATTTATGTTATGATGATAATGTAAAGGATGAATGAGGTCATCACTATACTGAGAGCATGATGTCTCTATTTCAGGATATAAAATTTTCATATTATTTGTATTTATAATGTGATTTCATGACTTCAAAAATAGAGGATGCATAATGATGATGTGAAATAAACATAATAAAGTATATATTATCCACATAGAATGCAAGATTGCCAGTCTCATCATGCAAGCATAACAGTATTCCCAAATGCTGGCGATAGTAAAATAAAATGCAATATGATAAAATAAATGTGATAAAATGATTTTATGGTCCTCAAACTTGACTAAGCTTATGTGAGCTTTAAAGCTTTAGCTTCGAGAGATTATCAAGCTTTCCTCATCGAGACATTCAAAATGACAGTAGAATGATGCTAGATTGTATACCTTTAAAGCATGCTTTGACAAAGATGAGTCTTGGCTTATTAGAAAAAGGATATGAAAACATAAGAGAAAGGTTGTGGGAGAGCAAAAACTATCTCGAAAGGGGTTTCCATTGGACTAATTTTTTAAGTGTGTATGTGTTTCCACTTGCTCCCTTCCTCTACAATGGGGTGTGATGGGGTCTATTTATAGGGAAAATTAGCTAGAATAGGGTGGTAAGGGTGTGGTCACATGCATACAATGAGGCTTTTATGTGTGGCCATGCCAAGTGCATATGGTCATGAGCTTGGCACATGGCCATGCATGCACGTGTGCACTTCCACTCACACTTTGATGCTTTACGTACTCTTCCTGGGTTTTACGCATGATGTCCTAGGGTTGGTTCTTAGGGTTTTTGGACCTTTAAAATGTGTTTCTAGAGTCCATTTTGCCAAATTCGGCCTTAATTTTAGCATATGACACCTAGTGTTGTTTATGCATATTTTTTAGCGATACATGCTGATACTTGGGTTGCATTGGACCATTCTGGGATGAATTTTGGAGGTTTTGGATGCTTTCGGATATGTTTTCAAAGTTTGTTTTATGAAAATTAATTTTTGTTTTTTTTATAAAACTAGGTCCCAATCTAACAAAATGCTCACCAGCCCAATGAGCTGAGTATTATAAGAGGAGTTTTCTCAAAATAAACCTCTCATTATTTTGACAATTTGTATTTCACAAGGTTGGAGCATAACTTAATGGCTTGGTGATTAATTTTGCACACTAGTGGGGTCGATTAGGTATTTTAAGGTTGCACACTTTAGAGGTGTTACAAACGAGTAGACTCTAGTCATGTCAAGGATTCATTTCATCATTAGAACTTTTTGGGGATAGTCAAATTTAAGGTATGATAATGGGCTGAGTCAGTATAAAAGGCCAAGGGTTCCTTTAGTAAGAATGCTCCCATATGACTAGAGTTACAGACTCCGATCAGTGAGTCTAGCATTTTTCTAATAATTTAGGTCACCCCCCTTTAGGACTTAGGTTACAAACTCTGCACAAATGAGCCTAGTAATACAATGAGTAAAGGTGATAAATCTTAATTAGTCTCGCCATGCTTGAGTAGAATTATGGTGGATCACTTTCCATCTTCATCGGCTGATAGAGATCAATGGTGCACATATGATATGTAGTGTAAATGCAATGGTGAGGAGCTCTTTATAATTGAGTATTGCATAATAAGAAATAGTCATTTTTGAGTTGATATTTCTTACTTAGAAGCCCTCAATAAAGTTGCCACTATGAGTGACCTTCCATTTTGATCATTTTAATCTTGTGTTTTACATTAGAGGGATATGGCAACTTTACCAAACAAGACCACATGATTGATTTTGTGGAGTGGCCACTAGATTTTTAGAAAATCAGGAAAAGAAAAGGGTAGCAATAGGTCACTCCATGAGTATTACCCCTAGTAGAGATTTCTGAGTTCAAGGGATTGCATCTAATTTATGACTATTTCTCATCATACAATATTCAATGTATCATTCATTAAATATTGGTTATGATAGTTTATGTATCATTCATATGATACAAGAGACAATAAAGATAATAAAGCTGAAATATCATTAATACATCACTTTCTTAATAAAATACATATAAAAGATAAAAAAAAGATTGTGAAAATGTAAATCTAGCTTAGATATAATGAACATACAAGGTTAGCACAACTATGCTCATAACTTACTCGATCATGCAAATAACAAAATAAGCAATGAGCACTCAATCACTAGAAAGAGTAAGAAAAATTTACATAATCATGCATGTTTACAGTGATAATTGTGTTATGATGATATGTGATGATGATATGAGGGATATATGATGACATCATTAGACCGAGAACATGATGACTCTAGTTTTGAATATGAATTTGTCATATTATTGATATGTATGGTGTGATTTCATGTTTTGAAACTAGAGGATGCAAAATGATAATATGAAATGAGCAAAACAAAGCATAAGTTATTCATATAGCATGCAAATTACCAATCTCAACATGCAAGCACAATAAATTTCATAAATATTGGGGATAATAAAGTAAAATGCAATGCTGTAAAATAAATGTGCTAAAATGATTGTGTGGTTCTCAGATTCAACTGAACTTATATGAGTTTTGAAGCTTTAGCTTTAAGCGATTATTAAGTCTTCCTTGTCGAGAGGTTAAAAATGGCATGTAGAATGATGTAAATTTGTATACCTTTAAAGTATGCTTTGACAAAGGTGAGGATAGGTTTGGTGAAAAGGAGGTCTAATAACCTAAGAAAAATGCAATGGGAGAGCTAAAAGTGTATGGAAACATATTTTTAGAGCCTTTAATTAAATAGATTTTGGAGTGTGTGTGTGTTTTTTCTCTTGCTCCCCTCTCAAAAAGGGGTATAGAGACCTCTATTTATAGGGAAAATTATGTCTAGGGGTGTATGAGTGCATGGTTGTGCATGTATTCCTAGAATATAGTGAAGTGTGTTTGGTTAGGCACTTAGCACATGGTCACGCGCTTTGAACATGCGATAACTCCTAAGTGCAGGGTCATGCACACTCGCACGTGGTTAAGCTCACTTTTGTATGATGCGTATGCAATTTGAGCCTTTTATAAGCTATTATGAGGTTGGTTTCTAAGATTTTTGGGACTTTTGAATGCATTTATAAAGTCCATTTTTTCTAATTCAATGTCAATTTAGTGCATGACACTTAAATTTGTTCATGGCTATGCATGCACTTCTAAGCAATGCGTGCTAATCGTTAGGCTATTTTGTACTATTTTATGACCACTTATAGGGGTTATAAAGCCTTCCAGATGCATTTTGAAAGTCCATTTTGTCAAATCAATTCATTTTCATAAACTTGGGTCCCAGTCTTATGAAATGAACACTAGCTCAATAAGCTATGCATTCCAAGAGAAAATTGATCAAAATAAGCCTCTTATTGCTTTAATCATTCACATTTCGTAAGATAAGAGCATAACTTAATGGTTTAGTGATCGATTTTACACATCAATGGAATCAGATAGGGTTCAGGGTTACAAACTTCAGAGGTGTAACGAAAGAGCAGACTCCAGTCATCTTTGAAGATTTGTTTCATCATTGAACCTTTTTGGGGATAGCCAAATTTGAGGTATGATAGTAAGGTTTTCAAATCAAGGAAAGGTGGAGAAAATAGAGGGAAAGAAGTAGCCTTGTGTGGAAAATTTTTATTTAGTACCCAAACTTTTCTTCTCCTCTATTAAACATTCAAGCGATCTATCCTAAATTAGAATGCTAGATTCTTCTCACCTTCTTCTACATTCTCACAGCTTTTGATGTGAATCCAAGTTCAAAGCCTAAAGAGATCCAAGATCCATTAATAGTACAAGAAGGCCCAATCACAAGGTCCAAATCCAAGAAGCTTCAAGAAGCCATATTGGGTTTAATTAAGGACATTTGGAAAGCCCAAGAATTTCAGCCCAATAAGGCATCCATGGAGGCCCAAGGAATAATATTTAACTTGTTTTTGTGTTAATAACAATTAGGGTTACATGTAGCCACCATATACAAGTTAATAGGGTAATTAATACCAAGTAATGGCTATTATTATGGGTAGTGGTTACTAAAGTTAATGGGGTAATCAATACTAAGTAATGGCTATTAAGGTGGGTAATGGTTATTAAGGCCATTTAAGAGTAAAAGTAATCCTATGTGTGTGAGTCTATTTTAGTAGTGTGAGCATGGACTTGTACTCTATATAAACAAGTCCTTTTCTTTCTTTTGTAGCATGAATGAATTTGATATATGAATTATAACTTTGTTTGAGTTTTATTGTGAGGAATTTTGTCTTTAATTTCTTGCATAAACTTTGTGACTTATCAAGCTTTATTCTAGCTTGTGGTGTCAAAATCTAAATCTTTGTTTTCTTGTTATTTATCAAACATTCTTGTTTGTGGCATAAGAGGAAATTCAAAGTCTATCTTAGTATCTTTATCCTTATTGGTAAAGGGGTTAAGTAGCATCTATCTTCTTACTTCAATCTTTGAACGATCCGAATTTGTGGATTAAATTGGTAATTTCTAGTTTTCTTTCAATTCAACTTATCATAGTATTCTTGCTATTGGGGAGTTAATTGATGAAACCTACAATTCCCATCAGCTTTTATTTTGGAAAATTCCATCCAACAATGCCCAAAATTGAGGAAGTGTAGCCGGCCTAATTTCATCATTGCTCAATGTTTTGTAACGAATTTCAGGCATCACAGTTACTTCCATTGTGTCCCTTTTGACATCAAGAATAATCATGTATCTGATCTCCAGCTGTAGAATATTTGGTGAATTTTTTCAGGTAATTTCTCTTTGATTTATTTACCTATAAATTTTGTGTATGTTTTGGGATATTTGAGGATTTAGATGCTTTTTATATATTATTAAGAATGTTTTAGTATAACTTATTTGGTTGGATGTTGTCTTTTTTTATAAGAATTTGATGGGTCCCACCCAAACTTCGGCGATTGAACAATGCCAACTCGAGATAAATGTATAAAACTATTTTTAATAAATTGTATAAATTATTATGATCAATTATCCTAAATGGAGTTTATTGTAATTTTTTACAAATTTTGAGAAATAAATCTCGAAAAGGTTGTAGTGGAAATTAGTTAATTTCTATTTAAATCAGTTAATCATCGAAGGTAATTCTTAAACCTCAAATAAATCATTTAGGGCATTCATAAGTCAATTTCTTTGATTCCATCATTTTTATAATTTTTTTCTAGGATTTTAGAGAGTTATTAGGATTTTTTATTAATTATTCATTAAATATATATTATTTATAGAGCATACCAGAACGAAGATATTGGGAAATAGGTGGACAAGATCATGTTAACCTGCTCACTCCACTTGTAAGTTAATATTTGGAAAAGTGTGTTAGGTTTATTCATAAGAACCTAGAGTAGTTATTTATAATTAAAAAGAAAATTTAGTTATAGAAATTGTATTTTAGCATTTGAAATGCCCATAATATTGATTTTTATATTTTAAATATACTATTTATATTATGATTATTGTTAATGCTTTATTGCTATTATTGGTTATTATGATTTCTAATTATAAAGATATTGTGGGGAATAAAATAAAAGTATTTCACTCCCAACTATTATATTTCCTTGAAATTTTATTGCACGGTATATATAAAAGATATTTAATTAAACAGTTTATATTTTTAATATTTGAAGTATCCATATTGTTGATTTGATATTTTAAAGATTTTGATTATACTTTTTTTATTATTATCAATGCTATCCTACATAATTATTGTTAATAAGATTATTAATGCTAATGATATTATCAATAATAAAAAGAAAAAAGTATTTTATTTCCAGGATTAATATTCCTTAGAATTTATTATGCTTTTTATATATAAAAGTAACTTAAGGAAAAGACTAGTAGAATGACTTACCTGATGGGTGTCATCAGGACCATGTGCATACAGGCAATGATTTTTGAGTTAGGCACTTATTGAGAAATTTAATTATGATGCTCAATTAATGCATAGCTCTAAAGTATATGGTATTTAAAAGGCTCAAATGATGCATAGCTCTCAGGCGTATTTTGACTGAACATTTACTGGAACCGATGGCTTGGTTGATGCTTAGCTCTCGAGAATTGTCAATAAATGTTAGAATAAGAGATTGACTTCATGTGTTAGCTCAGTGGAAGCTTAGCTCTCAGGAATCAGTAGTCATTGGATAAATAAAAGAGCCGAAAGGCTTTTAGATTTGTGGTTTAGGGTTCCACCACTAATTTCCCCCTAAATTATATATTGACATCATTTGATTATTTTATCTTTTTATTATGTATTTGTTTAAGTAATTGATATTTGGAAGTTATGTTTTTAAGAAAGTTACCAAATGAATATTTAGTGTATTTATACATATCCACATTTAAAAAAAAAAGATTTACATTTGGATATATATAGTATTTGATAAAATAATGATTTTCTTTATATAAAATATCGTAATAAATGTTTTAATAAAAGAAGGTTTTCAAATTAATATACGCTTGTTTACATTAGCTTGCTCAATGAGGTCTGACTTCCCTCAACTATTTTCTAGGAACTTAGGAGTACGATTAGTTCTTCTTCTCTTTGATGGACTTATTCTTCATTGGTTGTGTTATGTAAATTAATTTATTATTATTGATATTCATGTGTGACATATTTAGTTAATCTAGACACAATAGTATATGTGGATGCTTTGTTATTGTGATATTTATGTAGTTTTAAGATTGAGATATTGGAGATTGTGATTGTGGTTATGATGATATATATATTCGGGAGTGTATTTTCACTTTTACAGGTTTTAGTTTTGTCCTGGTACAGGGAAAACTCTACTAGATTTTTCTTCGAATTTTCAAGTTAGATTTATTTCATTAATAAATACCTTAGGCTTCCTACAGGTTTTAAAAGCTTTATGCTTTCCCATTCCCTAGTGTCGGTCATGTGCTATTGGTTCAAGTTGTGATAATGCCCTTCCTACAACCACATACTACCACGTATATCATCCACCTACGTATACATTTTCTTATTTGTTTATTACAAACTGGACCCCACTTTTAATATTATATTCCCTACACTAAACTATTTTCAATACAGGCCAGGTCATGTATCATCATCCTTTGACAAAAACATCATCTTTCTATATTATATCATTATGACTGATGTCTACTATATTTTGCACTTCTCTTTCACATGACAAGTAATATGTTGTAACATTATCTTTTTCATTTTTGGATAAATGGTACATGCAGCTTTCACTACAAGAAAATTTATGACTAAAAGTTAAAAAATTATTGTTAAAAATATTTAAGGATGGGAAATGTTTCATCATCGTTAGCCATTACTGCCCTTATTAAGAGAGGTAATAATGATAGAAATGGAGTCTCGTCAAATGGAGTCTCGTCAATTACTACATATAATAATTGGATAATTAGCATCATTAAAAAGTATTTTTTATGATAACTAATGTAATTACTATATCGTCATTTCCCCCTCACTATATGACACTTTATTAACAAAATTTACCATTATTATGTAAAAGTTAGCCCCTAACTAAAAATTATTTTAACAATATTGATGTCCCTTGTAAAATCAATAATTGTCCTTATTAAACATAATTTTTGGTGATAAGAATTTGTCATTAATTGATTTTAACTCCTCATTATATATCTTTGAAACAATAAAGTTTTCATCATTATAAAATTGTAATATAATCAATAGACGTTCATTACAATAAGGACATATCCCATCACTAATAAAAGCATACATTAATATATGTATAATATTAATTTGTATATATAGCAAAGTATTGTGTACATAAGATCACATCCATATATTCATTCAACCGAAATATACATAATGGTAACTTTGTCAAAGTACATGAGTTCTATCTAAATGAACTGTCTAATATTCCTAACAATTACTCTTTAGAGTACAAAAATATTCAAGCTCTTTGTGGATCACTTGGTTTTCCTAAAAAAAATCTTACCATGTCCTTAAATCCTTGCTTAAAATTCATACGTCAAGGCTTCTTTCCTCTATTTGTTCAATATTAACACAATTCATACACTATTTAGTTAGAATTTAAAAGGTTAAAAGCAATGTGAAAGAGAAGCATATATGAGATGCATAAGAAGTATTAACCATAAGACATTAAATTTGCATTCTACAATCAACATTAGTGGCTAACAACAATAAAATGAAGATCACACATGCATTGCTCACCTAAATAATATGGTACTATCAAAATTTGGACCATATTGACAATAATATGCATGACATATTACTGCTACTTTGCACTTTTGCAACGAGTACAAATTAAATTAGGATTCTAAAGCATAAGATGACGCAACCCTCATAACAATAACAAAGTAGCTTGCTTTTAGGTATTAAGATATAAACTGGGGATGAGGTCAAAGCCTCCCACATATGATGATGGGAACCAAAGCTAGATGCCACTTGAAAAGGTTGCAGACCTTTAACGCTTCAAAACACAATATTATTATGGTTTTAGAATTAAAAACAAATAAAATCCACAACAGAACATAATGATATGCAACATCAATTCGAGGCACATTGTATTAAGGGTTCTTAATGAAATAAAAGGTAATAAATATCTAGTGTTGCATTCCAATTGAATAATTAAGATAGAAAAAAGTAGCAAGTAGCAACCAAATCACTCAACCAATGAATTAGCAATGAGGAAAATATTATATCTAAGAGAATATAACAAATTGTAACTCTTGGTCAGGAATTGTGGTAGCATAAATAATGAGAGAAGCTGAAAAACTTTTTGACAAATTGATAAGCTTACCTCTAGCCTTTTGTGGATTTTGTGCCTTGTTAACCTATATAAGAAAATCTAACATGAAAACCTAGTATAAATGTGGAAGAAAGAGTGAAAAAAATAACTACACAAAAATCAAATTAGTGTAGATTCTGAAAGGAAAGAAACATGATTAGTTTTCAGAAATTAACTTACGGCATTAAATAAGTTGACCACTAAAGCATTAGAAACATAAACAAAGAATGAAAGACCATATCAGTATGAGAAACAACACTTGTAATGAAATGAAACACAATATATGATTATTGTTCTTATACCAAACAAATAAAAGGTATTACTTCCTCTTGTAGCAAAATGTGTTAAATTCTTTTCATATGAGTCTAAATAATTAGCAGGCTTTACATGCCCATTCTCTTCCATCTGTTATGTCAAACAAACAATAGAATTGTATTAGAGCCAAATTTAAATACATAAATATCTTTTACCGAAGTAATAATTTTTTTTAAAATCTCCTTTGAAATGGTAGTCAATGGCCTTTTCTTTCCTTCCAAGCGTCACCATTTTTTGCCATTATATCCCAAAATAAGGAAATGTCAATTATGGTGAACACAAAAAGCATAAGTTGACCACCAATATGCCAAAGAAAAATTCGAAAAAAAGAAAAAGAAGAATGACAAAAAGGTATATGGGTATGATGTTTTTAAATCCTTAAATCATCCACCCTATAATTCTTAATACTCCTCCTATTAGTTAAGCGATCCAATTCATGTAGTAAGAAAAATGCATCATGCACTTGAAAAGATGGAAGGTAGCTAGTTTGGATTTCTGCCAGGACGAGTCAGAATAAAAGAAATCGCTAACAAGTCAAAAGAAAAAACCTCTTCTGTAATATGTTCATTGAGTTTGTCAGCATAATTGTAACCACTGTATATTTTTTCTCCAACAAATGACTTGTCCATGAATTATGATTTTCCAAAATTGATTCATATGGATAAAATATATGTGAAGCTTTGTATAACTCTAAGGCAATCCTTATGTCCTTCAAGTGAATTAGAGAAGCAATCCTTTGTAAATTGAGTTAATATTTCTGCACCTATATGTTGACTTGATTAAAGCTACATTGATTAAGATAAACAAATGATAACTAAATTAAAAAACCAAATATCAACTTACTTATATTAACAGTATGCCTGAAGAGACATCATATCCATTGACTCAAAATATTCGAAATGTCATTGTATAGGTAGTACAATCTAAAAATATCTCTTCATTCTCCTGTAGCCAGCATATGTTCATATGCTAATTTAATGATGTATCATAAAAAAAAAAAACAAAAAAAAAAGAAAAAGAAATAGAAGGTTCCTTATGAAATAAAAATATGCTAACAGACTAGAGGTGGATCCCCAAATACTAGATGATTTCATATTTTCATTGGTATCATCCTTTGGGTGGATCGCAATCATATCATATAGAATTGGCCATGTTATCTTCTGTTAAATTGAAAATTTTGGCCAGAAGCGCTATCTTTTTCATGTGTTTAAACTAAACAAAACCAATTAGATCCCTTAAGTTAATTATAACTTTAATGAACATATTTAATAAAGAAGTTATAGAATTCAGTTTTGTATAAAGTTTCTTGAGCATAGCTCAAAAACATAATTATTTGCAATGCAAGGGGACTATGAAACCTTACCTTTATATTTCATTCAGTACTAAGTTTATTTCCTATCTAAAATGTTGATCAATTCCTAATCTTTCAAGAGTGTCAACCCAAAAAAAGACAAAAATGTATGTCTGGTGGTTAAATGGCTACAACTGATAAGATCAACAAAAACTAATTTTAACAAAACATAGAGATTAAGAGTGTGCATGATACTATGTCAAGTTGTGGATGAACCTACATTTCCAAACTTCTACAATATAGAATTCAGATATTGAAAACAATTAGCATCTTGAAGATGACTAAAAGCAGCTACAGTGGTAGAAAATGAAGAGGACTTTTCTAATTTGTAATGGGAGAGAATTCAGGAGCAGAGGCACCACTGCTAAGTGATTCAGCAGTAGAGCCACCATCGGTTAGTGCTGCACTACCCAATGATCCTGTTAAATGGCAGAAAGGCTATAAAAACACTAGTTGCAACATTCCTGTAAAATGGTCCTTGTGAAACCAAAGTTTTAGTAGCCTTTTGCAGCCGCATGAAAATGCAAACTACAGGAATAGGCTTCTTATCCTCTTTAAGGGACTACATTACTCAAAGTTTTGCAAATAGAAATAAATAGAATTGTGATGATTCATTATTAGATTCATGATAACAATAGTGCAACATAAAAAAGCAAAATCTTACAAAATGCTTAGCGGGCCTTCTTGATACGTTTAGAATACCTCATCAGCTCTTTATTTGAATCATCAAAGGCCTTCAAATCCACAAAGGGCTGTAAGCAATTTTCAAAAGGTCCTAGAAAAAAACAAAACCTGAATTACTAGACAACAATATAAATACCTCTCACCATAATTCTGGGCAAAATGATCGCATAAAAAAAATTCTCTGATTCAGAACTCCTCAATCAATCAACAATGAGTTCAAATCTAATTTAATACAAAAAAATCGAATGTGAATGAAATTTGGATAATAAATGTAACCTCTTAAACTTTCTTTTGAAATTTAAGGAGCTATTGCTATTGACAATAAGTAAGGCATTCAGCATGGTAAACTAAGGCTAACTTTTAATCAAAGCTTTCCGTTTTATAATGCCAATCACTGAGCCAAGTCAAAACATCATAAAAGAGCATGATTGTAACCAGCCAACAAAGAAAAATAATTGATTAAAGAAAAGAGAGAATAATAGAATAGAACAGGAAAAGAGAGGGAGCTTACATCGACTGGGATCGATGAGGGTTCAAGAGAGATAAAAGGGAAGAAGAGCCGGACAAAGGTGACGGCGAGGGCAACAAAAGTAGAAAGAAGAAGATGATGAATGGTGATGGTGAATGTAATAACCTTCATTTGTGTGATTATTAATAATATTATTTTTATTATTATCAATATTAATATTAATATTAATATTGTTATTCTAGTTATTATTATTATTATTATATAAGAAATCCATTAGTTAATGGATCTGAAGAACAGTGGGAGAGAAGCAATTTGGGCAATAAACTTACCTTTTGATATCAATACTTCTCTTTTCCTCTGTTTAATACCCAAACAATCTCAAATTAACCCTAAATTCAAACCCTAGACTCATCTTATCTGCTTCATTTCTTTAGTATTTATTTTACAAGAAGTGGCTCTAAATAGTTCATAATTTATGTTTTCTAGTCAACCATTTTACCTCATTTCTGCCCTATTATAGCAGGTTTTTGGTAGAACAATTGCTTCCTTTGCATTCCTTTCATTACTAAGAGTCTATAGCCACCAATTGTGTGTCTAATCTCATCCATTTCAATTTTCTATTAATTTCTTATGTAATTTCAATTTATTTTTAGATTTCATTATTCAATGCCTATATTGGGTTGTTTGATGCTTTATATGTGTCCTATTAATTATTAGGAACATCTTACCATAATTTGTTTAGTTGGATGTTGTGTTTTCCAGTGAGAATCCAATGTGTAACATCCGAACTCCAGCAAGTGAATTGTACCGACCTGAGATATGTATGAAACTATTTTTAATAAATAGTATGAATTATAGTGATCAATTTCCATAAATAGAGTTTAGTCTAATTATTTACAAATTTTGACAAATACATTTCGGAAAGGTTGCAATGGAAATTAGTTAATTTCCATTTAAGTTAGTTAAATCATCGAAGATAATTCTTAGGACTTAAATTAATCAATTAAGGTGTTCCTAAGTCAATTTCCATGATTCCATTATTTTTATAAATTTTTAGAATTTTTGGGAGTTAATAGGAACTTATTTCATAATTATTTATATGTATTGTTTATACAGTATACCGGAGGAGGGACATTACGTAATAGACGGACAAGGACACATCAGCTTGCTCCCTCCACTTGTAAGTTAATATATTGAAATGTGTGTTAGATTTGCATATAAAGTATAGATTGGTTAGATATATTTAAAGAGTATATTTAGTTAAATAATTTATATTTTAATATTTAAAATATCCATATTGTTTATTGAAAATATTGAAGATGATGATTTTATAATTGATTACTACTATTAATGTTATTTTGCCATAATTCTTATTAACAAGGTTATTAATGTTATTGATATTCTGGATTATAAAGCTAAAAGTATTTTATTTCTGGCCTCGATTTTCTCAAGAATTTATTATGCTTTTATATATGATAAATAATTTTTGAAAAAGACTAGTAGAACGGGATACTTGATGGATGCCATCAGGACCATGTGCATACAAGTAATGATTTTAGAGTTGGGCCCTGATTGAGAAATTTAATTGTCAAGCTTAGTTGATGCATAGCTCTCGGGTGAAATGTATGAATTATGAATAATTATTATTGGGACTATGACTCGTTAGATGCTTAGCTATCAGGAATCGCTAGTAAATATTGGAATAAGAAATGAACTACGACTGGTAGCTTAATGGATTATTAGCTCTTGGGAATCGACAGTCATTGAATAAATAAATGAGTCAAATGACTTTATAGAATTATGGTTTAGGGTTCTACCACTAATTTCCAACAAAGTTATTTATTGATATTATTTTATTCTTTTTATCTTTTTATCATATATTAGTTTAAGCAATGGTATTTGGAAGTCATGTTTTTAAGAAGGTTACCAAATGATTATTTGGCGTATTTATATATATATATCTCCATTTTGAAAAGACTTATATTTGGATATATATACATATAGTATTTGATAAACTAATGATTTTCTTTATGCACAATTCACACTAAACATTGTAATAAAGATTTTAATAAAAGAAGGTTTTCAAAATAATATATGTTTTTTTTATATTAGTTTACTTGCTGAGGTCTGACCCCTCTCAACTAATTTTTTAGAAACCTGAGAGTCTTCAGTTAGTACACCTCCTTTACGGCAAATTCATTCTTCGTTGGCAGTATTCTGTAGGTTAAATTAATGTTATTATTATTTCTGTGTAAAATATTTAGTATTCTAGACGCTGTAGTAGATTTGAATATTTATTGTTGTTGTTACTATATTTGTGTTGTATTGAGGATTGGAGTATTGGAGTTGTGATTGGTGATTTGATATATATGTATTTGGGAGTGTATTTGTATTTTTATAAGTTTTGGTTATGTTCCGGATTATGGGAAACTTTGTCGGATTTTCCTTAGAATTTTAAAGTTACTTTTATTTTTTGAAATAAAATTCATTAGGCTTACTATGAGTTTTAGAAGCTTATTGCTGGTCACGTGACCTTGGCGATTCAGGTAGTGACAATGAAGTTGGCAGTGAGATGAGGAGTAGGCAAGTGATATGAAAAAGAAAAGAGAATTAGGTTAGGTTAAGGAATTTTTTAGAGTTATCAACACTACATAGTTTTGATCTAAACTATGCAGTTTTGTTATTAGAGATAAATTGTTTAATTATAATATTAATAATTTGTTATTGATATTTTAAGATAATTGAATTATTTTATATATGAGAGATTTTCCTTTAATTTTATTGGAGCTATAAAACTTCACTAGGTTTTATTACTTTTCCGTGAATTTTTTGGTGATAGGTGTTGTCGTTAGGTTGCCCTAACCATCTTCTTTGCCATGGATTACCTAATTCATAATGATATATTCTCTACTTTTCATCCTAAACCATTAAAAAAAAAACCATCCTCTCAATCGAACCCATCAGAAAAACCATCTTATGCAATTGCAGTTGCACAACGTTCTTCTCTTATTTTAGCATCTGATGATTCTGCTGCCTCTAATAAAGGCGGTTATATTGCAATAAAAATCAACCAATAGCTCTACGAGCATCAGCTATCGATTTTTCAACAGGCACTTATTACAATTTTAGTTCTTTCAGAGGGTGATGAGACTTGGAAGCTTTTCAAAATTAAAGACAAAATTATCATCAGTCAAGGGATTTCTAATTAGAAACTTGTTTCTCTTAGATGAGTTTACTACCACGTGATTTTGAATTCAAACTTAGATAAGAACTCAGTTTGGAGCTGTAGATCTATATCATTAAAGCTTGGAATCCTACACTTGCAACACTGGACACCAAATTTTAATCCATCCACTCATAAATCTAAAAATGCACAATTATAGGTGCGATTCTATAAACTCCCTTGGGAGTATTAGCACCCTCATATTCTAGCTTCTATTGCTAAAGGCATTGGCATTGTGCTGAAATTTGATAAGAACACTGTCAATGGGGAATTTGTTCACTATCCCTAGGTTTTGATTAATCTTGATTTATCCTCCTCTTCACCCGAAAATCTTTTAACAGAACGAGTTGGTAAGAGTTTTTTTAGAGATGTAGTTTATAAAAATCTTCCATCATTCTGCAATATCTGTTCCAACATCGGTCATCTCTCTCAAAATTATCAATTTAGTAGGAAGCTATCTACAACTGTTGCTCCTCGCAAACTAGACAAGCTTCCTGAATTGAAGATAGTTTAGAAGCCCAAATCTTCCCTCAATGCCCCTATTACTAATTCTTTCATTATGCTTAATTCTGGATTAGATTTATGAAAGGCTTATCTGGCTCAAAATATTTCAAAAACTATAGTAAAAGAGAGGGTCGATGTGACTACTGCTGTGGTCCTAACTATTTTGCTTCAACATTCATCGGTGGCTATTGAAGATGACTAGCCCAACGAGGATTCTGCTGACTCACCTAGGAATTTAGGGGTTACTAATTTGGATCCACCATCTTCAAATCATGCGGAGCATCCTGTTAATGATGATAATGCAGGACAGTTACAGGATTTCAGGGACACAAGTGGTGATGATGCTTTGCATTGTATTCTGATAGCTCTGGAATCATAAAGTGATCCAGTTGATGTGATAAGTCATTTTAACATTTCATGGGCTAATGAAGCAGAATTAGCGGATGCTCAATGCACTACTGTTAGAAAGAAAAAATTACCGCCAAAACATGAAAATGTAAAATAACTCTTTTTAAAAGAGTTCCTCGGAGACCTGACAAACTAAACTTATGAAGCTCTTCTTTAATAATTGTAGAGGTTTTGACAATCCTAATACAAAGAACTTTTTTTTCTTTCTCTAAGCAGTATTCTCCTAATTACATTTGTCTTGTAGAACCTATGGTAGATTTTTCATCTATTCATCACTCTTTTGAGGACAGATTAAATTTCTCATAATAATTTACCAAATCCATCTATTTTAGGTATTGGGTAGACGGGGTCTTCATGCATGTAATTCATATATTTTATTGATAGTTGTCTTCTCTTTGGCATTCCATCCCAAGGTACTGCGTTTACTTAGAGCAATAGGAGGCATGTTGCTAATCGTGTTGAAAGTCATTTGGATAGAGCCATGGCTAATTTATAATTTTTTAATTAATGGAATGATATTTCTTATTTAGTATTGCCCAGGCATCACTCAGATCATTTGCCTTTGCTTTTTCATTGTGCTCTTAAGGATAGAATTATTTCTCGATTCAAATCTCAAGCTATGTGGATTACTTATCCTAGGCTCCGAGATTTTATTTCTGAATCATAGTCAGTTCCTATTGGTGCTCTCCATCCGATGCAGCTTCTGAGTTCAAAGCTTAAACGCCTTCGTGCTTATCTCAAAGCATAGAATCGTAGCATTTTCGGACGTCTAAAGGATAATATTCATAGTGCTACCTATCTTTGGAAAGATATCCAACCTCAAATTTCAGATTATGGGTTCTCTAATGACCTTCACAAGCGTGAGTTAGATGCTAATGTGAAGTCGGAATGCTACCTTACTTAACAAGAAATTTTCTTTAAAGAAAGAAGTATATTGAAATGGCTTGCAGCTAGAGATCATAATTCTTCTTTTTTTTTTCATCAACAGTTTGCGAGGAAAAACCAATGAAAGGAACTCATGAGCTTCAAATTGATGGTGTACTTATTGAAGATGAATCAATTATTGAGAGCCATATTAATGATTTTTATAAAAATCATTTCAAATCAAATAGGTAAGTTGCCTAAAAAGCTCTATGGTTCCTTCTTTAGTAACTGAAGATGATTATTTGTTGCAATTCAGTGTCATATTGATGAGATCCAAGACCATTTTTCATATGGATACTCAAAGTGCCCTTGAGTCGGATGGTTTCATAGGTGTTTTTTACAAAACCTATTAGGATGTGACTAAAAATGAAGTTTGTGCTATTGATTGTAGGTTTTTCAACACAAGAGTGGTTACCTTAGGGATTAATTCCAGTATGATGGTCCTCTTGCCTAAGGTGGTTGATGCTATTGCTATAAAACAATTTGGTCTGATTGTTCTTAGCAATTTCAGTATTAAAATTGTTATTAAAATTTTGGCAGACCATTTTTCCTCAATTGCTACAAGAATGATTTCTTATTAACAATTTGGTTATTTAAAAAATCGATCTATTTCATATTGTATTATAGGTGCTTCGGGAGGAGATAATCTTCTTATTGCCATGAGAAAAGATATTCATAAAGCCTTTTGTTATTGTTGACTAGAACTTTCTCCTTAATGTTCTAGAGGCTTTTACATTTTCTTTAATTTTGAAAGAATGGATTTTATCTCTATTTTCTTCAGCTAGGCTTTCTGTTATAATTAATGGCAAAGCTCAACATTATTTTACTTATTCTAGAGGAGTTCAACAGGGGTACCCCCTCTCTCCTATCATTTTATATCTAGCAGAAGATTTTATTAACAAACTCATCTTTTTTAAAGTGAGTCAGGGTGAATTTATTCTGATGCTTCACGCTAGTGTTTCTTATTTTTCAACTCATTTTCTTTATACTGGTGATGTGCTTTTATTTGGCAAAGCTTCCATGCACAATATTAGTGATGTTAATAACATTTTCAATCTATAAAGGAGTTTTTCAAGTTAAATGGTGAGTTGGAATAAATGAAATTTTTTTTATGGATCTGCTATTTCTAATCAGCGCATTCTCATGTATCAACAGGTTATGAGTATGAAAAGAAGAGTACTTCCTTTTGTCTATTTGGGTGTTCCTTTATTTACGGGGGTTCCAAAAAAGAAATGGTTGAAGCCAATTACTGACAAGATATGCAATAAATTTTCTGACTGGAAAGGAGAATCTTTATATTTGGCGGGTAGGTTGCTTCTTATTTAGACGGTTATAACGAGTTCTTTACTTCACTCTTTTGTTGTTTATCATTGGCCTCAATCTTTGCTATCTTATTTGGAAAAATGTATATGGAATTTTTTATGGTCTGGCTCGATTGATGGAAGGAAGCTTGTTACAGTCCTTTGGAATCTTTGCTATTTTCCAATAAAAGAAAGGGGTATTCTTATCAGGAGGCTTGGGCACCTTAATGAAGCAATGCTCGGTAAAACAACTTAGAAAATAATTTCTTCTTCTCAAAAGTAATCGATGTCAACTCTTCAAGTTCGTTTTTTGAATCCGTCTAGTACTCCTCGAGAACTTTATTTGTGTTCCTTAGTATGGTGTTCCATTAAGCATACTTATTCTTCATTGCACTTGGAGATTAAATGGTTTATTGGTGATAATTCCATGTTAAATTTATGGACAGATGAGTGAATATCCCATGTAGTTGCTACAGTTGGAAACAAAAAGGGCTGACTGCTTTAGTTTTTAATTTTCTAGTGAACTTTAATAGCAACTCTCGCACTTTTCCAATCTAATGGTTAAAGCTAATATTGCAACTGTTAAGCCTATTTCTAATGACTATGATTTGTGTGTTTGGACTTTAGTATTGGATGATATTCATTCAGTTAAACAAATGTATGACTATTTATATTGCAAACATTCTCTTCTTCCTTAGCATTCTTTCATATGGAAAGAGTTTCTTCCTCCTTCAAGATCTCTTATGTATTAGGTAGCTATTCTTGGCTCTCATCCCACAGATAATAACTTGATGAAGAAAGGGCCATCATTTTCTTCTCGCTGCCACTTATTTGAAGCTTTTATTAAGGATCATAACCATTTGTTCATAAGTTGTAAGTTTGCTACTGCTTTATGGAATTCAATTTCTAGCTTTTTGACAGATTATTTTTATTTTCTGTAGTTTATTGGACCTGATTATGCTTGCCATGCACATCCATTTAGCTTGTAAATTATTGTTCTATAGTGTTCGGAAATAGTTCATGGGATTTAGGTGATTTGGAAGCTTAGAAATGCTATATTTTTTATGGAGTAACTCCCGATATCCATTTTGCTCTTTTCTTAGTTTGGAATTCTATAAGAGAGACAACTTTTTCAGAATTGGTAGCATGTTTAACTCTACCGAAGAGTTGCGCATTCTTTCTCTACTCCATATTCGGGGGGATTTTTGCAACTGCCCCCAAGATTGTTCATGTTTCTTGGCAGTCGCCTCCATGTCATTGGCTCAAAGTCAGGTTTTGCTAGGGCTGGAGGAATTTTTAAAACAACTTCGGGATGTCCTCGAGGTGCTTTTGCATTTAGGATTGGTTTTAGTTATGCATTCATTATTGTGTTGAGTGCATCCATTTATACTGTGGAGGTTGTTTGGACCAAAGGATGGCTTTGTCTTTGGCTTGAGTGTGATTCGATGTTTGTTGTTAACTATTTTCCGTAAAAATTGTAGCAAGTCCCCTAGGAACTCACTCAAAGATGGCTTAATTGTCTTCAACTTATTTCTCAGATGTAATTTAGGGTGTCGTACATCTACAGAGAAGGCAATTCCATTGCTGATTCTCTGGCGAAACATGGTACTGCTGCCACCTCTCTTCTTTAGTGGGACTCAGCTCCCTTATTTTGTAATAGAGCCATTTGCGATAACTATTGTAGACAATCTTCTTATAGGTTCTGCTAAGCTTTTAGAAGCTTTTGTTTTATTTCTTCTTTGTAAACTTTCTATTATTTTATTTTCAATTTTATTTTGGATTTCAGAAGTCTGATGCAAGTGCTAAATGTCTGTCAACCTAATTAAGATACTTGGATGCGTTTTCTGATTTCTGACCTCTAATGTTTCACTTAAAAATTAATTTATTATTTTGACTTTTGACTAAACATTATATAATTTTAGATGAAAATAATACAAATTACTTAGTAATCTTAGTGGTTAGTAACTTTTGTAGTTAATTGATATTTAATATTTAGTAATCTCATAATTAATAGGTTTATAAATTAAATTATTATTTATAATTCAAATTATATTTATCTATTACTTTAAATTTACATTATTAACATTAAAATTTATATATTACTTTAAAATAAAAATATTAATTATTTTTTATTTATCGAACAAATTTATTATTTGCTAAATATATAATTAATGTTGTACAATATTATAACATTAATATTAATTTACACACAAAAAATTATATAATATTATCATTAGTACATAATATTATCATATGTAATATTTTATATTAATTACTACTAATTTAATTTGTATTGTCTTTTCTTAATATAAAATTAGTATTATATAATATTGACTTACTTAATTGAATGATATTTATTGAATATTATATATTTTTTAATTTAAAAATATATTTCTTTTGGTGGGAGAAATTAGAGCCAAAAATTTTAGACAATAGTGACCAAATCCTATATCAATAACTAGGAACATAACATTTGCGCACTACTAGTTAAAAGGTTAACTAGGCATTTTTTTTGTAATCTTATTAAAACTATTAAAATTATGCTTTTAATGAGGGTTTTTTTATGCCCTCATTAATTTTTTGTAATTAAAAACTTATGTTCTTATAGTGTTTTTCCACTATCTGGTCACAAATGACGTCTGAACAAAACTTCGTAATCTTTATATATATATATATATATATATATATATATATGAAGCCTAATTGCAACAAAACAAGTACAGTTAGAACTGAAACACATATCTAAACAAGGACAGGTCAGATATAGGGATACAAATTATGGAAGATGTGGTGATAGTTAGAGGAGGAATAGCAGGGCTTGCGACTGCAGTGGCATTGGAAAGAGTTGGTATTCTAGCTTCGGTGTTTGAGAAATCAGATGGGTTATGGACCTGTGGTGCTTCCTTATCCCTCTGTCCAAATGCTTGGCTAGCCCTTGATACTGTTGGCGTTTCTCACAAACTCACTAAGTGATTACCAGCTGATGCTATTCGATTTTCATCCAATATTACTTCCAAGGAGGCATTGTTTTATGTTTTGATGATGGAACTACTATCAAGTGAAAGGTATAGATCATAGTTACTAAGTATGCGGTACGTTTCAATTCATGGTACGGGTACTAATACTTAAAACTCTAATGTCAATATATACAATACTCTAAGGTAGACTTATCCGATTTGCTTTTTGGTATGCGGTACGTTAAATGTATATTTTTTTTATATTTTTGACAGAAAGAGAGAGACTACAAAGAAAAAAAAAAGTAAGAATATGAAGAGTTGATAGAGAGAAGATGATTGATTATTAATGTTTAATATTTTAAATTTTTAATATTTGAGTAATTGTTATTAGTTAGGAATGAGAAATGACTCGTTCTTTTTTATTAGCTTGTTTTTTTAGCCTTTATTAATTATTCATATTGTATTTCTTCACAATAAATTAGTACTCGACAGCATCAAAGAGATCCAAAACTTCAGAGTATCACATTTTGATACTCGAACACCAAATCGTGGTATTTGGGGGATGAGACTTTGTGATAACTATGGTATAGATTTGTTTGTTAGGTCTGTATGCATACATTTAGCACTCCTATCTTAACGTGATTTTTTTTTAAATATCATTGTAGGTTTTGATATGGTGCGATGGGGTGCACTCTGTGGTTGCGAATTGGCTAGGACTCTCTGCACCAATATATTCAGGTCGATCAGGTGTGTGTGGATTGGCTGTTTACCCATAAGGCCATGGAATTAAGCAAAAAATTCATCTATTTGTAGACGTAGACAAAAGAGCTGGAGTTGCCTCTCTTAATGACAAAGAGCTTGCTTTGTTGATTTTGTGTCGCCATGAAGGTTAGTGCTCTCACCATTAGGAAGTATAAAAAAAAATTAATGCAGAGACATGCAATGAAGCTTATTAATCATTAAATAGATATATATATATATATATATATATATATATATATATATATATATATATATATTAGGAGAAGACATGCCAAGGGACCTAAAAATAATACAAAAAGAAATCATTGAAACATATGAAAGCTTTCCCACAAAATTCTTAGACATGTTGATCTATCATCATTAAAAGGGGCGCCATTGATGTTTAGGAATCCATTAATATGATGCTTGGAAACCTATGCAAAGGAAATGTGACAGTAGCTGGTGATGAAATGCACCCAATGACACCTGATCTTGGACAAAGTGCGTGTTCAGCACTAGAGGATGCAGTTGTATTGGGCAGGCACATTGGCAATTCCTAAAATGGAAGGCTTGTCTCATAAGACATTGCTCAAGCTCTGGAAGGGTATGTTAAAGAAAGAAGGTGGAGAGTTGCAGCATTGATAATAAGGCCCTATTTATCAGGATGGATTCAACAAAGTGGGTCTAATTGGTGGATGAAGTGTCTCAGAGATGTTAAATTTTATGGTTCCATCTTTTATAATATGATTCGTGCTATATTTTATGATTGTCGGGAACTGCCTAGTGCCAATGAAGAAATAAACTCCTACTAGATTTTATTCAAGAAATATTTATCTTTTGCACTGAAAGATAGGGATATTTTATGGCGTTATCATGACACCATATCATATAAATATTTAAATAAACAACCAGTTACTCATGTAATAACCCAAATTTGTGTCCTTATTAATATTAATAATAATAATAATATTATTATTATTATTATTATTATACCTGTTATTATTATTAATATTATTATTATAATATTTATTATCATTAAAGTGATTATGATATTATTAAGAAAAGGAGAAAAGAAAATGAGGAAAGGACACGTGGCTGGAGTGTCGTTAAAAGGAAGGGGAAGTGGTCTGCAGAAGGGGAGAAGCAATAGGTGAAATGGTTTTAAGTGGCAAAGTTCTTTTTTATACCAAAACTTTTCTTTTCCTCCGATTAATCCCAAATTTAAATCATAGCTTCTTCTCACTCTCCTCTTCATTCTAGCATTTTTGTTTTGTAAGAAATGACTTGAAATATTTCAGTTTTGAAAAAGAATAGTTGGCCATTCTACTACTGTTTCTTATTATTCTGGCAATTTTTAAATATCATGGTTGCTTCCATTGTATTCCTCTCAGCACTAGGAGTTTGTAGCCACCAACCACATATCTAATCTCCATCTCTAGAATTTTCTTTGAATTCTTAGGTAAATTTTCTTTGATTTTTTGATCCATGAATTCTATGTCTATATTGGGTTGTTTAAGCCTTTAGATGTGTTCTATAGATCATGCAAAACGTTTTGATATAATATTTTTGGTCGGATGTTATGTTTTCAGGTGAAAATTTAGTGGTCCCACTCGAATTCTAGCAAGTAAACAGTATTGACCTAGAAATAATTGTGAATTATTTTTTAATAAATCGTATAAATTGTGGTGATCAATTTCTATAAATGGAGTTACTCAAATTCTTTTTGGAATAGTTGTAGCATAAATTTTTTAATTTCCGTTTAAATTAGTTAACTTGTCTTGAATCCTTAAATCTTAAAATTAATTAGTTAGGGCATTTCTAAGTAGATTTCAATGATTCCATCATTTTATAATCTTTTTCTTGAATTTTGGGAAATTATTACGAATTTATTTGTTATATATATATATATATATATATATATATATATATGTTCTAATTACATATTATTTCTTATAGAGAGTTGCAGAGTGGGAGCCGTAGCATTTGAACAATTGAGGACATGTCGGCCGACACGCTTTACCTGTGAGTTAATTTTATAAAATATTTGTGGAAAATATAGCAATCTAATGTTAACATTTAATTTATTTTGATAAATGTGGTATAAATATTATAGTGAAATTTATTGGTTTATATATATGCATTTATATATATACCACATGAACTGTTATTTTATTGTTGATAAGAAAATTGAAAAGATGCTTTAGTTTTCTTGTATTTTATTTCAATATTTAATTATATTTCAAAGGACTAGTAGAACGTGCTACTTGGTGGGTGTCATCAAAACCACGTGTGCACGGGTATGAATTTGAGTAAGATATTTGTTAGTGTATGGCTCGGGTTGAGCTTGTTCGCTTAGGCAATATTGTAAATTGAGGTTGGTGGAGCTTATTTTCTCTGGACATTGATAATGGATTAAGAGATTTGACAGTGGCTATAACTCGGTTGAGCTTGATCTCTCAGGACAACAGTCATTTAGAATTAAGTAAGCGAAATGCTATTAGAACTGAGGTTTAGGGTTCTACCATAAACTCCCACCAAAAGATTTATTCCATTATTAAATATTATGTTTACTCGATTTAATTTTTTTATATTTAAGAGAGCTATACATTTTGAAGAATATAGTTTTATAAAAATAATTTTATCAAATAAAGGATTTTTGAATATTTACCTTGTAAATAATTTTTATTGTTTTTAAATAAGTATTTTAAAATCCAACTTGCATTTTATAACACTAATTCACTCAATGAAGTACGATTCCCCTCAATTTTATTTTTTCCACGACCTCATAGTCAAACTGATAATTATCATTGTTAGCGCCAAATTTCTACTTCACTAAATATATTATGCAAGTTTATTTAACATGTGTTATATGCTCGAATTCTAGATACTGCAGTAGTGGACACTTTGTTAAATTCGTATTTGTGAATTATCTTAGGGTGAACCTTGTGTATTTTGTTGGTTGTGTGTTGTGGTTGTAATGAAGAATGAAAATATACATTAGAAGTGTTATTTATATTCTTTTACAAGTTTTGGGATTGTCCCAGTACAGGAAAAACTTTGTTGGATTTTCATTATAATTTTAAAGTTAATTTATTGTTTATTAAAAAAAAAAACTTCAAGGCTTACTATGAGTTTTGGAAGCTTCACACTTCCCATTCCCTAGTGCCAATCACGTGCCCTTAAGCTTCAAGTCATGATAAAGTTGGTATTAGATCAATGGTTCATTTCTTATTCTTTTGCTTGTTAGTGTTTGTCTTTTTTTGAAACTACTACAATGATTAGACTGATAAATGTCATTTCTTGTCATCCTTATTTCTAGAATTCTGCCTATATGTCAGTTCTCTTATTTTGTTTTGAATCTTATTGGTTTTTTATGCCCTCCAGAATTAGGAGAAGAGCATGAAATGCTCCTGCTTCAGATGTAGCATATGATCATGGTGAGCAGTATATTCAAGATGAAGCTCCTCCCTTTGTCCTATGAGTTTAAAGAAGCAATAGGCCTAGGGTAGCAGAAGCTCAGAGATAAGAGTAGCATCTATAAGTAGAACCAAAAGCTTTAGAGATTGATACTATAGCCTTTGCAACTTGAATGGTAGGAATAAATCAAGGTTTAGCTGCACTTAATCAAGCCATGCTATTAGTGCAGCAAATACTCTAACAAAGGAACCAAGGGGTGATAGATGCTTATGCCCTTCTTTTGTACTCAAGAGTTTGGATGATTTCTTTTGATAGGACTAGAGATGCATTGGACTTTATTAATACCATTGAGTCCAGGACTTGAACTGGGTATACAAACTATGAGAGGATCCTTACTGTGGAGTTATTAGTCCAAGCAGTAGCTCAAGATTGCTTCATACAATCCATATAGGATTATATTGATACTATTACCTGGATAGAATTTAAGGGTTGATTCTTGAGATTTTTCTATCCACCTACTTCGAGGGATGCTTATAGATGGCAGTTACTACATAGCAGCAAGGGAGATGGATATATTAAAGACTACACTAGAGAGTTTCTCAGGTTGTCACATCATACTGAGGATGTGATGAGAGATGAGTATAGAGTAGTGGATTTGTATGTCACTAGATTAGGACCAATTTACACTACTAGAAAAATAAGCTTTAGCAAGAGGAAATTTCATCATTAAAAGTGAAGTGCATTTCCCATCGCTAAAAACTTTTAGTAATGAAAAAATTACCATCATGAACCCTCATTATAGGCTCCATAGTTAAAAGTAAATAGTGACAAGGACAAGAATCTCGTCATGAAAACAAATAATGATGGGATGGCTTCCTATCATTATAAACTCTTAATAGCGATATAGTTTCCCATCATTGAAAGATATTTTTCTATTGTCATAAGTCTTCAATATCAAGTGCTATTCCTGCCATTAAAAGTTATTTCTCCCATCATTAAAAAACCAAAATAATAACATCATTTCCCATCATTAAAAGATATTTCTTCAATCATTAAAAATACTTTAATAATGACAACTTTTTTCATCACTATTAAGTAAATCATATTATTGTAATATATATTAATAGCAATGACAATTTCTATCATTATATCTTTCATTCTCCTATAACTATTCATCCATTATTTAATATTTAACAACAATATAACAAAGCTGATTTATAATTACTAAAATAATAAATAATAGAATGAAAATTTATCGTGCCAATAATTAAGAATGTTACTAAATATATTAATTAAAACATAATAACAATATTAATAATTAAAGTATTAAATAGAAGGAAATCCAAAAACTTGTTCATAATTTAATTCTATGTCAACATCTTTCAAGAGAAGTTGTCGTAAATAACTAATCACAATGTAACACTAGTTATTGAATGCTTGTGCATTGTTAAAGTCAATCGTATCTCTAACTACCTACAAAACAATAAAAAGCATATATATTAGTAATAATAAATGATAATAAATAAAAATATACTAATATTAATAAAATTATTTGTGTATTATGAACAAAAATGTCACGACCCAAATGCGTAGGTACGTGACCAGCACTAGGGAATGAAAAATATATAATGTAACTGAAACCCGTGGTAAGCCTTAGAAATTTTTTTACAAATAAGATCAATCATCTTAAAAATAAAACTATAATAAATTCACCAATATATTAAATACATATGATAATATATGCAAGTACATCAATATCTCAACTCAAACAAAACCAAAATAGCAATAATACAAGTTCATCATTAACTACTGTGGTATCTATAATTTGATTACATAGTACTTAAGTCAAATATACATATATAAGGCATCCGGTGAATAAGAAACTTGGCGTAGATGGTGACCAGTACTATACTGACTATGAGGTCCTAAAAAAAATAAGTTGAGGGAAATCATACCTCACTGAGTGAATCAATTTTATAAAAAGCATGATGGTTTTATAAATATTTGTTAAAACCTTTTTAATGGTAAAGTAAAATAAAATAAATATACATATTGAATTTTTTTTCTTTTCTCAATTAACTTTATCCTTTTTAAAATTCACAATTTACTTTAATATAAAATCTTCGTATGAAAATCATATAAATTAATTATTTTAGTGGAAATCTTGGTAGAACACCTAAACCATCAATTCTAAGAGGCTTTTGGGTCTCTTTAATTTAAGTGACTGCTGTCCCGAGAGTAAGCTCAACTAAGTTACATCCGTAGTCCATTCACTTATTCCTATATTGATGTTTTGAGAGCAAACTCAACTGAGTTACATCCCATTTTTGGCCCTACAGCACTAGCTCCACAGATCTTAACCCATACTCTACCTAAAAGCACATGCTCCACCGAGCTAAATTAACACATTTTAATATACATAGAGATCTCAACCCGTGCGCACATGGTCCTAGTGACACTCACTAAGAGGCACGTTCTACCATTTTCTTCAAATTAATTTAAATTTTAAATAAATCAAATAAATAAAATAAAGAATAATGAAATAAATTCCATTAACACATCCTTTTAAATACTATTCATAATAATAAAAGAAATAATTATGCATGTGGCAATATAAATATTTTCATAGATAAATTCATGTAACCAACGTCTTTATTATTTTAATCACGTGAAAATATAGTTTAAACATCCATAATACATATTCTATAAAATTAACTCACAGGTTGAGCGTGCTGGACGATGCATCCTTTGCTGCCCAAGTGCTACAGCTCTCGCCCTGGAGTTCTTTAAAATAAATAATATTTATTTAAAATAATGCTTATACAATAAAATAAATAATTTCTCAGCTTCTTAAAATCATGGAATTGATGAGATTGACTTGATCTAAGATGCACTATTATACAAACTAACACGTACCGACGTCATATTTTATGAGAAATCTACCAAAAATTTGATAGAGTCTCCCTTGTAAAATATACATCTCTCTACTAAAAGTAGAGTCGTTCCTCGATAAAATGACACTTCTTAACCTCTTGGGTTGGGCCCCCGAACTACACTTATGTCCAACCGAGAACCAATACCACAACATATATAAAAACAAACATAATTTTCTCAAATTACTAATATATCATAAAATTTAGTTAACCAACACAATTTAATTTATTTATATAATAAAAATATAAAGGAAATTTATTTCCAAATAAATAGTAACATTTAAATTTTTAAATAAAATTTTGTAAATGGAATCAAATTTCCCTTTTTATAACTAAATTAGCATTAACTATAAATAACTAATTAAATTGCTCAAATATATTATAAAAATAATAAAGGACTCATTTAAACTTGAAAATAATAGATAAATTTATTATTCGTTTATTTTTCCAAAATCACTACTAATTAACTAAAAATTTGAGATTAATTATAAAAATTATTTTATTTAAATTCTATCTAAAACATAATAAATAACAATAAATTTAATTAAAATTAAATAATTAATAATTTCTAATAATTTCCCTAAAATACATTGTAAAACATAGTCTTTAAAAATTAATATCTTAAATTCTATAAATAATGTCATAAAATTTCCTTCACAAAGTTTAATTTACATAATTTATAGTATTTAATAAAAATATAACAATTTTCAAGTCGAAACAGTACCATAATAGTAACCCGAGGCCTAAAAGTCCAAATTTTCCTGAACATTAAGAAAAATACCAAATGGAAGATCGTAACTCCAATTTCATTTTATGTAATAGTAACTACACCTGGATCAACCTAGTTAAAGCTCAATTAATTAAAATACATAAAAAAAACCTAGAATTGAATTACCTCAAATTAAAGTTGTTCCTAATGGTGGTTCCCGAAATTGATCGACGAGTTCGAAACCTAGGGGAGAAGAATTATTTGAGACCACTGGTAAGGCCAAGTATCACTAGAGCTAGCGAGGATGGCTCTCTCTTCTCCTTGGTTGGCAGAGGAAATGGAAGGGGAAGAGAGAGGGAAGGTGACTAGAGGTAAGAGGAGCAACTAGGGGTATCGATTGGAGCTGCTATGACTTTCGGCGGTGCTTGGGGTAGAGGGTGGCTATTGGTGGCAACAGTTGGAGCAAAGGAAGAAGAAGGAAAGAAGCAAATGATAAAAAGGAATAAAGAAAAAAGAAAGAAAGGAAAAAATATTTTTGACTTTTTTTTTAATTTAAAGTACAAAGTACATATGTTAATTAAAAATAAAAATATCCACTCACTTTTATTCACACATAAAATATATTTATAACATACTCTAATAATTGTTAATTTATTAAAACACTTTAATAAATACTCATTTAACACTATTTAAATAAAATAATAATTAAAACTTTATAATCCATATTTTATATTAATAAATAAAAATACAAGTCTTTACAGTCTTCCCCCTTATAAAAATTTTTCCTCTAGCAAAATAGATAAAATGCATAAAGTTTTACTAAGGAAAAAGATAGGGGGTATGACACTTGCATCTTTGCCCCGGTCTCTTAAGTACAATCTTCCACAACATGGTTGCTCCAAAGTACTTTAACCGTAGTAATTTCTTTAGTGTAGAGCTGATGAGTCAACTATCGCTATATGAGCGACCTATTTCTTATTTTTGGTTTCAAGGTGAATTGATACCGTAAGGATCTTTTCTTTTTATTTTTGAGGGACAAGGCAACTTTACTGAAAAGGGAAAAATGATTGTTCTTAGGAGGAATGAGACACTTTTTCGATTTTGTGGAGTTGCCACCCGATTTTTAGAAAATCAAGAAAAAAAAGGGACAACATCGGGTCACTCAATGAGTATTACAACCAGTAGAGATTTTTAAGTTTAGAAGATTGCATCTACTTTTTTTACTATTTTTCATTGTATGATGTTTGATGTATAGTTATCGCAACACCTTAGTTTTGGTAATGGCCATTTGTATAGCATTCACACATTTCATCATATAGTGAAAGATAAAAAAGTTGAAGATATTACTATTAGATCACTTCCTAATAAAATACATATAAAAGGAAAAAGAGATTGCAAAAAAGTAAATCTAATTTAGATATGATGAATCTGCAAGGTAAATGTGACCATTCATACATCTTGCTCGATCATATGAATAATAGGATAAGTAATAGACACTTGATCATTTGAAAGAGTAAGCAAAATATAGATGATCATGCATGCTTGCAGTGATTATTTATGCTAAGATGATATATGATGATAATATAGGGGATGTATGATGTCATCACTAGACTGAAAACATGATTACTCTATTCCAAGATATGAACTTTTCAAATTATTGATATTTATTATATGATTTCATGTTTCAAAACTAGAGGATACAAAATGATGATATGAAATGAGCATAATAAAGCATAGATTATTCATATAGCATGCAAAATTGCCAGTCTCATCACACAAGCATAAAAATATTCCCAGATGCTGGCGATAATAAATTAAAATGCAACATGATAAAATAAATGTGCTAAAATGATTGTACAATCCTCAAATTCAATTGGGCTTGTTTGGGTTTTAAAGCTTTAGCTTCAAGGGATTATCATGCATTTTTCATCAAGAGGTTCAAAATGATAATAGAATGATGTTAGTTTGTATACCTTTAAAGCATGCTTTGGAAAAGATAAGGCTTGGTTTGGTGGAAAAGAGATATAATCCCTTAAGAAAAAGGTAGTAGGAGAGTAAAAACTATTTGGAAAGGGGTTTCCGGTGACTTCAATAAGATAGATGTTTTTATGTGTGTGTGTTTTCAATTGCTCCCCCTCTAAAATAGGGTATGGAGGTGTCTATTTATAATAAAAAATGTTTAGAATCGGGGTAAAGGCATGGTCACATGCATGTCCCTAGGGTGAACCATGTGGCCATATGAAGTGTGCATGGTCGTGCATTGAGCACATAGCCATATGTTGCCACATGGTCATGTGCTCTTTTGCATGTTATGTGCTCTAATCGGGGCTTATGTAAGTATTTTTGAGGTTGGTTCCTAGGGTTTTTAGGCCTTTTGTATGCATTTTCAAAGTATATTTTGTCAAATTTGGCCTTGATTTCAGCACTTGATCCCTATAGGTGTTTATGGCTTTACGTGCACTTCTAAACAACATGTGTTGATCATTGGGTTGTGTTGGACCATTTCGAGACCACTCCTGGAGGTTTTGGAGCCTTTTAGGTGTGTTTTCAAAGTTCATTTTACTAAAATTGATTTCCATTTTTGCACAAAGTTGGTCCCAGTCTAACAAAATGAATATCGACCTAACAAGCTGAGTGTTTTGAGAAAGGAATTCTTAAAATAAGCTTCTTATTATTTTAATAATTCATATTTTGTAAGGTCGGAGCATAACTTAATGGCTCAGTGATCAATTTCGTATACTGGTAGGGTCGGTTAGTTTTTTAAGGTTGCACACTTTAGAGGTGTTATGAACGAGTAGACTCTAGTCATCTCAAAGGTTCATTTCATCATTGGACCTTTTAGGGACAGTTAAATTTGAGATATGACAGTGGCCCCTACTTCATGTGTGTTGTATAGCCACCTAATGCTAGTGTCAATACACATGAAGCAAATACAAAGATGCAAAAAATCATTTTTTGAAGAGAGGTACATACCTGAGTGTTGTGTTATTGTGATTTGATTTATTTGAATATTGCTATTATAACCTTTTTAGGTGTCAGGCAAATAGAAAGATACTACCATTGTAACCTCTTTAATGTCAAGCGAACAAAATCATATCACTATAACCTGTTTCAATGTTAGGTGAATAGATAAATACTACCAGTATAACCTCTCCGGGTGTTAGGCAAACAAAATCATGCCATTATAACATCATTGTCAGGCAAATAAATAAATACTACCACTATAACCTCTTCAAGTGTTAGGAAAAAAGATAAATGCTACCACTATAACCTCTTAAGGTGTCAGGTAAACAAAGTCATGCCACTATAACCTCCTCTAGTATTAAGTGAATAGATAAATACTGCCACTATAACCTCTTTAGGTGTTAGGCAAACAAAATCATGCCACTATAACCTCCTTTGGTGTCAGGAGAATAGATTGTTATGATCATTATGATTAATGTAATATGTCCTTCTCTTTTAGTCTTGGTCGATGATGATATGGTGATGACACAGTGATGATGCAACAATGATGATGCCATTACTTGTTGTGTTACAGATGTTATTTTGATGATTTTGGGTAGGCTATCATTTTGATAGGTCTTCCCTATTTTCTTATTTTAGGAGATGCTAAGTTTTTAAAAGTGGTGAGGTCACACATAGTGTCTTTAGACAGATGTAGTCCTCATAAATGTACTTTTATGTGACTTCAATGCATGTCTTATGTTCAAATGGAGGTTTAGGACCACAAAAATGAGTATGCAAAGTCTTAGAGTACATGTACAATTGTATAAGAGCGTGTGGAGAGGAAAATGTGCATGGCTGCATGTGTGGAGTGCGTTGTCACATGTTGAGCACTTAATCACACACTTGGCATGTGGCTACATGACTTCCCCTCTCTTTTCTACTTAAGACATGCATTTTTAAGGTTTGAGGAAGCTTCTTCTAACCTTCTTTGAGTTTTTTATATTTTTTAACCCTTTCTGAGTTTCGGGTATTTTTTACTCTGTGTTTTTGCTTCTGAATTTTTATTTTTTTTTGTATAAGATGGAGTTTGCCAACATTTTGAAGGGTCTAGAGGATATCTTTTTAGATGTGGAGGGTAACTTCACAAAGGCCACTAGAGCTGCGACTTCCACTATAGGGACTAGTGCTAATGGTTCGTCTAGCACTCAAGGTCCTCAACTGTCTAAGCTTTCTCAAGGAGTCCGAGTTATTGTAGTTCATAGTCTAAAGACTCAAGCTTAGGCTCATCATCATTGCCAGGTAAGTCCTTATTTACCCTTTATTTTTTTGAAGCTTATTAATTAGCTATCTTTACTATTTATTTTGCTATATGAGGTTGTTATAGCTATGGCTCTATAGATTTATAGTACTTGTTGTAACTGTATATTAAGTCATAGCTTTATTGTGAATGTTGATAACTAATAGCTCTTTCTTTATTTTCTTATTGTGATTGTCTGTAATGCTTGCTATAATGCTTTTTTTTTGGCTTTTGTTATTATTTTGATTAAATTATAGAAAAAAGATGTGTTAGTATTTATTAATTATGCAAATATTTGATAGCACACATGTTATTTGTAGCCTCATAGGTCCATTACTGTGATGCCTGGCGGTTTCAATAGGGTCAACATGTATTATTAAGATATTTCATTATGCATAAAGCAGTTGATTGTTGGGAAGGGCTTCAACAGGGTTGTTGCTAATTTATTTTATGACTCTTATACATTTAGTTAAACTGCTATGTATACACTGATAGAGTGATGGAAGGACACGATACATACTTTCCATCTGCCTATTGGGGAGATGTCCATCACTCCTTTGGAGTTTACTACTATTATGGGCTTGAGCTTTTCTAGAAAGATTATTTTGTTTAGTGAGGAGAAATGCTCTTATGTGTTGGTGAGGAAGTGCCTTACCATGGAGTTACTTTGGGTGGCCACTCCCATGAAGTATGGTGGCCTGTACCTCACTCATTACATTAAGTTTGTTTCTTTCATATAGATGATGTATGACAATAGTCTTGTTCAAGTAAAACTATTGGCTCGTTGCTTTTTTTTCTATTTATTCAGTGTTGTCTTCTTCTTGAATCCTTAGGGTATGGGTAGTCTATGACTAATGCCTATTCTAAGGGATCTGAATGGCTTGTCAAGGTATTACTATGATACTGCTAATTTTGCCCACATGTACTCGGACCTTGATGCAACATGTTGAGATGGCTCGAGGATCTGCGGATACTTATTTATGCTGGATGTGAGTGGGAGTTCTCCTATCTGTTCTTTTTTGCTCTTTGTCTTTAGTTTGTTATTTCTAACTTCCTAGTTCTAATAGATCTAGGCTTACGAGTTGGGGGTTCTCCTTAGTCCAATTATCGAGCATTTCTTGGAAGATGGCTTTTCTTGTTATTCTTACTGGATCATGAGGATTGCTAATTTGATTGAGGATTGCATATTGGCTTAGGACTACATGTGCAAGATATCCCCTGATAAGGTATGTTTGACTCCTACTATGTTGGTTATTTTTCTTTTAGAGATTCTTTGTTCATTCGTGCCTTTTGAGCAAATCTTCCTTTACTAGTGAGTAGCGATGTCACATTGGATAACAAAGATGGTAAAAGCATGGTAGTAAATGGAGAGTTGAGTGTTGCTCATTGGCCTTACTAGTAGAGTATAGTATTTGGTCGAGTGAGTCCATTATTGATAGGATGGTTTATTTATGAGGAGAGTCCCAATTCCTCCCCCTGGTGACATTTTTTAGGGCTATGAGCTTAGTGGTAATGAGCTTGCTACTACCATGATGGGATGCTCCTCTAAGAGTCTCTTAGAGGGTGCGGGCTTACCTTGTGCTGATGTGTTGATACCTCAACTGATTGATGCTATAGCTAGTGGCACTTTTCCTTCACCTCTATCTCTTAATGCTAATGTATCTCATCCTTTATATTAGAGGATTGGGCCATCATGCAGATCATCAAGAGTTGCTTCCTCTGATTCAGTAGGCTTTCATTTTATTTTGCACAAGCATGTAACAAACTTTGTTAGTAATAAATTGTAATTGGCATGAGTTGTGAGTGCTTATCTATAGCAGCGACCCATTTTAAGGAGAATGAGGGCATGTTCTATACTAAACTGACTGCCTATGCTAGCAATGTGGCTTCTAGTAGTACTATTCTTAGGGACTTGACAGTTCAACCATCCTTGGCTTTGCCTAGGACATATATCTTTGGTAGAGTAGTGCATTTTCATTTGCCTTGCCTTGGCTTTCCTTAATTAGGTTCTATTTGACCTAAAAATACCCATGTTTGTGTTTTATTTCACTTATTTTGCCTTCGTTTCATTTATTTGGTGAGTGGTGACTGACTTAGTTGCTCACTTTTTTAGATTCTCATCTCCTCTGGTCAGTACTAGCATACCATTTTGGGGAGTGCACAACAATGCTTTTCAAAGTTTATGACCACTCAGAGGGTATGCTTTCTTTATTATACCTATTTATTTTATGCACATGTTTTATGTATATGTGCATGATATATAGTATGTCATGCCGGTTGAATACCATCAAACTATTTATGAATGGGAGCAGGAGCGTATGGCTTATCATGATCGTATTGGTGAGCTAAAGTTAGGGCTATCATCCTTTGCGATGAATGATGATGAGCCCATATTAGATTACGGAGATGCTTAAGTAGGATTGGTGTTTGTTCCTAATGGTGGCCACGGCTGATGTAGTTGTTTTAGGAGCTAGATATAGGACTTTTGGCCTATAGTTTGCTTTGTTGTATCATCTTCTTGAGGTTATAGACTCTGGGTATTGTATCTGAGCATTTATCCCGCATGTGTTGTATGATACTTATATGATGATGATTCCATATGCTTCTTGTTATGTATCATTAATGATGTTTGCTGTTGCTCTTGCCTACCCTTTTATATTTCCCTTTTTCGCCTAAGGCATCTCCTTTTAGAGCTTTTCACACTTAGCTGGGTTTTCTTTTTCTTCCCTTTTTTGCCTAGGGTGTCTCCCCTTGAAGCTCTTCACACCTAGCTTGGACTTTTTTCTTTTAGGCTTTGGCAACAATGGCTGATCTCGAAGAGAGAGTTAAGAACTATGGTCATGTAATGAAAGAAAATGCAAAGAATGCTTGATGCTATTCATGATGATAAAATGTGTTGCATTTTTCAAAGACATTTTGCATAACAACAATCATTCTCATTTCATTGAAGTCATTTAACAAAAGCATAGGTGCATTCGTACAAATTTTGAACTCGAGGTTACCTTTGTCCTTAACTAGCCTTCTTAGGTTTTCTAGTTAAGTATTTTCTCTATTTCCCTAACTTTTGCCTAGGTTGCCCATGTAGAGTTTTCAACCTAGCAGGAATCCTTAACTTTTTCCTAAGCTGCTATTTTTAAGTTTTTAACTTAGCGGGATCTTTTTATGCCTTAGACGTAGTACTTTTCAAGTATTATGTATTGAGAGGTTTGGAGAATTTGTTGCCTTCATAATCTATTAGCTTGACTGCTCCTATCGATAAGACATGTTTGACCAAGTATGCGCCTTCCTAATTTAGTTTGAATTTCCCTCTTAAGTTTGGAACATTCTACCTAATTTGATTTCACACCCAGTCTCTTACTTTCATACTCTTGTGTTTCACTTTCTTGTTGAAGGTTTTTGCTAGCCGAGCCTGATATAACTATGTATGATATAGAGCTGTAAGACTTGGATTGTCCAAGAGGGTGAGATTATCATGCCTCTGTTTAGCCCATTGTACTTCTAGTAGTGCAAATTTGACCGTTACCTGAAAAGACTTGATTTCTATTTCAACTAAAAGCACTACTTCAAATTCATATATTAGCAAGAAAGGAATTGCTCCGGTTGAAGTCCTTATTGTTTTTTGGTACCCCTATAAGGCATATATAAAACTTTTTTCCCAATCTTGATAAGTGTAAGTTACTTTTGATAAAATCTTCTTGATGTTCTTATTTGCAGCTTTAATCCCTATTTACTTGTGGTATGTCAAGAGAAGATTTATGATTTTCCACCTTATAACTCCTTAGCAATTCTCTAGCTTCCCCTTGGAATTGAACACCATTGTTAGAGATGATATGATGGGGATCCTATATTGATAGAACATATTTCTTTTGATGAATTTGGCCACTTGCTTGGCTCCTATCCTTATGAATGATTATGCTTTGACCCACTTTGTGAAGTAATCCATTGCCACTAAGATGAACCTATGCCCATTCAAGGCTATCGGGTGGATTTCCCTAATTATGTTTAGTCCCCATACTAAGAAGGGCCACAGAGAGGAGATGTAATGTAATTTTGATAGGGGAAGGTGGCTAACATTTTTGTGTATTTGACATTTATGACATTGCCTTATGAATTTAATAAAGTCTTTCATCATTGTCATCCAGAAGAACCCTTGTCTTATTAACTTCTTAGCTAGGATTGCTCCATTCATATGCGAACCATAAACACCTTTGGGTACTACTTTTATTGCTCTTTCAGCTTTATTTTCATCTAAACATCAAAGTTGTAACCCATATGAAGTTCTTTTGTATAACACACCCTGGTGTGACATAAATTTTGATGGTAATCATCAGATGACTACCTTATATATTTCATTTTCTTAATTAGGATAGGCTCATTCCTTCAAATATTTCTAGATGTTATAGAACCAGGGTTTTTTTTTAATACTTCTGACTTTGCTACCCTGTAGTTCTTATGATAGGGTTGTCCTAATCTGAGTAGGATTAAAGGCTTCATGGGCATTTTAGATGGTCCTTCTCACACTGATGCTAGGGAAGTAAGTGCATCTACCATCTAATTGTACCTAGAGAATCCATCCATGAAGGAGGTCATTTCACATGTGGTGGTGTTATTAACCAGTATGTCTATATGAGGTAGTATAAAATCATCTTTCAGGAAAACCTTAATCTAATCTCTATAGTCAATGCAAATTCTAACCCCTCAACCTTTCTTTAGTAATGGCACTTCATTTGGTAACCATTCCAGATAGTTTACTGCCTCTATAAGTTTTGCCTTAATATACTTCTCGATGTCTTCTTTTACTAGTTAGGCCCATTTTGGTCTGAGCCTTCTCAATTTATGCTTTACTGGTTTGCACCCATCTTTGGTAGAGATGAAGTGTTCAGTAATGTTTCTATCAATACCAGACATATTGCCGTACATCCAGGAAAATACTTTTAAATATTTTATTAATATATTTTCAATTTCTCTCCTCTCTTTAAGGGTAACATCTTTTAAAATATACAGAATGCGTGGTTTAGACTCTGTGCTAATGTTAAATGATTCAGTGCATATGGAATGAATGTCAAATATGCGAATGTTTTAATCAATGCAATGCACACTACCATCAGGAAAGACATTAAATAAGTAAGCAAAATATAATTTCATTGCATTAACTTTAGAGTTCATTACATCATCAATTGCAAATAAAGAAAAAGTAAAAAGATCATCATCGGTAATTTCTTTAAATAGGATGTCATTGATGCTTGATTCGAGGATGGCAGTGGCTTGAGCATAATTGAAAGTGTCACTCTTGAATTCTAGCTCTAGATTTCTTGTTAGCTTATTAATGTCAGTCTTAGTGACTATATCTAGTGAGTGCTTTCCTTTGAGAGTGTCATTAAAGATCTAAAAACTTGATTTCTTGATTCCGTTGCTTACCCACTTCTTAGTTTATCCTTAGTAGACTTTGGTTGAACTTTCAACCATAAAAGAGATTGACTTTTTAACCCTAACACCCTTTTTAGGATCATACCCTAGACCATATATGTTGGTCTATCCTAGGAAGTCAAGGAATTCTATGACTCCAATGTTCCTTCCACCTAATCCTGTTCTAGGTAGATATTGCATCTTTTTCATTATAGCAGTAACTTCAGGATCGACATGACCATCATAGATTATAAAAACCTAGAATCCTAATGGAACCACATTCAGATAGGCAATACTATTGTTTATTTTAGCAGGGATGGTAATGATCTTTATATTCAGAGGAAACTTGATCTTTTGATGCACAGTGGAGGGTATGCCTCCTAGTGGGTGGAACCAAGGTTGTCTTAGTAGCAAGGAAAAAGTCTGAGGGATGTCCAAAATGGTAAATTCTATTATTGATTCCATATCCCCCACTATGACTATTGCTTTGATAGTGCCAATGACTGACTTCTTTGAATCATCATAGGCTCGTATGACCATATTGGATTCTTCCAATTGTTTGACATTCATCTTGAACTTATGTCGCAACCTCATGGGTTAGACATTAATGGCTAATTTGTCATCCACTATAACATATAAGTCTTCTTAGATCAAACAATTACTTGTATAAATAGAGGATGGTTATGGACCCTTCCCTCGAGGGGTAAAGCTTCATCTGAAAAAGTGATTGCATTAGAGGGAGCTTTCATTAGAGAGGCTATCATCTTGCAAGGTGACACATTAATGGCAATCTTTGCCTCATCTAGTGCTTTGACAAGGGCATCTCTGTTCTTTTTGGAGTCCATGAGTAGGTCCCAAATACAGGCTTATGCTTGAGTCTTCTTAAGCTGTTTGAGGATAATGTCTTCCTCTTTGACTATAGCTTGATCACTTATTACTTCTTTTCCTTTAATGGGATCCTTTCTTTCTCAAGAGGTTGATATAGGCACCATCTATGAGTTACATGATTTATTGCTAGTGAGGGCTTCTTAGCTACTTGATTATCTACTTTTGTACTGTTGTTTTGGTCCCAGATAATGGTTTTAGGGTCATCAAATTCATACCATATATCGATCCTCATGACTTACAGGTTATGAGGCTAAATAGTACTAACAACTTCATCTTTGTTGTCAAATTCTTCTCTGCATCCTGAGGGTACTATGTCTTCTAAGTGTGTGTGGGTAGTAAGAGGTGTTGTGTACTTGACTTATATTTGAACTTCCTAGATGGTTGGCCTAGTAAATCAAGTACTTCATAGTCATTGCTGGGATTTTCATATGTGCTTGCTTCTTGTAAGGAGGAACAATTAATCACTTTACCATTCATAGGGAGAGTTATATCCTTAGCTCTTTTTTGTGTCATCAAGTGAGGAAGGAATTTTTGGGGTATCAAAATATATTAAAAGGTATAAGGGCATTATTTATCTTCATTAGATTCATTAGGTTTAAGAATAAGACTCAAGAGTTTGCCTTTTGAAGGCTTATCTTGGGTTTCTTGGATGTCTTAGATTGATTGTTTAACACAGTTTATTGATAGATTGGAGGAAATCATAGTAATGTTTAGTGGAGGCATGTTTTGATAGTTTGGGAGAGGATTGGTCTTGATGCTGGGTCATTTTTTCAAGTCGTTGATTTTCCTATAGTTAATGAACTCTTGGATTGCATTCTTGAGGGTTTTGCATGTATTAGTGGTGTGACTAGGCATCTAGTGAAAGTGACAAAACAAGTTTTGGTTAATTTGAATGGGTAGTGAGTTTGGAAGAGGCTTAAGTTCTTAAGGCTGTAAGAGGTTCTTTTGTTAAAGTCTCTGGAATACTTTGGATAGTAGGAGGTTGAAGTTTAAGAACTTTCCTAGTTGTCTGATGGCATTGATAGATGGTGAACTATGGGTGTTAGGTTGGATCATATTTATTTCTATGGCTCAAGTAAGGGTGCTTTGGTTGTTTGGTTAGGTATTACAAAGGAAGGTGTTCCTAGCTTGCTGAGGTTCCTCATCCTTAACTTTGATCCCAACCTAATGGAGAGCACTAAAGTCAGGATAATTAACAAAGATCATCTATTTTTTAAAGTGCAGTAGTGCCCTTTTGATTATTAGCTTATTTGTTCATCCTTTATAGGACAATTTCTCATTTTGACTACCTTTCCCTACCATCTTATGACATAATTAAAGAAAGCTTCACCATGCTTCTACTTTGTGGTCTCAAGATCTTTTTAAGTAATGTCTAGCTATGTGTTATATTCATACTACTTGATAAACTTTCAAGTTAGCAGTAGCCAATCAATTTTGACTTCATCTTCAAGGTCAAAGAACCATGCCTTTAGTCCTTCCTCTAAGGATGTAGAGAAGAATCGAGCAATTTGAGATTTATAAGCTTTATAGTAGCCATAAAGGAAGCATATTACTTAGATGGACCCTTAGATCCCCTGTTCCATTGAACTTAGCAAAGTTTAGTAGTTTAAATCATCTAGAAGTGGCTCATCTTTAAATAGTGCTAAGTCAGTAAAGCTTTTAGAGCCATGAGTCCCCTTATCTTTGAAGGAAAATTCCAACTAAGCCATTCTATTAGCTAATAATTTGACCTCCCCTATCGATTCAAGCTTGGTCATGTCAGTAATTTTTATAGCTTTCAGTGCATTTCTGAGATACTAGTAGTAGTCATCATCATCATCAGCTTGAATTGGAGTGCAGGGAATTTCATTTGCCTTATCTACCCTCAAGTGAACATATGTGAAAGCTTCATTCAGTGGTGTGTTATTCCTATCTTGGGCACTTTTGGCTTTGATTTAGGCTTGGAGGATTTTAGTTATAGTACCATCAGCAAGTAGTTTTTGGATCCCCTCTCTTAGCCTGTCTTTGAATTACTGACAAGAAGTATATTCTTGGCCATTCAAGTTGGATGTAGGATTGCTGTACATTTATTAAGGCTAGCTAAATGAATGATGCATAACTTGTGTTTGTAAAAAAAAAGGGTGAGCACGTATGCACAAAGTTGATGCAAAATCCTATAATAAAAGATTATTGTTCCTATAAGAAACATGCTTATTCATATGTATGTTATGTATGCATGATTAATGTTGGTTAGCATTTCCTATATAATGAACAAACCAATCACAAGCAAGTTCTCACTTTTGACCTTATTTCTCCAAGAGGTTATTCAGTCCCTTTCCTAGGTAGGTTTTGAAACTTTAGTCATCAGGGGACTATGGTTCCACTCTTAGAACTAGGCTATTTTGATTTATGTTGATCAGAACCAAATGGTAAACTGAGGATGATACTAAAATGTGCTTGAGGTAACCACATGATGTTAATGTGAAGGTTAATTTTTGGGCTTTAAATGATGTTTAGAGTTTGCATGCTCTCGTATGCATATGACCAAGGTTAATAAGAGGGAGTCTAAGTTCTTTCCCCTTATCGATATTCGATATGTTTACTTGGAGTCATGAAAGTATCATTCAATAGTTTATAATTTGAGTTTGCCAACATAAAGGTCCATAATCTAGTTAGATTCCTAACCCATTAATTTGATCTAATAATGATAAATGGGTGACATCTCATAGGTTTCATCATTAAGGGATTTTTTTATTTATTGGTTTACACAAAGTATTCAAGCTGAGGTATATAATTCTTATCATTACCTATGCTTCAGGCTCGCACAAGTAAATGAGAATCACATGGTCCTAAGCATGAATATTCTATGAAAACTAACATTATGATGTCATTCAATAGTAGACACTAGGGGAATCATGTCATTTTATGAATATCAAGAAAGATGGAAAGCATTAGGACAAGGATAGCATGCATAATTTGGTGGAATCCTAATGGATATTACTACTAGTTTATCTACACGAGCTAAGTCAAGGTGAAAGGCTAAGGGTCCCTTTAACGAAAATCCCCCCATATAACTAGGGTTACAGACTTCGATTAGTGAGTCCAACATTCTTTTCATAATTCAGTAGCTCCCTTTAGAATTTGGGTTATAGACTCTAGTCAGATGAGTCTGACGAATGCATGAATAAAGACTAAAGGTAATAATACCTTATCTTCACAGCCCCGTGAATCGTGTGGAATCATGGTCGCAATGTCATTATTATTATGAGGGCTTTTAGGGACTAATGGTGCATGTGTGATATGTAGTGCAAATGCAGTGGTGAGGAGCTTTATGCAATTGAGTATTACATAATAAGAAAATAATCATTTTTGAGTTGATCTCTCTTACTTAGAAGTCCCTAGTGGAGTCACCACTATGAGCAACTTATTTCTTATTTTTAGTTTCAAGTCAAATTGGTTATGTAAGGGTCTTTTCATTTTATTTCTAAGGGATATGGCAACTTTACCAAATAAGGACAAATGATTGATCTTAGAAGGAACGAGACACTTTTTCGATTTCGTGGAGTTGCCACCTAATTTTTAGAAAATTAGGAAAAGAAAGGAACAACATCAGGTCACTCAACAAGTATTGCCCCCAGTAGAGATTTTTGAGAGATTACATCTACTTTTTTTTACTATTTCTCATCATATGATGTTCGATATATAGCTATCATAACACACTTGAAAGAGTAAGCAAAATATTGATGATCTTTCATGCTCACGATCATTATTTATGCTACGATGATTTATAATGATAATATAAGGGATGCATGATGTCATCACTAAATAAAAAATATGATGACTTTATTCTGGGATATGAAATTTTCACATTATTGATATTTGCAATGTGATTTCATATTTTAAAACTAGAGGATGTATAATGATGATATGAAATGAGCATAATAAATCATAGATTATTCTTATAGCATGCAAAATTGCTAGTCTCATCACACAAGCACAATAATATTCCCAAATGTTGGCAATAATAAAAAATCCAACGTGATAAAATAAATGTGCCAAAATGATTATGTGGTCCTCAGATTCAACTAAGCTTGTGTGGGTTTTAAAGCTTTAGATTCAAGGGATTATTAAGATTTCCTTATTGAGAGTTCCAAAATGACAATAAAATGATGCTATTTTGTATACCCTTAAAGCATGCTTTGTCAAAGTTAAGGCTTGGTTTGGTAGAAAAGATATTTAATCACCTAAGAAAAAGGTAGTGGGAGAGCAAAACTATCTAGAAAGGCATTTCCAGTGCCTTTTATTAGATAGATATTTGAGTGTGTGTGTTTCCACTTCCTCCCCCCTCCAAAATTAGGTATGGAGGTGTCTATTTATAATGAAAAATGTATGGAATAGAGGAGTACATATGTGGTTATGCACATGTCCTTAGGACAAAGTGCATGGCCATGTGAAGTGTGCATGCTCATGTGTTCTTTTGCATGTTACGTGCTCTAAATAGGGTTTATGCTGGCTTTTCTGATGTTGGTTCCCAAAGTTTTTAGGCCTTCCAGATGAACTTCCAAATTCCATTTTGTCAAATTTAGCCTCAATTTTAGCGTGTGACACCTAGGTGTGTATATTGCTTTATGCACACTTCTAAGTGACAAATAATGGCCCTTGAGTTTTGTTGGACCATTATGGGACCACCTTCGGAGGTTTATGAGCCTTTTGGATATGTTTTAAAAGTCCTTTTTGTCAAAATTGATTTCCATTTTTTCACAAAGTTAGGTCCTAGTATAAATTAATGAACATCAGCCCAACAAACTAAGTGTTCCAAGAATGGAATTCTTAAAATAAACTTCTCATTATTATGATAATTCATCTTTTGTAAGGGCAGACACAACTTAATGGCTTAGTGATTAATTTTGAACATTGGTGGGGTTAGTTAGTTTTTTAAGGTTACACACTTAAGAGGTGTTATGAATGAGTAGACTCTAGTCATCTCAGAGGTTCATTTCATCATTGGAACTTTCTAGGGATAGTCAAATTTGAGGTATGACACACCACTAAATAGTCCTCATAAGTCAAATATTCAATAAGCTCCACTATCTGAGGCTAACGAACATATGAAGGATTAGAGATATACTTCCTCAACATAGAAATGTGGAATACATGATGAATATATGATAACTCTAGTGGTAATACTAAAATGTAAGCCACATCTCACACCCCTGAATGAATTTTGAAGGGTTCGATCTATCTTGGAGCTAAGTTACCCTTCTTACTAAACTTCATCACTGCCTTTAATAAAGACGCATTGAGGTACACCATGTCTTCCATAGAAAAAGATACATCTTTCCTTTTAGGATCAACATAGCTTTTTTATCGTCTAAAAGCTATCCTTAATCTTTGTTGGATGATAGGAATTTTCTCTAACATCACTTGCACCAACTCTAGGCATGCTTCAAATGAAGCCATCTCAACACTTGCATGATAACTATTTTTATATGAAAATTCAAAAAAACTTAGTTGTAAATCCCATTGACACTCATTCGAAGCATATCCTCTAAAGTCTAAATGGTCCTTTCAAACTAGCCATTAGTTTGAGGATGAAAAGTTATGCTAAAATCTAGTCTTGTACCTAAAGCCTTTTTGCAATTCTTGCCCAAAGACTAAAGTAAAATTTGGTCCTTTGTTGATGCAAACTGAGTTTATCTAACAAACTAAACCCACAATAATCTATTGATACCCACACCTTAGATCATCCAAGAAACAAGTTAGGTGGAAACTAGAGCCCTTAATTATATAACAATTAAGAACTCTAGCTATCAGGAAGTCACACAATTAGATATAGATGTTCTAATTAATAAGACAAGTGAACTATCAAACAATCGATTTTGTTTAAAACAAAGAATAAAACTCCAAGTAATTTGAAGCAAAATTCGTCACTTTATTTGATTTATAAAAAATATCCCCAAAATAGGCTATAAAATAAGCTATTTATAAGAATTCTTAATCCTAAACCTAAATTAAAACAAATCCTCAAAGGATGAGGATAACAAATCCCTAAAAGATAAGAAAACAAATCCTTAAAGGTAATGAATTATTTTACTTATTAACTAAGCTAAAGAAAAGTATTCCTAATTAAAAACAAACACTCTAAAACTGTTTTGGATAAGTAACAAATCCAAAATTCATTTCTAAATACTAATTAAACTAAATAACATATATTTGGGCTTCATCTTGGGCTTGGAATATGTGTAACTAATCCTTTGAGCTTAATATATCAAATTAGACCTAATAACACTATTTGGGCCTAAATACTCAATTTGCACCGAATGATTAAGCTTTGGACTAAAATTAATTCCATATGCATCAAATGGATTATATTGATTTAGATTTGTGCTTTGAGCCTATATTATTTGAATTAGCATATGTAATGCTTCTTTCATCTTCTTAGCACGTGCCCTTATGATTAGATCTCCATCATAAGTCAAAGGATCTTGAATCTTTGTTGGATTAAAAGTCCTTGTTATATTAGGATTGTCATCATTCCCCTTTTCCTCAAGTAGATTCATCCTCAAATCAGCACTTTCAAAATCAAAAGGACTCAAATCAGTAACATTAAAAGTAGTACTAACATTACACTTACTAGGTAGATCAAGCTTATATGCGTTGTCACTAAAACTACTTGAAATGGTCCATCTCTATGCGAATAAAGCTTTGAATGCCTATGGGAGGGAAACCTCTCCTTGCACATATGTAACCAAACCCAATCGCCAAGCACACTCATAACTTATTTTTGCCCTTTGTTATGTTGATTTGTTGTTTGTGCATTCCTTTTCTCAATATTTTGCCTAACCTTCTTATGAAATTTTTTGATAAATCCTGCCTTCTTTGCACCATCAAGATTAGAATATTCATGCATATGTAAAGGAGATAAATCTAATGGTGTCACTGGATTAAACCTATAAACAATCTCAAAAGGTGAATAATGTGTTAATGAATGCACACTCCTATTATATGCAAACTCTACATAAGGTAAACATTCTTCTCATGATTTTAAATTCTTTTTTATAATAGCACACAACAACTATCCTAATGTTTTATTCATAACCTCTATTTGACCATCGGTTTGTGGGTGCCAAGTAGTAGAAATTAATAACTTAGTTCCTTATTTTACCCATAAAGTCTTGCAAAAGTGAGATAAGAACTTATAATCCCTATCACTAATAATAGTTCTAGGTATGCCATGCAAACATACTATTTCTTTAAAGAACAAGTTAGCAATATGTGTTGCATCATTAGTTTTATGACATGCAATAAAATGCACCATCTTATTACATCTATCAACTACAACATAAATACTATCATGACCATGCCTAGACCTAGGTAAACCAAGAACAAATATATCAACCCAAGGTGATGTAGGAATAGGCAAAGGAATATACAAACTATAAGGTTTAGCTTATAATTTATCTTGCAAACATGTAATGCACTTAGCATAATATTTTTCAACATTATTCTTCATTTTAGGCCAAATGAAATGCTCATGTAAAACATCTAAATTTTTAGCTTTTCTAAAGTTTCCCATTAAACCCCCTTCATGTGCTTCTTTAATAAGCAATTTGCACATGGAACTTTAAAGCACACATAATTTATTTTCCTTAAATAAAAACCATTGTACCTATAACACAAATGCACCCTTTTCACATGCATCAAACATATTGCTAAAATCTTGATCATTCATATATAATTCTTTAACATGCTTAAAACCAAGTAATTTAGCATCTAAAGTAGAAAGAAGTGTGTACCATTGAGATAATGCATATGCCACTATGTTATCTTTTCCTTTTTTATACTTGATGACATATGGAAAGGACTCTATGAATTCACTCCATCTAGCATGCCTTTTAGTAAGCTTATTTTATCCTTTCAAATGTTTTAAACTTTTATGATCAGTGTGAATTACAAACTCTTTAGGTAAAAGATAGTGTTGCCATGTTTACAATGCCCTAACTAATGTATACATCTCTTCATTATACGTTGGGTAGTTTAGAGCTACTCCATTAAACTTTTCACCAAAATAAATGATAATCCTTCCTTCTTGCATCAAAACAGCTCCAATGCCAACTCTAGAAGCATCATATTCAATCTCAAAAGTTTTATCAAAGTTAGGTAAAAAAAGTAAAGGCGCATTAGTTAACTTAGATTTAAGCAAATTAAATGCCTTTTTTTTATCATTACCCCACTTAAAACCTACATTCTTTTTAATTACTTCTGTGAGTGGTGAAGTTATGCTAAAATAATCCTTAACAAACCTCCTATAGAAACTAGCTAAGCCATGAAAAGATCTAACTTCCACAACATTCTTAGGTGTAGGACATGATTCAATAGCCTTGACCTTCTCACTATCTACCTTAATTCCATTAGAACTAACAACAAAACCTAAAAACACAACTTTAGGTGTACAAAAACTACACTTAGTAAGGTTAGCATACAATTGTTCTTTGCTTAAAGTTTCAAAAAATAATTGCACATGCGTAATATGCTCATCTAATGACTTGCTATATACAAGAATATCATCAAAATACACAACCACAAACTTACCTATAAAATCATGCAAGACATGGTTCATTAAATGCATGAAAGTACTAGGTGCATTAGTTAAACCAAAAGGCATAACTAACCATTTACATAAACCATATTTAGTTTTAAAGGAAGTTTTCCATTCATCCCTTACTTTCATTTTAATTTGATGATAACCAGACTTCAAATCAATTTTAAAGAATATAGAAGAACCATGAAATTCATCTAACATATCATCTAAATAAGGAATAGGGTGGCAATACTTAATTGTAATTTTATTTATAGCATGACAATCAATGCACATTCATTAAGAACCATCCTTCTTAGGGACTAATAGAACAAGAACAGTGCATGGACTCATACTTTCCTTAATCAATCCCTTGGATAACAACTCTTTAACCTGATGTTGCATCTCCTTAGTTTCTTTAGGATTACTTCTATAAGCTCATCTATTAGGTATTTGCACACCAGGAATGAAATCAATTTGATGCTCAATCCCTTTTAATGGAGGCAAACCCTTTGGCATCTCTTTAGGGAAAAAATCTTCATATTCCTATAAAAGAGTTTGAAAATAACTAAGCAAAGAAGAAAAATTAGTGTCACTGGACAAATAGGCACCTTTGTACAAAAGTACAAGTAGAGGCTGCCTAGTTAATAAAGCCTTTCGTACCTTACCCTCTCTAGTATAGAAATTGCCTTTTACCTCTTTTCTTTTCACTCTTTACACATTTAGCTCTCCTTTTACAAGCGCACCACACTCATTCTTTTTATGCATCCCCTCTTTCTCACCTTTTTCCACTCATTTCTCGTACCTCTCTAGGCTTTTCTCACAACTCTCCTTTTGCTTGTGTGCCTTTTCTTTTTCATGCGCACTCTCACGCTCACTTAAAATTTTTTTGATATTTAAAAACTTACTTTGGAGTCAAAGGAATAAGAGTAATAGGCTTATTACTTATAACAAAAGAATATTTTTTAGTAAAACCATTATGCTTAGCTCACCTATCATATTGCCAATGGCATCCTAATAGTATGTGATTAGCCTGTATAGGAACTACATCACACAATACTTCATCATGATATTGCCCAATAGAAAATGTTATCATTGCTAGCCTAGTAATCTTAATATCCCCACAATCATTCAGCCATTATAATTTATAAGGCCTAGGATGTTTAGTTGTTTTTAAGCCTAACTTATCAACTAAACTAGCATTAACAACATTAGTACAACTACCACCATCAATAATCATACTACATAATTTATTATCAATTTAACACCTAGTATGAAAGATGTTTTTGCATTGTACCTCTTCTTCCTTAGCTTGCATGTTAAGTGCATGCCTTATAACAAGAGTGAATAATAATCCATCTAAGGGTTCCATCTCTTCTCCATGATCATTAGATGTGTCCTCAAGTGGTGGTATTTCACTTATATCTTCATCTTCATCCTCACTTTCAATTTTGCCATTGGCTAAAGCAATTATCACCTTTGTGTTTGGACATTGAGTAGCCTTATAACAAAAGCCTAAACACATAAAACACTTGAGATTATGTGTTCTAAAGTTATGATTGCTACTTTTAGGCATAAATTTATTGTTTCCCTCATCAACCTTCTTGCTTATTTGATTGCCCTTTGGTTTAAAGTTTGATGAAGTATTGCTCTTTTCATTACCCTTCTAATTTGACTTCCATGGGGTAGAGGAATTCAAATTAGTGGAATTCAAATTAGTCATACGTCCCTTAATTTCTTCTCTACCTTGATAGCCATATGTGGCATGTCATCGAATTCAACATAGTGGTGTAGTTCAACAAGGTTGGCAATGTCACGATTCAAACCATGGAGAAACCTAGCCATAGCGGCCTCTCTATCTTCAATCATATTAGCCTTAATTATAGCCATCTCCATCTCTTGATAATATTGTTCTACACTTTTAGAACCTTGTACATGTCATTACAAACCATTATATAGTTTGCGATAGTAATGTTGTAAGACAAATTGCTTACGCATGATTATCTTCATCTCATCCCATGTGGAAACAGAATGTTCTTCATTTCTTCTCTGATTTGTACTACCCCTCCCTCTACATCGTGGGGCAGGAGGAGCTTTATCGTAAATGGACTACTCACCCTCATCATAAGCTGTATTCATAGAAGGAGCATTATGTGCTCTCCTTCTCATTTTGAAAAGATAAAAATAAAGAAATTCAAAACATAATAAGTAATTGACATAAACATAAAATTCTAGAAGCATCGATCATAACAATTAAGATTTATCACTTATTCACTGCAGTACTTCAAGAAAAGACATTAAAATGACCCAAAAGATCAACTAATAAACCATAAGCTCTGATAGCAACTTTGTCACAACCTAAACCTATAGGTACGTGATCAATACTAGGGAATGGGAAATACATAATGCAACTGAAATTTGTAGTAAGCCTTAGAAAATTTTTCACAAATAATCAATCATCTCAAAAATAAAACTATAATAAATTCACCAATATATTAAATACATGCGATAATATATCCAAATACATTAATATCTCAACTCAAATAAAACCAAAATACTAATAATGCAAGTTCGTCATTGACTGCTATTGGACCTAGAATTCAATTACATAGTACTTAAATCAAATAAGCATATATAAGGAAGCCAATGAAAGAGAAACCCATCGCAAACCTTGATCGGTACCAAACTAACTATGAGGTCTTAAAAAAATAAATTGAGGGAAATCATACCTTACTAAGTGAATTAATTTTATAAAATGCATGCTAGTTTTAAAAACATTTGTTAAAACCATTTTCAAGGTAAAGTAAAATAAAATAAATATATATATTGAATTTTTTTATTTTCTCAATTACCTTTATATAAAATCCTTTTTAAAATTCATAATTCAATTTAATATAAATCTTTGTAAAAAATCATATAAATTAATTATTTTAGTGAAAAGCCTGGCAGAACAACTAAACCATCAATTAAAATAGCCTTTTAGCTCTCTTTAATCCAAGTGACTATCATCCTAAGAGCAAGCTCAACTGAGTTATAGTTGTAGTCCATTCACTTATTCCTTTATTAATGTCTCAAGAGCAAGCTCATCCAAGTTACATCCCATTTCTAGCATGAGAGCTCTAGCTCCATAACAATTGATATAATAAGCTTCTTTATTATTTTAATCATGTGAAAATGTAATTTAAACATCCATAACACACATTCTATAAAATTGACTCATAAGTTAAGCGTGTTGGGTGATGCGTCCTCCGCTGCCCAAGTGCTATAACTCTCACCTTAAAGTCCTTTAAAATAAATAATATTTATTTAAAATAATTCTTATATGATAAACTAAGTAATTTCGTAAAGTTTCTCAATTTATAAAAATCATGAAATTGAAGAGACTGACTTGATCTAAGACACACTTAGATATAAATTAACACATACCAACATCACATTTTATGAAAAATCTACTGAAAATTTGCCAGAATCTCTCTTATAAAATCAACATCTCTTTATTAAAAGTAGAGTCGTTCCTGCACAAAATGACACTTCTATAACTCAACATCTCAGGTTGGGCCCTCGAACTACATTTTATACCCACCCGAGAACTAACATCATAACATAAATAATAACAAATATAATTTTCTCAAATCACTAATATATTATAAAATTTAGTTAACCAACACAATTTAATTTATTTATATAATAAAAGTATAAAAGAAATTTATTTCCAAATAAATAGTAACATTTAAGTTTATAAATAAAATTTTGTTAATGGAATCAAATTTCCCTTTTTGAACTAAATTAAAATTAATTATAAATTACTATTTAAATAGCTTAAATAATAAAAAAAATAATGAAGGAATCATTTAAAGTTGAGAATAATAAATAAATTTATTATTCATTTATTTCTCCAAAATTACTACTAATTAACTAAAAATTATTTTCATACTTTTATTATTTAAATTCATTTTAAATAGAATAAATAAAAATAAATTCAATTAAAATTAAATAATCACTAATTTCTAATAATTTTCCTAAAATACATTTTTAAACATAGTGTGTAAATATTCAAATCTTAAATTATGCAAATAATCTCACAAAATGTCCTTCACAAAGTTTAATTTACATAATTTATAGAATTTAATAAAAATATAAAAAATTTTGGGTCAGAGTAGTACTGGAATAGTAACTCGAGACTCGAAAATCCAAATTTTCTAGAAAATTATAACAAAAAACCAAATGGAGGATCTCAACGCCAATTTCATTTTAAATAACAACAACTAAACCTAGATCAACCTAATTAAAGCTCAATTAATTAAAATACATAAAAAACACAAAATTGAATTACCTAAAATTGAAGTTATTCCCAGTGGTGGTTCCTAAAATTGATTGAGGGGTTTCGAAGTCCATGAGGAGAGGAATTATTTGAGACCACTAGTGAGGCCGAGTGTTACTAGAGCCGGCTATGGTGGCTCTCTCTTCTCCTCAGTTGGTAAAGGAAATAGAGGGGAAGAGAGAGGGAAGGTGACCGAAGGAAAGAGGAGTGGCTAGTGGCGTTGATTGGAGCTGCTGCGACATTCAGTGGTGACTGGTGTAGAGGGTGGCTTTTGGTGATAGTAGCTGGAACAAGGGAAGAAGAAGGAACGAAGAAAAATAAAGAAAGGAAGGGAGAAAAAAGAAAGAAAGGGAAAAATAAAGCAAAAAAACTTTTTTTACTTTTTAAATTTAAAGTACAAAGTACATATATTAATTAAAAATAAAAATATCCACTCACCTTTATTCACACACAAAATATATTTATAATATACTCTAATAATTTTTAATTTATTAAAACACTTCAATAAATACTCATTTAATATTATTTAAATAAAATAATAATTAAAACTCTATAATCCACATTTTATATTAATAAATAAAAAACAGGTCTTTACAAAAAAGTTGCCTACAACATAGAGTAATTAGTTGCCATATTTTGAGAATAAGCAGCCCAGAGATGAACCTGAGTCAATAGGATGGCCTGGGGATGCACTATTATCATCCTTGCAACTGCACCAGTTGCATTATCCCTAACAGCATCATCTAGCTCAAATTCCTCGAATAATGGGTAATGACCACGTATGATATCACAATAAATCTAGTCTTGATGAAAGGAAAAAACTCTAAAAATGTAGGTGGTTTGAAAGAATGAAATTCAATGCCAAACTTAGTTCCCAAAAATTGTTAAATTCTTTATTATTAGTTATTTAAAGTACACTCTATATCCTCATAAGCTTGATTAAAGCAAACTATCATAAAAGACAATTCATAAATATCAAAGAGGAAAAATACTGCAATTAAACATGATATAACACAAATGAAGGGTTAGTTCATGGGCTCTATATATAAAGGATACTTGAATGTTGATTTGCCTCCATATTTACACTATTTCCTAACATAAAATGCAACATTTCTTTTGGTGGTTGCCTTTGATGATGATAATTCTTTTAGTGCTAAGGGCATTACTCTTTGAAACATGACAAGAAGAATTAGAGAAAACTATAGAAACTGCTGCATATCAAAATATAGAAAATAAGAAAGTTATATTTTGATAAATTACATCAATATGGGCAACTACTCGGCCATCCATATTCTAAGCAACTTTAGCAAGGCAACCAACCATCATAGTTTGATCTTATGGAGGGCATGAAGCTTTATATCAATCCTAAAAGTAAAAACATTAAAATTCCATAATGTGGAACTCTCATTATGAGATGGAAAATATATATATTGCAAAATACTAAGTGCTAACCATACCTTATGGCTATATTTAGTTCATACCTTACGGCATGTTAGGTTACTATTGCATTTGGAATGAGCATGTGAATTATTTATGCATTCTAATTCTTAAGAATCTTATTTCAAGTTTATTTTTGAAATTATATAAAACCTAGCATCAGTCTTAAGAATTAAACTTAAAAATAGACAAAATTCCAATATAAATTTAAGTCATTCAATATAAGAAAATTGAAAAAATTCCTTTATGAACTAAGCAAAAAAAAAAGTTGCATTCCATTTCAAAGCTAAAGCAAACTAATAAAGCCTTAGCCTATAATGAAACTCATCTTCATATCTAGTTGTTTTTCATGATTATGTGCATAAGCAAACACTCTCATATGATCATAATTACGTTTTTTCTAAAATAAAACTATATACATACTTTTATTTATAACAATTAAAGTTAGTAATAAATTTATAAGATAAACAACTATTAGAACAAATTCTTGCCAAATTTTCAAAGGTAAATGAGCTTAAAAGAGTAAAGACTCTACTACATTAAGAATATGATGATGTTTGTCATCCACTCTCCCATTTTATTGCGATGTAGTAACATAAGAGGTTTGGTGCTTAATTCCATATGTAGTAAAAAATTCTTTCACGTCTTTTAAAATAAACTTATTACCATTATCACTTCTTACCATATTTACCCTGAAGCTATACTGATTTTTCACTAAATAACAAAACATCATTAAGTAACAATATGCTTTTGATTTGTTTTTCATAAGATAAACCTAAGTGTGTGTTGAATAATTATCGACAATCATAAAAAAAATACAAAAGAGCACCACTAAAATATAAAACAAAGTAAGAACCTTACATATCAACATGTATAATTGTAAAATATTTAGTACTTTATTTATTGTTAATGGAAAAAGGCAATCGAGATTGTTTAGCTTTATGAAAAGTGTTATAAATTTTTTGAAAATCATAAGAAAGTGGAATATTTGGAATTAGATTTAGTTTTTTTAAAAGGAATGTAATCTAGATGCAAATAGAACATGATATGGTTGTAAAACACTTTAACTCGCTATTCCATAGTTTGCTTCCAATTGATAAACACCATCATGAATTTTACCCATTCTAATCAAAATCCCCATGTTTAGGTCCTAAAAAGTACAAAACTTAGGAAAGAAAGTTATTTAGTAATTTAAGCCTTTTATGCCTTTGGCAACTAAAAGAAGGTTATATTTGATTTTAGGAAAGAAAATTGCATTTTTTTAATTGAAATTTTTTATGTAACTTGAGAGATACCAATGTGTGTTACTTTAAGAGTAGAGCTATCATGTATTTTAATAGGTGGATACGAAGAAACACATCTAACATTATTGTGCTTTTTTTTAACCATATGCTAAGAAGCACCATTATTAACTATCTAAGGATCACTTAATAAAGTACACTTACCTACAAATTTGGCTAGGCATTCATTACTATGCTTGTGATTAGTAGTTGAACCAATAAGAGCCAAAAGTTTAGAGCACTAACTTACAATCAATCCAACAACCTATTGTACTTATTGTTATGCACTATTAAACTTATGATTGTTTGATTTTGGCTTACACCGTTGCTACTCCCTAAGACTAGTGTGATCAATGATCATTTATAGCCATATTGTCATACCTTTATCATTGCCCAAAGCTTTGCTTCCCAAAGTTTCTTTTATTATGTCAAAAATTACTTATATTATTACCTGACCTCCATGACCTTGTTAATCGCTTCTCTAACGTAAAGGATAGTTGTTTATCTAAAAAAATTATTCTTTAATATGCCTATATTTTCCAATGTTCACATCATTTGTAATGTAGACTTATTGAATTCTAGCCTCTATTTCCAACATCAAATTTTATAGCAAAAGCTACAACTTTTGTAATTGGTGTCAATTGTCCACCTTTTTGTATAGATAATTATTATTATGAGCAACCTTCCTTTTTTTTGTTATTTTTTCATTTTTGAGGGACAAGGAAACTTTACTAAATAAAGACAAGTAATTGGTCTCAAGGGGACGAGACACTTTTGATTTTATGGAGTCACCACCTAATTTTTAGAAAATTGGAAAAAGGAAGGGACAACATCAAGTCACTCAGCGAGTATTGTCCCCAGCAGAGATTCCTGGGTTCAGGAGATCACATATACTTTTTGACTATTTCTCATTATATGATATTTGATGTATAGTTATTGCAATACCTGAAGTGGGTCAAATTGTATACCCTAGTCTCTAAGGACATAGTATAGAGCAAGTAAGGTGTTGAACACTCGAGATTTGGTCATAATTTATATTAAGCGAATAGATACTTAGATGGATAGGCAGAAAATTATAAATGAAGATATCTAATGGTTTTATTTAATTCTAAACTACTAAGGAAATACTAATTACTCTAACTATTATAAAATATGAAAAAAAATAATATATATATATATATATATATATATATATATATATATATATATATAACCCTAGTCTCTAAGGACATAGTATAGAGCAAGTAAGGTGTTGAACACTCGAGATTTGGTCAGAATTTATATTAACCGAATAGATACTTAGATGGATAGGCAGAAAATTATAAATGAAGATATCTAATGGTTTTATTTAATTCTAAACTACTAAGGAAATACTAATTACTCTAACTATTCAAAAATATGAAAAAATAATAATAATATATATATATATATAAATGGGAAAATCACAAATCAGAACCAAATAAGAACTTAAACATAGTTATCATAAAATAAGTTTATTGGAAATTAGCCTATAGTCTTTAAAAGCAACTCTCATTGTCGATTAAAGCTATTTGCTCACAGAGTCTACAAGCACTCTCATTGTATTGTAGAGATAAGAGAAAACCACAAAGCATATTATACTAATTATACCTCCTTTAAAAGGAATTCCCTTTACAATACCCTGCAAAATTGCAGTCTTAAGTAAATTCAATTATCTTCCACTAAATTACCCCAACTCTCGTTAGTGATAATTAGATTGACACGTTATATATGGTGATTAAACATACATAAACACAAGTAGCACTAATTGAAATTAAATCATAAAAGATATAAGAAAAAATGTGGTTCATATTTAATTCATTATTACAATTAAATCACAAATCAGAACCAAATAAGAACTTAAACATAGTTATCATAAAATAAGTTTATTGGAAATTAGCCTATAGTCTTTAAAAGCAACTCTCATTGTCGATTAAAGCTATTTGCTCACAGAGTCTACAAACACTCTCATTGTATTGCAGAGATAAGAGAAAACCACAAAGCATATTATACTAATTATACCTCCTTTAAAAGGAATTCCCTTTACAATACCCTGCAAAATTGCAGTCTTAAGTAAATTCAATTATCTTCCACTAAATTACCCCAACTCTCGTTAGTGATAATTAGATTGACACGTTATATATGGTGATTAAACATACATAAACACAAGTAGCACTAATTGAAATTAAATCATAAAAGATATAAGAAAAAATGTGGTTCATATTTAATTCATCATTACAATTCCCATACAAAAGACTTAGCCTAGATACATAATTAAAAAGAAACAAAAGAAGATCAAATTCAACATAGAAAGAAAGAAAAAAAGATAAAGAATTGAATAAGTAAAACTCCCTTCTATGACTTCTAAATGATGTGGTAACTTAAGATGATCCCCTCTTGCACTTGGCTTTGTCTCATTCAAAGAGTTCTAACAATGACTACTATAACTAATGTATTTCTAAAAACACTTTATTGATACTCTCTAATTTGATTGAATGTCTTCTTTCAATTTAGAGTCATACATATGTTGTCATTTTCTTTTTTCTTTCAGACTAGAAATGATGCATATATAGAACTTGGAAGCTACTGGAAGTGTCTAGAATATGATTGAACTTGGAAAGGCACCACTTGACTTGAAAAGTCACCATCCTATGCAGATACTATAACTTCAAGGGAAATTTCGTCCATCCAAATGACTTTATATCTAAAAAGTTCTTTCATGAAAGTTGTAGAAAATTCTATTATCTTTCTATAAAAACTTGAATCACCTAATTTAAATGTATGTAGACGGATTTATGGCCAAAATACAAAAACTGCTCAAACTAGAAAATTGCATCTTTTTTACTAGGCATGAATGTGACGACTCATCACAGAGGCTCTCAATGATAACTCGTACAAGTGGTGATGACTCGTCACCCTTCCTTTTTTATCCAAGTTTGATCCCTTTTACTTCTAGCTTGCTCCAATCAATTCCAAGTGTCTTCTAAATCACATTTAAGCCCTAAATCATTCATAGAACTTACATAGTAAGTCCTATTGATAATCAAGCAAAAACATCCATTCACTAATCAAACAAACACATAAAACATAATGAAATGAAATGAAAATAGACCTAACAAGCCTAAATAACTATGCATATTTGCATTATATCAAACTCCCCCACACTTAGACCTTGCTTGCCCTCAAGCACGAAAAGATCTAAGATAGAAAAGCACACAAAATTTCCATCTCTTTCAAAATAAATGTAGTCATCTTTGCAAATCATTTCAATTACGAAAGAGGTTAGAAAAGATGAATTAATAATTAGACTTCCAATGCTCAACATAGATAAAAACAAGCAAGCTTCATAACATAAGCAATAAAATTTTCAATTTATCTCAATTTACTAATAATAAAATCCAGAATACAGAGTTAAAGTTCTAACCAAGCTACTTAACCAAATAGTTATTATCCAAACTTAAGATTTCCTAGAAACAAAAGAAACCTTGAGATAATGTTAAGCACACATATCAACTCACTTTCCTCATGGCATTTTTAGACATTTTAATCATAAGCATATTTACTAGATGTTCTCTTTCTGAATGAATGCAAATGAGGAGCAAATAAAAATGCACACAACTTACTCGAGATTCATCTACTTGTGACATTATACATCCCTTTTCAAATGAATGAAACTAAGGAGCATACTTAATTACACACAACTTACTCAAGACACAACATATGACAAACATTTTTTTACTTATTTATTTTTTCTTTCTTTCTTTTTTTTTATGTACTCATCCATTATTGAAAAATGAGTTTCATCAGTATTATGGCTATAGTTTCCCTAAGGTTACTCATATTCCCAAGAAAACCTAGGCTTAAATCCTTACTACCTTAGCCTTAAGCATAGTTAGCAAGTTGACTAAATATTCTTAAAATATTAAAAATAATAAAAAGAGATAAAAAGAAAAATTTATAACCTATACTAGATGAAACTTAAAACTTTACCAATTGAGCATAAGAACTAGTTATCAATTTAGAAAACATAAGCTAAATAAAAAATGAAAAAGATTTATAAGATAACTACTTATTAAAAGATAGGAAGAGAATGAATAATATGGATGCAAAATAGCACTACCAAAATGCAAAATGCAAAACGTGTAACACACATAAAACATATAAAACATGCAAATAATATACTGCTAATATATCACCATATACCACTAATATACTAATAATATACTACTAATATCATACTAATATCCCTTCCCCCACACTTAAAAACATGAATTGACCTCAATGTAAGTAAAAATAAAGCAAAGGAAAGGATAAAAGTACTCCCTCAATCATCTGTAGGGGTAGTCGGTGGAGAGACTTGATTGGGTAGCCGAAGCGAGCGAAAATTTGGTTCAATTTTTACTCTATCTTGTGTTGCTGATGAGAAAGTTATTGATTTTTAAATTACATCTCATTGAGTTGACACTACCTAGCAATCTGCGTATCCAAAATCTGATCCCAAATGGGTGGATGTGCACTTGAGGATCCACCGACTTCACCATGCATTGGATATGTGAGGAGAGGAATAACATCTAGTGGTTGATATGGAGGCAATTCTTCCTCCGGTTCACTTTCCTCTACTTCTTCCTCTTGAGGAACATCAACCGGTGGTGGTCCTTTAATCCCTCTCTAATAAGAACGGGATTGGGGAGGAATCAAACAAAAGGCAACATCCTCCACTTCTCCTCTTACAAAAGCTTGCTTAATAAAATAAGAACACTCAACAAAATGAATGTAGTTAGCAAGATTAACATTCAAAGCTTTTGTAACAATGGTAATCAAATGGCCATGAGTCAAAGGTGCATCCTTACGGGAAGCACAACCTAACAATTGATTAAACACCCAATAGGTCCAACATACTTGTTTCTTATTATGAATGCACCACATTAGAAATAACTCTTGTGCAGTGACTCCGTTAAATTCTATTTTATAAAATAGAACGCATGCAAGCACTTTATGTAACAACTAATATTTCAAGTCCTTAATAAACATTGCATTGCCTTTCCTAAAGCCAAAATGGTGTGTGCAAACCAGTCAAGAACATCCAGAATTCATTCAACTTAAAAGATGATGGGGGATCACATAACCCATCTCTTTTGAAACCAAAAACATGATTCATGAAAGTGTAGGTAAGTTGATGTTTCTTGCCTAGCATGTGAAATTCAAGAATTTATGAATTCTTAGCATTAACATCCAAAGTTGTATAAAATTTGGTAGTTAATTCCACATTAGTATCTTCATGCATAGAAATAAATTTCTTAAGACCATATTGATTCAACAATTGATCAAAAGATTCAAGCATACCCACATCATTCAAAAGAGAGTTAGGAATGTACTTACAGCCCAAGATTTCCCTAAACTTGATTGTTGTGAACTTTACACCTTCCTTATGAGTAAGGATTAGAAACTTGGCTTTGTAGGATTGAGATAGAACCTCCTCCTCTTGATGTGTTTCTACAAGATGTGGTCTCTTAGATGAGGAAGCCCTTGTCTTACCCATGATGATAGTCCTTGTTGAATGAAATAGAAAAGCGAAAGGAAAACAAAAATAATGAAAGGGGAGGGGAGTGATTCAGTTTGGTTTAAGAAAGAAGAAAGTATGTGAAAAACCTAAGTATACAGATAAGAGAGCAAGGGGAAGATGAAAGAAAAGAAAATAAATAGACTAAGTGAAGAAATGAGGGAAAAAGGAAAGACTAGGTATGTATATATATGTAAGAAAATAATAAAGAATAAAACTTAAACAAAGAAACACTTAAAAAAATGTATAGGATATGTGTGTGTTGGGAAATTATAGTCAAATGGTGTATTTATAGATGTAGTAGGGGTGTAAGATGTAGGGGTGTAAAGTGAGTGAAAAGGTATGTATAGGTTAGAAAAGGTATGTGGATATGAAAGGACATGACTATTCTTGGAAAAGAAACAACTTTTCATATAAAAAAATGTGTTTAGTTTAGGAATAAAGAGAATAGGAAAAATATATGAATAAAATAAGGTATATATCATATGAAAAAATAATAAAATTAAGCTATGATAAAGGTGTATATAGAAGAAAAACATATATATACAAAGTTAAGGGGGGTGTACAAGTCGTCAACATGGTGATGACTCATCACCTTGATTCTCTGTGATGAGTCATCAAGGCTTGATGACTCGTTGCCTAGGCTTTAGGTGAAATGTGTCTTCTTGATAAGTCATCAAGTTGGTGATGACTCATCATCCTAACCTTCTATGACGAGTCGACAAAGCTTGATGACTCGTCACTAACTCATGACAGTGTGTGCATATTTTGTGCATAACTAGTCCTATATGAAAATGTATAAAACTAAGTAAAAATAGAATAAAAAACCAATTATAAACTAAATGTATACTAAAAATATGCATAATAAGTAAAGAAATATGGGTGAATTAGTGAAATTAAGGAAAATGAAATAGAAGAGAAATATGTGTGTCGTACCTTGCTAAATTATGGGAAGTCTATAGCTTAACTTGACCATACTTCAACTAAGGTGTAGATAGAGAAATAAAAAGGCTCATATCAATTTCATCATCGATCAAGTAGGGCTTGAGATGATGTCCATTTACCTTAAAATTTTGCCCCTTTGCATTAGCAAGATCAACTACCCCATAAGGATAAACCTTGATAACTTTAAAAGGATGTGTCCATCATGACTTCAACTTTCCCAAAAATAATCTAATTCTTGAATTAAAAGGAAGAACAAGCTCACCTTCATGAAACTCCTTTTTAGATAAGTGCTTTTCATGCCAAAACTTAATACGATCATTATATAACATTGCATTCTCGTAAGCATTCATCCTCAACTCATCCAATTCGTTAAGCTGAAGTAACCTCTTCTTACCAGCCTTCTTCAAATCAAAATTCAAAGCCCTTGTTGCCTAATATGCCTTGTGCTCTAATTCAATAGGGAGATGACATGACTTCCCATAAATTAATTGATAAGGGGTAAGGCCAATTGGGGTTTTAAAGGCTATCCTATATGCCCATAAAGTATCATCAAGCTTTAATGCCCAATCTTTCCTTAAAGAAGACACCATTTTCTATAAAATCCACTTAATCTCTCTATTACTAATCTCAACCCGCCCACTTGTTTATGGGTGATATGGAGTAGCAACCTTGTGTGTTACTCCATAATTCTTCAAGAGAGCCTCAATCACATAATTACAAAAATGGGAACCTCCATCACTAATCAATGCCTTAGGAGTACCAAACCTAGGAAAAATAATTTTCTTAAGTTTCTTATTAACCACTTTAGCATCATTAGTGATGGTTGGCAATGCTTCCACCCATTTGGAAACATAATCTACCATAACTAAAATATACTTGTAGCCTAAAGAGCTAGGAAATGGACCCATGAAATATATTCCCTAAACATCGAAGAGCTCAACTTCAAGGATTCCTTATGAAGGCATCTCCTTTTTCTTAGTGATATTACCCATTCTTTGACATCTATCACATGTAAGAACATACTCTTTAACATCTTGAAATAAATTTGGCCACCAAAAACTATAATGTAGTAGCTTAGATGTCATTTTCTCTGCACCAAAATGTCCTCCAACATTCAAGGCATGCAAATGTGTTAAAACATCTTGAGCTTCATCTTGAGGAATGCATCTCTGAATTAAACCATCAACACATTTCTTGTAAAGCAAGGGCTCCTCCCAATAATAGAATTTAATATCATGCAGAAATTTCTTCCTTTGTTGATAATCCATTCCATAAGGAAGAACACCACTCATAAGATAATTTGCAATGTCCACAAACCATGGAAGTTCCTTTGATGCAATCCTTAGTAGATGTTCATCATGAAATGTTTCATTAATTGGCACACCATCATCGTTCCTCATCAATCCATCTTGATCAAGTCTTGATAGATGATCCACAACAAGATTCTTACTTCCCTTCTTGTCTCTCACTTCCTAATCAAACTCTTGAAGCATCAAAATCCATTATAGGATTCTAGGTTTTGCATCCTTCTTGCTTAGAAGATACTTAAGAGCAGCATGGTCTGAATAAATAATCACCTTTTGCCCCATAAGGTATGCTCTAAACTTGTCAAATGCATAAACAATAACAAGCAACTCCTTTTCTATAGTGGTATAGTTAATCTGAGCTTCATAAAGTAGTTTGCTAGCATAGTAAATCACATAAGGCTTGCCTTCCTTTCTTTGACCCAACACAGCCCCACAGCAAAGTTGCTAGCATCACACATTATTTCAAATGGCTACTCCCAATTAGGTGGATGCAAGATGGGTGCAAAAACAAGAGCTCTTTTCAAAGTTTCAAATGCATCAAGGCACGCATCATCAAACTCATAAACAGCATCCTTAGCAAGTAACTTACACATTGGCTTTGCTATCTTGGAGAAGTCTTTAATAAATCTTCAATAAAAACCTGCATGTCTAAAGAAGCTTCTTATGTCTTTAGCACACTTCAGAGGTGGCAAGTTTTCAATCACTTCTATCTTTGCTCTATCTACTTCAATGCCTCTCTTTGAGATTGAGTGACCAAGAACAATTCCTTCTTGTGCCATGAAGTGACATTTTTCCTAATTCAAGACTAACCCATGCTCATTACACCTGTTAAGAACTTTGGATAGATTGTCTAAACAATTGGAAAGTTTAGTACCATAGACACCAAAATCATCCATAAAAACTTATACACAATCATCAAGTAGGTCACTAAATATTGAAAACATGCACCTTTGAAAAGTTGCAGGTCCATTACATAAATGAAAAGGCATACACCTAAAAGCAAATGTACTATAAGGATAAGTAAATGTATTCTTAGCTTCGTCCTCAGGATGAATAGGAATTTGATGAAATCCACTAAGTCCATCCAAATAACGAAAGTAAGAAAAGTTGGCTAGTCTCTCAAGAACTTGGTCAATAAAAGGCAACGGGAAATGGTCTTTCCTAGTTGCTTTATCTATTTTTATATAATCAATGCACATACACCATCGAGTGATATTTCTAGTAGGTATCAAATCATTAGATTCATTCCTAACAACAGTTAAGCCTCCCTTCTTTTGTACAACTTGAATAGGGCTCACCATTTACTATCACTAATAGAATATATGATTCCATTATCAAGCAACTTAGTTACCTCTTTTCTAACCACTTCTTTAAGAGTGGGATTTAGCCGCCTTTGACCTTTAATGGAAGGCTTGGCATGGTCCTCTAAAAGAATTGTATACATACATATATTAGGACCAATTCCTTTAAAATCATTTATAGAATAACCAATGGCATTCTTATGACTATTCAACTCATCACATAAGGCATCAACATTATCATTAGATAAAGATGAATTAACAATAAAAGGAAATTTAGAGTTAGAGTCAAGAAATGCATATCTTAGATTTGACAGCAAAGGCTTGAGCTCTAATTTAACTTCTTCAATTAATGTAGTATCTTTTGGATCATCCTATGTCCTTAAAGATTCAAATCTTAATGTCCTATGAGAAGGTTAATATGGAGTCACCTCCAAGACTTGCTCATTAGCTTCTTGGATCATGTATGGCTCCATAGAATCATTCATCAAACAATCATGAATTACTTCTTCAATGCATTCATCAATAGCATCAACAGAATCAGCTCTACTTGCCACTTCTATGGGTGTTGACTTCATAATCTTCATGACATCAAATTCCATAGATTCATTATCCACCTCTAATGTGATATTTCCTCTTTTCATATCAATAATTGCTCCTACTGTCATAAAAAATGGCCTTCCAAACAAGATTGGAATCTCAAGATCTTCCTCCATTTCCAATAAAACAAAGTCAGTTGGTATTACAAACTTTCCCACTTTAGTTGGTACATTTTCTAGAATGCCAAGTGCATATGTAACATATTTATCCACCATGAAAAAACACATTTTGGAAGGCTTAAGTTCTTCTAACTTAAGCCTTTTGTAAAAAGGGTAAGGCATAAGGCTAACACTAGCACTAATATCACATAAAGCTTTATCAAAATGTGTACCTCCAATTACACAAGGAACCATAAATGAACTAGGATCCTTAAGCTTTGGTAGAGACTTGGAGTACATAGCATTGGATTCTTCAATAAGAGAAACTAAGCCATAATCTTTAAGCTTGCTCTTATGGCTAATAATATCCTTCAAAAACTTACCCCAAGCTGGCATATCTCTAATAGCATCCATAAATGGTATGGTGATAGTGATTTCCTTAAGATAATTAAGGAATTTTCCAAAATGCTTGTGTAGGGTATGCCTTATGAACCTTTAAAGGAAAGGAAGAGTTTTAACATCTACCTTTGGTTCATCATTCTTTGATATTCAGGTATCTCCCTTACTACCTTTCTTTACACACTCATTATCCTTTATCTCTAACATCCACATTATCAGTTCCATCATTAGCTTCAATCTCTACCACTTCATTATCAATATTAAATATAACCTTATTTTCACTAGGAGCATTTTCAACCTCCTTACCACTCCTTAAGGTAATTACTTGACAAGTCTCTTATTGTACATACTTCAGTTGGCTAGGAAGCTTTCCCAAAGGTCTAGTATTGGAAGAAAAGGCTTGTTGGGCAATTTGGGTTTCAAGGATGCGGTTATGAGTAGCAAGCTGCTCAAGTTTAATGTTTAGCTGCTTAAATTGCTCCTCATTTTATTTTTTTATGGACATTTGTTGGTTAACAAATTGCTCCATAAGATTTTCAAGAGTAGGCTTAGGATGGTTTCATGGAAAATCCAAGTGGGTTTTTAGGTTTGGTGTTTGGGTTATATGGAAGGTTTAATTGAGAGGATGGGTTTGACAATGAGAAATTGAGATGGCTCCTCCATTGAGGGTTATAAGTGTTGGAATTCAGCCCCATTCTTTGGTTAAAACCTCCTTGCACAAAGTTCACATCCTCAATTGTAGTTACATTACATTGAGAATATGAATGAGATCCTCCACAAGACTCACAAACAACATTAGTACTATCTAAAGATTTAATTTGATTTCTAGTTACCAGATTGGTGAGAGCATCTACCTTTGCATTCAACATTTTAATTATGTCAAGCTCCAAAATTCCTCTTGGTTTTGCCATAGTTGTTTTATCAACCATGTACCCTTGAGATGCAAGTTCTTCCAGCAAAGTAACGCCTTCTTTACCTATTTTATCCATCTACTTTCCATCGGCTGCTGCATTCATAATATTTTTATGTTCATCCATCAACCCATTATAGAAGATTTGAGGAATTATCCATTCTGACAAGCCATGATGTGGGCATTGCCTTTGAAGTTCCTTAAACCTCTCCTAAGCTAAATATATTGTTTCACTCCCATTTTGCTTAAAAGTAGTGATCTCTTTGCAAAATTTAGTCATCTTATATGGTGGAAAATTTTTGTGCAGAAATGCTTGCTTCAATTGATCCCATATTGTGATTTATTCATTTGGAAAATTAGCAAGCCAAAGTTGTGCTTTTTCCCTAACCAAAAATGGAAATAGTCTCAGCCTTATTGCGTCATCCATCACACCATTGATCTTAAAAGTTGCACACACATTAAGGAAAGTCAATATGTGGGCATAAGGATCTTCTCCTTGTAAGCCTCCAAACTGATTATTTTGCACCATTTGAATGATACTTGGCTTGATCTCAAAATTTTTGTTGGCAATAGCCGGAGCCATAATTCCTCCAAAACTACTAAAGATGTCAGGCATTGCAAAGTCGCTTAATGTTCTCCATTCTGGTTGAGCCATGATATTCAAATTCGGTTGATCCTCTCTTCTTTGCCTTTGTTCACTATGTAAATTACAGATAAGTAAATCAATTTCAAGAACCAAGTATAAATTATTATCACTAATACTTCTAGTAAGCATATAAAAATGTAAATTCACAATCAAATAAATTAAATTTAACAAATAACAAGTATATAATATAAAAAAATAAAATAAAAATAAAGACAAGGCCTAAAACAATCTATCTTAAATTAATAAAATTCACTAAACAAATCCCCGAAAATGGCACCAACAATTTGAAGCGGGTCAAATTGTATACCCTAGTCTCTAAGAACTTAGTATTGAGCAAGTAGGGTGTTGAACACTTAGGATTCAGTTAGAATTTATATTAACCAAATAGATACTTAGATGGATAGGCAAAAAATTATAAAATGAAGATATTTAATGGTTTTATTATATTCTAAACTTCTAAGGAAATACTAATTACTCTAACTATTCTAATATTAAAACAAACTATATGTGTGTGTGTGTATATATATATATATATATATATATATATATATATATATATGTATCTATGTATGTCTGTATGTATGGGAAAATCATGAATCAGAACCAAATAAGAACTTAAACATAGTTATCATAAAATAAGTTAATTGGAAATTAGCTTATAGTATTTAAAAGCAACTCTCATTGTCGATTAAAGGTATTTTCTCCTAGAGTCTACAAGCACTCTCATTGTATTACAGAGATAAGAGAAAACCATAAAGCATGTTATACTAATTATATCTCCCTTAAGAGGAATTCCCTTTATGATACCCAATAAAATTGCAGTCTTAAGTAAATTCAATTATCTTCCACCAAATTACCCCAACTATCATTGGTGACAATTTGATTGACACGTTATATATGGTGATCAAATATACATAAATACAAGTAGTACTATTTGAAATTAAATCATAAAAATATAAAATAAAAATGTGGTTCATATTTAATTCATCATTACAATTCCCATACAAAAGACTTAGCCTAGATACATAATTAAAAAGCAATAAAAGAAGATCAAATTCAACATAGAAAGAAAGATAAAATGATAAAGAATTGAATAAGTAAAACTCCCTTCTATGACTTCTAAATGATATGGTAACTTGAGATGATCCCCTCTTGCACTTGGCTTTGTCTCCTTGAACGAGTTCTAACAACGACTACTATAACTAATGTATTTCTCAAAACACTCTATTGATACTCTCTAATTTGATTGAATGTCTTCTCTCAATTTAGAGTCATACATATGTTGTCTTTTTCTTTTTTTTTTAAAACCAGAAATGATGCATGTATAGAACTTAGAAGCTACTGGAAGTGCCTAGAATACAATTGAACTTGGAAAGGTACCACTTGACATGAAAAGTCACCATCATGTGAAGATACTGTAACTTCAAGGGAAATTTCGTCCATCCATATGACTTTATCTCTAGAAAGTTTCTTTATAGAAGTTGTTGAACATTCTATTATCTTTCTAGAATAGCTTGAATCACCTAATTTGGATGTCTATAGATAGATTTATGGCTAAAATATGAAAACTGCTCAAACTAGAAAATTGCATCTTTTTTACTAGGCACGAGTGTGATGACTCGTCAAGGAGTGACAACTCATCACAGAGGCTCTTGGTGACAACTCATACAAGTGGTGATGACTTTTCACCCTTCCTTGTTAATCCAAGCTTGATCCCTTTTACTTCTAGCTTGCTCCAATCAATTCCAAGTGTCTTCTAAAGCACATTTAAGCCCTAAATCCTTCATAGAACTTACATAATAAGTCCTATTGATAGTAAAGCAAAAACATCCATTAACTAATCAAATAAACACATAAAACATAATGAAATAAAATGAAAATAGACCTTAACAAGCCTAAATAACTATACATATTTGCATTATATCAACACCCTAGTTTCAGTGATGACATTTTATATAGCATTCACATAGTGCATCATATAGTATAAGATAATAAAGCTAAAAAATTTATTACATCACTTTCCTAATAAAATATATATGAAAAGAAAAAGAATGCAGAAAAGTAAATCTAATATGATTGATTTGCAAGGATAACATGATCATATACATAACTTATTTGATGAATGATAGGATGATCATGCTTGTAGTGATTATTTATGCTATGACGATGAATGATGATAATATAAAGGATGCATGATGTCATTATTGGACCAAGAGCATGATGACTCTATTATGGGAGATGAACTTTTTTCATATTATTGATATTTATAATGTGATTTCAAGATTTCAAAAATAAAGGATGCAGAGTGATGATGTAAAATGAGCATAATAAAGCATATATTATTCACATAGCATGCAAGACTACTAGTCTCATCGCATAAGCACAATAATATTCCCAAATGTTGGTGATAGTAAAATAAAATGTAGTGCAGTAAAGCAAATGTGCTAAAATAATTATGGTCCTTAGACTCGACTCAACTTGTGTGAACTTTGAAGCTCCAGCTTTAAGAGATTATCAAACTTTCCTCGTCAAGAGGTTTAAAATAATAGTAGAATGAAGTTAGACTATATACCTTTAAAGCGTACTTTGACAAAGATGAGGCTGGGTTTGGTGGGACAAGGGATCTAATAACCTAAAGGAAAGGTTGTGGGAGAGCAAAACCTATATGTGAAAGGGTTTCCCACACCTTCTATCAGACTGACTCTTGAGTATGTGTGTCTTCACTTACTTCCTCCCCTCTAAAATAAAGTGTATAGGGGTCTATTTATAGGAACAAATGTGTAGAATGACATGGTATAGGCATGGTCACATGTGTGTGAGTTTATTTTTGTATGTGGCCATGCCAAGTGCGCATAGCCACGTATAGTATGCTCATGGTCACGCACTTGGCATGTGGCCATGCATGCCTGTGCGCATTTTTACACGCACTTTGACGTTCTACGTGCTCTTATTGGGTTTTATGCATGTTGTTATTGGGTTGGTTTCAAGGGTTTTTAGGCCTTTTAAACATGTATTTGGAGTCCATTTTGCCAAATTCAGCTTTGATTTTAGCACATGACACCTATGGGTGTTTACGTGCACTATTAAGTGATAGCACTGATATCCAAGTTGTGTTGGACCATTCCAATATCACTTTCAAAGGTTTTGGAGCCCTCTAAATGTGTTTTTGAAGTTTGTTTTATCAAAGTTGATTTTAATTTTTTCACAAAGCTAGGTCTTGGTTTAATGAAATACGCACTGGCCTAACGAGTTGAGTATTCAGAGAGGATTTTTCTCAAAATAAACCTCTCATTGTTCCGATAATTCATATTTCACAAGGTTGGAGCATAACTTAATGACCCGGTGATCAATTTTGAACACTGGTAGGGTTGATTGGGTGTTTTAAGGTTGTACACTTTAGAGGTGTTATGAACGAGCAGACTCTAGTCATCTCGGGAATTCATTTCATCATTGGACCATTTTAGGGATAATCAAATTTGAGGTATGATAGTTACCCCCTGCTTCACGTGTGTTGTATAGCCACCTAGCACTAGTGTCAATACACGTGAAGCAAATGCAAAGATGCAAAAATGTTTTAATAGGGAGAGAGGTACTTACTTATGGGTTGTCTTTAGATGTCTTATTAAGATTTGACTATTATTATTGTGTTTTGTTTGTTGCTATTATTCTATGACTTTGTCATTACTTAGAGTGCTATTTGGGACATATGCAAGCTTGTGATTCATACAAAGTGTAGAATGTAGATGCGGCTATAACCTTGTTAGGTGTCACACAAATGAGGATGCTACTAAGAAAAATGCAGATGCAATTATAAACTTCTTAGGTGTCATGTAAATGAACCTACAACTATAACCTTCTTAGGTGTCATGTAAATGAACCTATGACTATAACCTTCTTAGGTGTCATGCAAAATGAACATGTGACTATAACCTTTTTAAGTGTCATGCGAATGAACATGTGATTATAACCTTCTTAGGTGTCACGTGAATGAATATGCGACTATAACCTCTTAAGTGTCACACGAATGAACATGCAACTATAACCTTCTGAAGTGTCATGCAAAATGAACATATGACTATAACCTTCTTTGGTGTCACACAAAATGAACATGCAACTATAACCTTCTTAGTTGTCATGTGAAATGAGGATGCTACTAAGCAAAATGTAGATGAGATTATAACCTTCTTAGGTGTCACACAATATGAACATGAAACTATAATCCTCTCAGGTGTCACACAAATGAACATGCACTTATAACCTTTCTTAGGTGTCATGCGAAATGAACATGTGACTATAACCTTCTTAAGTGTCACACAAAATAAACATGCAACTATAACCTTCTTAGGTGTCTTGCAAAAAGAGGATGCTACTAAGCAAAATGTGGATGTGATTATCGATTGGCTCTGAATTTGTCTCAAGTGCATCTAATGTTCCATATCTCAATGCTAATGAAGCATATTTTAAACCCATCACACGCATTACAACTTAAGAATGTGGAAGTGAACAAAGACCTGATGTACGAGGAGGAGCCAGTCACAATAGTGGATTATTAAGTTCGTCAGTTGCATTCATAGTAGATTCTAATGGTCAAGGTGTTGTGATGAAGCAACAACGTGGAGGAGCTCACTTGGGAGACTGAAGCTAAGATGTGATCAGCCTACCCTTACCTCTTTCCTCGATGAATTATTATTGTCAATACTTTTATTTGAAATTTGAGGATGAATTTTTGCAACGGGCGAAGATTGTAATAACCTAGTATTTTAAATTATTAAAAATTATTGTGAGATTTGTAGTGTTAATAATATTTTAAATTTTTATTTATATATTATAATTATTTATGAATAGTATTCATATATTTTATGGTAAATATTTTATTATGTAAAGAAATTATTTATAAATTATTATTATTATTATTATTATTATTATTATTATTATTATTATTGTTGTTGTTGTTGTTGTTGTTGTTGTTGTTATTATTGTTATTGTTGTTGTTATTGTTGATGTTGTTGTTAGTGGTGTTGTTGTTATTGTTGTTGTTGTTGTTGTTATTATTATTATCATTATTATTATCATCTGTACTATTATTATTTTTATTATTAGCAGTGTTATTATTTTATTATTTTATGCATGTTATGTAGTGTATTATATATATATATATATATATATATATATATATATATATATATATATATATATATATAAGGAAATTAGGATCAAATTTTTTGGGGTATTCATTTTCTCCTCTTCTCTTTCTTTTATATTTTCTACTTCTTCCTCCATTGTTGTTCACAGTCACTGCATGCCACCCTCACCTCACTGGAGCCACCAATTGCCACCACCACCTACCGCCATCACCTGCCTCTTCATCTCCTTCCTCCCACCACTAGTAGAGCGCCTGATTAATGTTAGAACATGCAAAATGGTAACAATAACAACCAGAGCTTCCATGGTCGCCGATGTTGATTTCGGTAGCCAAAGCTCATGTTTCTAGATTCTTTGAAATCCTTTAGCTTTGAGCAAGCCTATTCTAAGCTCGGTTTGAGCTTAAAACCTTCCATTTATGAGTTTTATTCAAGTTTTCATTTAGGTTAATTTTAGTTTTTATTTTTTTAAGCCTGATTTTCTGTGTTTTAGGCTAAGTATCTTTAGAAATGTTGTTATATAATTTTTGTTAATTTTTGAATTATTTTTCCAGAAGGTGGGGTTTAGTGCATGCCCAAGATTTTAGCAACTGCAACAATGTTTAGGCTTAGGGCCTTAGAGAACACACCATTATGCCACAAATTCATAGCATGGAGATGAGGAGTCGCCACCGAGAGTAATAACTAGGACAATTCAAATGGTAGTACTTGATTCTCTAAAAGAAAGTTAGCACCACAGCTAGGAGATTCTGGGAATGGAATACTAACTTCTCTTAGTCTCGTGTTCATTTAGAATTACTTTATAAATCATTATTTCATTCTCTAATTACTTTCAATTTTATTAAACCCTATTTGAACATCCATCTAACCCTAAGGCATCTAGTCAATAAAATCACACATAAAACATGCATTCAAGCGCATCATCCCTAAGTTTAAACAAGGTTAATTTTATTGAAAGTTAGCTAGATTTACACTTATTTTTACAAATGAAATGGACTAAAGGTGGGCCTACATTTTAGTTAGTGAGCTTAAATCTACTTGTTTTAATTATCTAAAGGTGAGCCTAAATCTATAAGTTTTAAAGAAATTGAATTTTATAAGTGGCCTAGTCTAACTAGATTTTATTTTAAGTGAAATGTTGGCCTAAATCTATTTATTTTAAAGGAAATAAAATTAAATGGGCTGAGCTAAGTCTAAATTAATTTTAGTTAAAATATGAGCCCAAGTCTAAATTAACTTAATAGGCCTAAATTGATTTTAATTAATTAATTAACCTAAATCATTTATAGACCTATTTTAAGTGAATTAGACCTAATAATAGGCTTAGGGCCCAAAGAATTAAAAGACCCAAAAAAAAAAAACCTAAACAAAAATTACAATAAAATCATATTAAACACAAAATTTAAATTATTTTCTAAAAAAAACCAAAATCAATTACATGTAAACCCTAATTTACTACTGCCATCATTGATTTTAACTAATTTTTACCTAGTGAAATCCTAATTACTAATCAATTTTAGTGCAGAGAATTAGAATTTTACTATTTTCTCACTATTAGGGCTATTACAACCTATAGTGCAAGGAATTAAAAGAAAATTAATTACATCACATAAGCAATAAATAAACAAATAACATAGAGAAATAATAAAAAAAATCTAAATCCTATGGGTGTTTTACAGACTTTGTCCATGGCATTCCATGGATTCTTCAACATTTACTATCAAAAAATCACATATCTCCGACCTCCCTTCTAGAGCATCACAGGACATCAATTAAAATTAGTCAGTGATGAATCAATAAAATAAAATGAAATAAAGAAAATAAAATTAAAAGAAAATAAAAGAGAAAAGTAGAAGATGCTTTGAAAATGTTGTTTGAATGCCCCTCAGATTGAGATTGTTACCATTTTGAGAATTGACTATGTGTTTATTGATTTCTGGACTAATGAAAATAAAAGAGCATACTTTTTTTTATGTAGTGAAGAAACTTTTTCTTTTTTTTTCTCTGTGATTTTTTAGGGTTTCTATGCAGTTCGAAGCTGGGGTGCCCCCTCACTCACACAGTCATTAGCTTTTTAAAACAGAGACCTGTTAGCTGACTTCCTCCATTCCATGAACTGATGCTATCTCTGAATTTTTTAAAATATTTATGCATTTTGAACATGTAAAACCAAAAATATATCTTAAGAAAATATTTAGAATTAATTTTCAACCAATCAGTGAACGAAAAAAAATATAATGAGAAATTGAAAATAAACCGCAATGCTAATTGACATTTGGCTAATGTCGATCATCATTAGGTAAATGGCAATCAACATTAGGCAAATGCCAGTTGGCATTAGCTAAAAGCCAACCTGCATTTTATTGATGCAGTCTCAAAAAAAATTTTAAAAACACTTCTAAAATCATAATTTTGTTATATGGTCCAAAAAATATTAAAATTTATTCCTTCAAATATCAAATTTCAATGCTAGAGATAAATTTCTCGATCAATTTTTCATCATAGGGGCTTTTGTCACACTATGCACAATTGCATCGCAAAATTGGGTGCTTACAGTTGCCTACTTTGTCGCTGTCTACTTGACAAATTATGGCAAAGCAGTAGAAGCACACAATTTTGAAGGAAAGAACTAGGATATCTAGTTGTATTCTAATTGATAAGTTGATGCTTAAATTATTGTGCAATTTTAAGCGAATGTAATGTTTATCAAGTCTCACTATATTTCCTACAAAATGTCTAGTGAACATTATGCAAATGAGTTTCGCTATATTCCCTGTGGGACATTTAGCGATGACAAATTAAAAGTCTGCTATAGTTCATATGGAATGTCTAGCAATAATGAATTTTGTTATATTCCCTATGGGACATTTTAATGATGCATACTATATCCCTTGTAGGATGTCGAGTGATAATAAGTTTCATTATATTCCCTATGGGATGTTAATGATGCACACTATATTCCCTATGGGATGTCTAGTGATAATGAGTTTCGTTATATTCGCTGTAGGACATCTAATGATAATGAGTTTCATTATATTCTCTATGGGATGTCTAATAATGCACACTGTATTCCCTATAGGATGTCTAGTGATAATGAGTTTCATTATATTCCTTATGGGACATCTAATGAAATGTATACAATGAAGCTTGCTATATTACCTGTGGGATGTCTAGCAAAGTGATGGAAAGCATGCTATAGTTCCTATGGAACATCTAGTAATAATACTATAACTACTGTGTAGTTTCTGGTAGATAAAAAGATTTGAAAATTCATGTTAGAATGATTTTAATGAAAGTACATTGTACTCGATCGTACAATGTTGACCATACCCAGTCATATAGTCTGAATTGAAATACACTACACTCGGTCATGTAGTGTTGATTTCGTTTTTGCAATTATACTGCAATCCATAATTTCTCACGATTAGCTATAACCCTTTCATTGCTCACTGATGATGCTGTAGTCCATAACTACTCATAATTAGCTATAACCCTTCATTGCTCACTGATGATGCTGTAGTCCATAACTGCTCACAACTAGCCATAACCCTTTCATTGCTCTCTGATGATGCTACAATCCATAAATGCTTGCAATTAGCTACAACCCTTTCGTTGCTCATCAATGATGCTATAGTCTATAACTGCTCGTGATCCACTATGTTAACCGACTCTACAATTTAGGTGCACTTCCTTATGGATTTATGATTCCTGCAAACTTGTTGATGTTAGTTTCAATTATGATGAATGTATAAAAGTACATTATAATGTTAGAAATTTATGAAAAATTCATCACTTTATCATAAGATAGCATGCACTCAATGAATCTCACTATTTTTTATTTTTGTAATTGTCATTTATTTGTCATTTGCAAAGTTCAGAGGCATCATTAACCATCTTACACTAAGAGCATATATTTTATCAAGTGAAGAGCTTACTTCCACACCTGATTTCAGAGAGAATTTGCTAAACAAAACTTATGAAATTTGAGCATAAAAAGATCAAATTTTGATTATTAAAACATCCTTTGAGTTACTTTTGTGTTTTTCTTCCTTATCCGAGTATTGTCTTGCCTTTCTAATATTACTCAATGTGGATACCATTGGAAAGGTCCTTTGGATACTCTTACTCTTATAAAGTGTTGGAGTAAATAGAGCATTTTTTATCATGGTCCTCTTTTAGTATTCCCCTGCCTTTATTGTGTTACTCAGCAGAGGATACTGTTAGAGGTTAGTTTCAATTATGATGAATGTGTCGATTCCTTTCACCTTCTTCATTCTCTTTTGTTTTTCCCTGCACAAAATACCATAAGTTAGTATGGTCTATTCATAAGTGAATAAATTTTGTCAAAATGTAGTATTATTCATTTTTGCATTCTTCCCTTTAGATTTGTCTCTGATCGCAGGGTTATGATACTTCACCATTGAAGTTGAGGCTTTGCGCTGCATTTGTATTTCTGCCATTCCATTAATGCTATAGTAAAGGGCTTCATTCCTTTTATTGACATCTCCTGCAAAAAAAGGTTTAGGGGTTAGAGATCTTATGATCAAATAATTTTTTTCAGAGTGCATTCATTTCAAGTTTTGAGTGCATTCTTCCCTTTTTAAGGTCGGTGAATGTATTGTTGACATGTTGGACCTTCTCATCACCATATTCCATATCCTATACTCATTTGACTGTTGTGGAGAGATATTCCAAAGGATGTTCTATATGAGATTATGGAGATGGATGTTGAATTTGAGGAGCTTGAGCATCCTATCTAGCCTCTTAAGATTGCTAAGATGATGCTTTTGCAAATAGCACTATTAGTGATTTTCCCTTACTAGATGGGCCCATGATTTATTAGTCTTCTATAGCCTAGAGTCTCATTAAGCATTAGGTTCACCTTAATAATGTTACCCTTTTCTCTTAGATGTTTCACACATGCACATTCTGACTGCTTTCTTGTACTTTCACAACACTAATTTCAAATGTTAGTAGCAGAGTATCTATATAATCTTATATAGGTTTAAATACTTTTATTATACAAAACAAGTATTTCCCAAAAATTGGTGCATGTTATGTATGATGTGCATGATCTTAATGGGTCTCTTATTTGGAATAGAGCCATGTTATTGATTTTGGAGTGTAAGAATGAGGTGTCTCATCAATAGCCTATCAGTTTAAGCATTGAATGATTCGTTGTTGGTACTTCTAATGTTAAAGCTTCCAATATGATTCATCAGACTGATTACTAGGCTAACAAGTAGGGTCCATGGCTTCATAATAGAGCTTGTGATTGATTGATGCACTGTTGAACTTTTTTTTTGTTTTTTTTTTTGCTATATAATGATTGAGGTATTAGCTCTTACACTTCAGCATCCATCTTTTCTCTTTGACTGTAGACACCATTTGCCCCCTAAGTTGTATTTTGCCCCCAGTTCCATTCTAGATTCATTCATGCTATTCTAGCAGTCTTTTTTCATTTTTGTGTGCAAGAGACCCAGTTCGTTCAATGCTATTGTTGATCCTTTGACTTATTAAGCCTATTAGTTGCAATCTCATGTATTGGAGATGTAGAGGAATATGAAAACTGACCAAAGCGAGTTCTTAATGATGAAATCCAATAGACTTACACTTTGAAGAACTCTTGAGCAGAATATGAAGCTTAATATTGATGCAATGTTTGATGATAGTTATAGGATAAGACTTGCAATGAAAGTTATTGAGCCATTTGAATTCTTAAGGTATAAGGGGACCCTAGGCTTATAAGGAAAATTACAAAGGAAACATAACTAAAATAGTGATCTCATAGCTCTAATTTTAGTTTTCATTATGGAATGTCTTTCCATTCAAATATTTATGCAATATGATAAAGTTGAATATGCGATATTTGACAAAAATCTCCAATTCAATTTTACTCATTCATTAGGGCAAAAATGAGAACATTCATTACATCATATGACATAGCTCCTATAATCAATTAATCCTGAATTTTTCTCTCTAATTTTTCACTTTACTATTCTTTTTCTTTTTTCTCTCTTTTTTTTTCTTCTCTTTTTTATCATTCTTCTTATTTTTCCTTAAATTTTTCTCTCTTTAGAAGTTATGTCATGTGATATAAGACTACTCTTTAAGTTTACATTTGTGCCCATACTGAATAAATCTAATTAAATTAAATTTTTGTCAAACATGCATATACGATCAAGATCACAATGCGTAGTACCATCAAGATGTATATTACATAAGTGAGCATAATCAGAATTTATATCATCAATCACTAAAAAAAATAGAAACTAAAATTTTATTCAAAAAAGACAATGAGAAATTTTATTTCCTATTCTAGATGCTGGGAATACTGAGTCTCATAGTGGTTGACATAGCAATTATTCTTGCATCTGTTTGCCAATTATCTTTATGACTTCATCTTCTAGTACCTCAAATGTGAATTTTTCTTTTTTTTAGTAGCTTCTCATTATCAAACTCATCCTCCCATCCTGTAGGCACAATCGACTCTAAGGGTATATCAAAAGAAGGTGGTTTAGTATAAAACACCTTATAGTTGAACTTTCCTAAAGGCTGACCTAATCAGTCTTCTGCTCTTTTTGGTGGCTACTCAAGAATTTAAAGCTCTTCTTTTACCGACTTATCATCAAACTCATCTTCCCAACCTGAAGGCTCAATTGATTCAATAGGGATATCAACAGAGGGTGGTTTTGAGTAGAATACTTCATAATCAAACTTGCTTGAGGGCTGGCCCAGTAAATCTTCTACTCTTCTCTGTGAATGTCTAAAAGGTTCTCCATTGGGTATAGGTTTGAGGTCCTCGAAGGAGCTTAGCACTTCTTCCTTACTAACTCTTGAGTTGATCATCATAGTGGCTGGTGATGGAACATTTCGGTAGTTTGGGAAAAGGTTGTTTCTGGTGTTTGGGTTAGAGTTGGATTTTTCAAAGTCAGTGATTTTTTTGGAGTCTATCAAGTTTTGGATCTCATGTTTTAGGCGGATACAATTGTCTGTGGGAAGGCTAGCAGCTTGGTGGAATTTACAATAACTATTAGGGTCAAAACCAGGGACATTTAGGTTTGGTGGCTTGGTAAAGGTTAAGGGTTGGAGTAGGCCTTTTTGGATTAGTCTCTCTAGGACTTTAGAGAGTGGTTATTTAAAATTGAAGAATCTCCTAGGTTGTTTAACTACGTGCACCTCCATAATCTGGCTAGTGCTCCCCTGTTATGTGCCCCAAGTTGAGTAATTTCGAGTTACTGTGCCTCTAGAACTCTTCTTTTTCTCATTCTCTATCTTTTCAGCTTGTAGACCGTCATCATACATGTCTATGAAGGTCTTTGGGTTCATCATTTGCAGTCTTTTGACCAAATTAGGTGATACATTGTGAACAATCATCCTAACTTGATCCTTTTCAACCAATTTATTTTTCATTAGTCTTGCTTTATTCATGAATCTAGTGAGGAAATCAAAAAAGGATTCATTGGGTTTTTGCCTAGTCAACTCCAAATCCCTAATAGACACTTCCAATCGAGTGTTATAATCATATTATTTTAAGAATGCAGTACATAGTTCTTTTTAGTCAGCCCTAATAGACTTTTCTAACCTATGGTACTAATTTACAGCCATTCCCTTTAGTGATAGTACAAACAACCTAGCAACTATTGCTAATGGTGCTTTAGTATTGCTCATGGTTGTAGCGTATTGACTCAAATGAATCCTTGGATCTGTTCTCCCATTAAACTTTTACAATTAAGGCATTTTGAATTTTTCAGCAGCTTATCTCCCTCCATTTGCAACATGTCATCAAAGTCAAAAGAATACCCCGTTCCTTGTCCTCTAATCAGCTCTTCCATCTTGGACATTTCTGAGTTAGTGCTTGCATATGCTTGGACTCATGATCATGGACCAATTCAAGTGACTCTCTTCGCCTTTTCTACCATGTAGTTTTCAACATCTTCCAGTCTTACATCAGTAGCAGGTACATTTCTAGTAGCAGGTTGCCCCTCTACATTGTTAGCAATAGGTGGAGGAGCTACAGTAGGTAGTTGTTCAATAGTAGCAGTAGGTGGTTGTTCAACAATAAGTGGCGGTATAATAGCAAGTTGCACTAGTCCGGACAAAGCCTGTCTCAGTTCATCTTGCATCATTGCTCTCATGTCATCCATCAAAGCTCCTTTAATGTCCTATAGGGTCCACATTTCTAGTTGTTGTTCCATTTCTTTGACTTTCTTTAGTTGTGCAACTTCTAAATATAACGGATTAATGGGGCTCTTTTCCAGTCTGCTAAGGATCTCTTTCACAATCGATTGGGGGCTTGAATCAATTCTCACTAGTCTACCACCTTTTTTACTACAAACACAAGACCCAGATGAATCTATGATAGCTGAAAGATAAATTGTTAGTATGATGCATGAGATGCATGTATGCATGATGCATGATGCACATGTTATGCGGCAAGTAAAAAGTAACAAATCAAGTTAGGTGTACATACATCCTTCCAAACTTAGTCCTCCCGCACATGTATTCAATGGCGAGTCTCTTTTCCTAGGACTTTGGTCTTGGCCTTAATATCAATAGGGGATATCAATAATTGACGTGCATGCCAAATCTCTCAAAGTAGTAAAACATAGAAATAACATTTCTAGGTATACAAGATTAGCCCAATCTTTATTAACCTAAAAGGGCTTATAAAGTATAAGCTTGGGCCTTTATAGATAAAAATACCTTATGGCAACATTCACAAGTAATATGGATAGATCCTAGGGGAAATAACTAAGCCATTATATATGGTTAGGGTCCGGTAAAAAGGTCAAGGTTCCCTTAGCAAGATGCTCTCCATTATGGACTTTAAGTTATAAGCCAAGGTCAGAGGGGCCCAGTATCTTTTACCAACTCGAGAGAAGACTACCCCCCTTAAGGACATGGGTTACAGACTATGGTCAGATGAGCCCGGTAATCTATCTTGAACCGAGTTAAGGCTAAGAGTGATGGTTAGCTAATCTATAACTCCATAAAGCTAGTGGAGTCATGGAATCATAAACCAACACCATTAGTTAATAGGGACATCCATAATGAATACAAGAATAAAATAATAATTAATAAAATATTCCTAAAGAACATAAGCATAATCAATATCTTTTATCCCCAGTGGAGTCACCATTGTAGACGGCGGGGTTTAGCGTGCATCCAAGATTTTAGCAACCGCAACACCATTTGAGCTCAGGGCTCTAGAGAACATACTAACCACTATCACAAAGAAATGGCATGGAGATGAGGAGTCACCACCAAGGGTAATAACTGGGACAAATCGAAAAGGTGGTACTCGATTCCCTAAAAGAAAGCTAGCACCACAACTAGGAGATTCTGGATACGGAATACCAACTTCTTTCAATCTTTTGTTCATTTAGAATTACTTTATGAATTATTATCTTATTCTCTATTTACATGCAATTTCATACAAACCCTAAAAAAAATCAACTCCAAAGCAAACTAGTTATGAAATATACAAGTAAATAATGCATTCAATAAATCACATAATCCCTAAGTTAGTCTAATCTACATGGATTTTAAATAAATGAGTTAAATCTACATGTTTTAAATTATAAGTGAACCTAAAGACATAATTCCTTTTGATTTTAATTAAATGAACCTATGTCTATATAATTTAATTCTTAAAATGGGCCTAATTCTGCATGTTATGAAGGTATTTAAATTAGTGGGCCTAATTCTACATGTTTTAATTAATTAGTGATCTTAAATCTACAAATTATGAAAAAAAAGAGGCTTAAATTAGGTAGGCTAAGTCTAAATTAATTAAATTGAGTTACGTGGGCCTATGTGCCTAAGGATATTTCTAACCTAAAATCTAATTAATTATGGACCTAAAAATAAATTGTAATTAATTAAACCTATGATTAAGTGAGATGGGCTAAAAGAATTACCTAAAATTAAAAAAATAAATCAAAGTTTAAAATGGGCTTAAGGCCCAACACACATAAAAATAATAAATAAGCCCAAAAACACAAAAACGATTAAACAAAAGATCAAACAACTAATTAAATTAATCTTTACTAAAATCCTATTTTATTATTAAGAAACCTAAATTAATCTACTTCCTCTATTGATTTTAAGTAATTACCTAATTTTACTAACCGATTTAATCAAAATAAACATGCAACCACACACATAATTTCATTACTCCCACTATCAAGGCTATTACATTAATTAATAAAATAGTTAATAAAATAAATAAAATTAAAGCAATAAATAAAATAAAATAAAAACCCTAGAAACTAAGTCTCTACGAGGCTTTATCCATAGTTTTCCATAGACTTCTCATTAATTCATCCTTCCCACATAATCACCATGCGTTTTCCTCCATAATCACCATAATAAAATAAAAAATAAATAAAATTATAATTAATGAATAAATTATGATAATAACTCAAAATAATAAAAATAATTAATAATATCAAAAGAAATAAATAAATAAATAGAATAATAAGAATATAATGATGCTTATGAATGATTTGGGGTACTCCTCAGATTTGTAATTCACCATTCTTGATAAGTCTTCGAATCTTCTTCTTCAAAAATTCTCCAAGGATCTTGAATTATTTGATAAACCAAAAGGAATTTTTGTAGAAAACAACCATCACCAAAAGAAAATAATTAAGAAAGCTTTTTAACAGTTGATAATAAATGAAAATTATTTTCTTAAACACACAAAAACCAAAAGCTTCAAAATATGTTTTTGCCTCCTCTCCTTTCTTCTTTTTTTTCTCCCATCCTCTTTATATAGTGGAAAAAAGAACTAAAAAACCTAGCTCAATCCTAACGTGATTCTAATTCCTAAAAATAAAAGATTAATACTTAAAATTATATTTAGGAATTTTAGACCAATTAGGATTGAGTTAAAAGACAAAAGACAGAGATGGAAGAATTCAATTCCGACCAGAGCTTAAGTATCAAAGACCTATTCATGATATTTTCATCATTAGAGTCCATTGTCGCATCCATAACACATCATCCCGAAATTGGGTGTCTACAATTATGTTACTTAGCATGGATACTGCCAGAGGTTTCACATTAATACTCTTACTCATTTCTAAGCATTGGAGTAAATTATTCTTGCTCTCTTTTTTTTTTGATTCTGCTCTTAGTATTCCCCCACCTTTCTCATATTACTCAATATGGATACCGTCAAGGGATTTGTACTTGTACTCATTTCTAAGCATTGGAGTAGATTATATGCATATTTATCATTCAAAAGATTGAAATGATACTTTAAAATTCAAGCAATTTATGCCTCATGTCCATAAGCATTAAATTGATTAAAGACATCTAAATTCTACAAGGTTAATAAAAGAAAGTCACTATGATCAAAGGTCATGAGATAGGCATTTCTCATATGATCTCGTGAAGTGGATGAATTTACTTTCAATTTGTGAATTTCATGATTGAGATGGTACTTTATTATAGAATAGAGTTGTGTTACTTCCCTTTATTATCTTAGCAAGGGTTTAGCATTTGCTATCTTTCCCATTCTTATTGATGTATCGATTCCTTTACCCTTCTTCATTCATTTGTTTTCCTTGCACAAAATACCATAAGTTAGTATGGTCTGTTTGTAAGTGAAGAGATTTTGTCAAAATGCAATGTTATTTTTTTGCATTCTTCCCTTTTAATTATGATGATGATGTCTCTGATCACAAGGTCATGATACTCCATCAATAAAGTCATGGCGTAGGGTTGAATTTGCCTTTATGCCATTCCATTAATACTATAGTAGAGGGCTTCATTCCTCTTCTTGACATCTCCTGCAAAAAAGAAGGTTTAGGAGTTGCAGATCTTATTTCATGATCAAATAATTTTCCAGAGTGCATTCATTTTAAGTTTTGAGAGTGTTCTTCCCTTTTTATAAGGTCGACGAATGTATTGCTAACATGTTGGACCTTCTCATCACCATATTCCATACCTTATACTAGTCTAACTATTATGGAGAGATATTCCAAATAATGCTCCCAATGAGACTATAGAGATGGATACTGAGTTTGAGGAGCCTAAATGTCCTATCCAGCCTTTTGAGGTTGCCAAGATAATGCTTTTGCAAGTATCACTATCGGTGATGTTCCCTTACTAGATAGGCCCATAATTAATTAGGCTCCTACGATCTAAAGTCCCCTATTGAGCATCAAGTTCACCTGAATAGTGTCACTTTTTTCCTTCAGATGCTTCACATGTGAACATTTTAACTACATTTGTGCACTTTTACAACACTAATATTGAATGTTAGTAGCAAAGCATTTGCACAATCTAGTTTAGGCTTAAAGACTTTATTATGCAAAGCAAGTATTTCACAATAAATGTATGAAAGTGCATGCATGTTATATATGACATGCATGATCCTAATAGGTCTTCTATTTGGAACATAGCTATGTTCGCAGCTTGGACTGTGATAATGAGGTCCTTCATTAAAAGCTTGTAGGTTTAAGCACTAGATGCTTCATTGTTAGTACTTCTAATGTTAGAGCTTTTGATACAGCTCATCAAACTGATGACCAGGCTAGCGAGTGGGGTCTATGGCTTTACATTGGAGCTCGTGATTGATCGATGCACTATTGAACTTTTCTTTTTGTTATTGTTGTTACTATATGATAATTGATGTATTTGTATGCTTGTAGTTTACTCCTTTCTGCTTTGAGATCATTTTCACTAACTTTGAAGTTTTAGTGTTATATTTACTATTTTGGCCCTAAGCTACCCTAAAGTTACATTTTTCCCCCAGCTTGATTTTGAATTCATTCTAGTAGTTTTTTCTTCATTTGTGCAAGAGACACAATTTGGTCACTGCTATTGTTGACCTTTTATCTTACTAACCCTATTAGTTGCAATCTCACACATTAAAGATGCAGAGGAGTGGGTGAACTAACTAAAGTGAGTTCTTGATGATGAAATCAATTCGATTTACACCTCGAAGGACTCTTGAGCATAATATAAGGCTTGATGCTGATGCAATAATTGATGATAGTTACAAGGTTTGGGTTGCAATGCAAGTTATTGAGCCATCTAAATTCTTAATGTATAAGGTGACGCTAGGCTTACAAGGAAAATTATAAAAGGGGTGGAAAAAAAGAAAACATAACTAAAATAGTGATCTCATAGCTCTGATTTAGCTTTCATTACATCTTGTCTTTCCATTCAGATACTTATGCAGCATGATAATGACGAATATGCGATATTTGAACAAAAATTTAAAATTCAATTTTAATCAATCATTAAGGCAAAAATGAGAACATTCATTACATCACATGGTACAACTCATGTTATTAGCCAGTCATGAATTTTTTCTCTTTAATTTTTACCTTACTATTCTTTTTTCTTTTTTCTTTTTTCTCTCTCTTTATTTTTTCTCTTTTTTAATTCTTTTATTTTTCCTCAAATTTCCTATCTTCAGGAGTTACATCATGCGATATATGAATGTTCTTTGAATTTGCATTTATGCCCATGCAGAATGAATTTAATTGAATTGAATTTAAGTCAAACATGCACATGCAATCAATATCATAATGCACAATACCATTAAGATGTACATTACATAAGTAAGCATTATCAAAATTTATATCGTCGATCATGGAAAAAATAGAGTTTTCATCCCCAAATAGACCAAAAATTATATCATCTGTTTCATCGTAAAAAACATCAATAATGCTTTCACTAATGATAGTAGCTAAATCCTGGGGTGGCTCCTCTTCAGGTGATAGCCACAGTAGCTCCTTGACAGTAGCATTGCCCATCCTCTTTGCTACCAGCTTCATGACTTCCTCTTTGTTGTCTTTTACCAGGTTTTCCATAATCTGCTCCTTGAAGATCTCAAACTCAAGAACATATCCTCCAGTAACATTGATTGATTCCTTAGCTCCTAAATAGTACTTGCCTTCCCTTGGCTTGATGAAATTCTCACTTATCGGCCCAATTTTCTTTAAGAGCTTCCTTTGTTTGGCATTAAACCTCTTCCTTGCTATTTTGCTTTTCAGCTTGATTTCTTGAACATAACCTAAACCAGTTGTGTTGCCTTGACTTTTGAACTCTGAGAGATTAGGCTTCCTTGCTCATTCTTCCCCAGCCCTTGCCTAAGCTAGTAATTCATACTCTCTATCATTTTTGCTACTCTCAGATTCATTTCAGTTCCATCATATATCCTAGTAATCTAGAAACTAGGGGGTGTACACATTTGCTTCTATTTGTCCAATATGGCTGCCACAATAGCATTAGTTCCAACTTCTATAGTCATAACATCTCCTTCATAAGGGAATTTTATCTTCTAGTGCATAGTCGAGGGTACCCCTCCCAAAGCATGGAACCATGGCCTTCCCAACAACAAGGCATAAGTAATTAGTATATCCAACATAGTGAACTCAATGGTTGATTCTATGAGTCCTATTTTAACCAGAGCTTGGAATGTCCCCTCCATATTCCTAGTGCATCATTATAGGCTTTGATTATGAGGTTTGAATTTATCAAGTCTTTAACTTTCAAACCCAAGTTAAGTAAGATCTTCAATGTGTGTACATTAATGGCAAAACCATCATCAACCATTGCAAATTTGGTTCTTTTCCCTTTTACTTTAGCTGGGATAAATAATGCTTTATTATGGTTTCTTCCTTCCAAAGGCAGGTCATCATCTAAGAATGCTATTAGTCAGTGTTTCTTTTATGTATCCTTCGCTACAATAGTCTCAGGTGTGGCTATTGTTTCAATGTTTATGTTTGATAGAGCCATGAAAAAAGCTCTTCTATGGCTACCTGAATACATCAGTAGTTCCTAAATGCTAACATTTTCCTTAGCCTTCTTTAACTATTCCAAAATTAGATCTTCTTTATGTTCTTCCTCTACTTCTATACCTTTTATTTCTTCTCTTTCTGTGACTCTCTCAGTTTTCTTTTTAATTGCTTTGTAATTCTTTCCATATCTAGTGACATGATTCACCTTAGGATCATCACTCAAACCATCAAGACCACCTAAGCTTTCTTCATCAGAGTCATACCAAATGTCAATAACTACAATGATTCAATCTCTTTTGCCATATTTCCACACTTCCATTGCACATGTTTCATTCCTTTTCAACTCATCCATATTGAGCTTGCCTAAGTGTCAATTCATCTGATCTTTAACTCCTTCTTGAGACTATTCAAGAGCTAAAGGTTCATCTTCAAAGTCATCACCCCATCCTATAGGCACAATTTCTTCGATGGGTATATCAGCTGAAATGGGCTTAAAGTAAAAGTACTCTATATTTAAACTTGCTTGAAGGCTGGCCTAGTAAATCCTCTACTCCTCTTTGTGGCTATCCAAGTGATTCTCCATTGGCTATAGGGTTTAGGTTTTCAAAGGATTTTAACACTTCTTCTTTGCTAACCCCTACATTAATCATCATGGTGGCTAGTTGTGAAACATTTTAGTAGTCTAGGAAAGGGTTATTTCTTGTGTTTGGGTTAGAGTTAGACTTTTCAGGGTTTGTAATTTTTCCAAAATCTATCAGGTTTTGTGAGAAGAGTCCCTAGAGGGGAGGTGAATAGGACTATTAATAAAAATGAGAAATTAAAAGAATTTTTTGCAATAATTAAATAGAAGTTGAGAAGGAAGAATGAAGAACATAAAGATTTAAGGAGTTCAGATTCAATAATAATCCTACATCTCCATTTAACTTATCCTCAAGTTAGGATTTTCAATCACCCATAATCTTATTCATAGGATTGAGATTATACAAGAGTTTGATGGATCACTCTTATAACCATACAGCATGAGTTTTCAAGGCTCACTTAAAAAACCAAAACCCAAGTGTTTTAATGGACAACACTTAAACCAATTCCTTTGGAAATAAATCTCAATTCCTTTCTAATCTAACCTAAGATTTAAGATGAAGAGAAATTCTATTTCTAACACACACCCAACTCTCACAAGAGTTATATAAACAAAGAATTGTTTAAGAAAATTTGAGAGCTGAATGAATGCTTAAGAAAGAATTAATAATAAAAAAGTTTCTTAACTTCCATTAGGCTCTAGAGGTATTTATACTTAAAAATATAGTTGTTGGAGGTGCAAATGATATGTCCAATGTCTATATTTTGAATCATTGAAAGTGATGCTATTAGACAACTATTCATGGATTGAAGCCATGATTGGCTACTCAAGACGTTTGAATTGGCCCTCACTTTCTTCATAGAATCTGTAGATATTTGAATTATAATTCTATATCATTTTTAATCACCCAAATGTGATGTCTATAACTTAAGATATGTCCAAAATACTAAGAGTTATGCAATTTGAAATGCAGAATACTATCAAATAGCTATATCCAAGTTGAAGCCGTGATTTTCTCATAAATAAATTTGAATTTGCCCATAATTTCTTTAAGAAACTATAGATATTTTAATTATATTTCCATATAATTTTGAATCACCTAAATTTGACTTCTTTAGCTCAGGATATGTCCAAAATACTAAGAGCTATGCAATTTGAAATGCAAAATATTGTCAAATAACTATACACAAGTTGAAGCCATGATTTTCTCCTAAATAAATTTGAATTTGCCCATAATTTCTTCATGAAATTTTTAGATATTTGACTTATAGTTTTTTATCATCTTAAATCACCTTAATTGGACTTCTTTAACTCAAGGTATGTCCAAAATACTAAGAGATGTGCAGTCTGAGATGGCAGACGTATACGTGGATTTCGACTCAAAATTTGCATAACCAAATGAACTTGGATTTTGAAAAATAAGCCCAATTCAGAAAGCTCAAGATGTCTAATTAAAATATGGAGAAGACAACTTTCTCATTATAAAAGCTCTAAGGATGTCAAAACCTCTTTAAATCTCAAAGGTCCAATCAGCCCAAGATAATTATACTTCATCTTCCAATAGAGTCCTAACTTATACACACTTAAATAAATAAATTAATGCTCAAAATTAAGTTTGTTAAGATCAAAATTAAGCTTGATTATTGCTAAGGTCAACAATCTCCCCCTTTTTGATTTTGATAAACTTATTTTGAGTTTGATTAAAAAATAATACAAAGTAAAGTGTGCAATAATATTTGTGATAATAATGATACCAAATGTAATAAAATATATTTTTTTAATTTCTCCCCCCTATGAATATGGAAAAGATAAGAAATATAAATTTATAGATTATTCCCCTTGACAAAAAAATATAAAGAACAAAAAATATAGCAGGGGGGATAAAAACATGGCATTCTTTAACAAATATATTAAAAACATAAAATATGATATCATGATCATTTAAATAAATGTTAGACAATATGAGGAACTAATTTCAAACATATATGAATATAGTTCTACTAAAATGCATCACTTCCTATAGGAATAAAGCAAAGATAGACCATATATTTGTAAAAATATTCATGCCTTATCAAAGATCAAAACAATTCCGAATAAGGTATTTATGCCTTATCAAAGATAAAAACCATTCCCAAGAAGAAATTATACATGAATTATGCATGTATAAACATAATAATAAAATATTATACACATGTATAGTAATGAATAACAAACTCAAATATATTTATCCCCCTTTGTCAAAAGCAAAAAGAAAAGAGAGAGATATAAAGGGAAAAAAAACAAAGATACTCAAAATCTTTATGAAATCTCTATCATACATAAAGTAAGCAAAATAAAACCTTTTATAACATATGATGTATGACAAAATTAATCATAATGTTAATATGCACGCAAAAATTTAAACAAAATTTTCCCCTTATATTAAATAAAAATATAATATGTCACTAACATAAGCACGAATTTAAAGGGAGTTTTAAAATTAAAAAAAAAACTAAGTACACATGTTAAAAATAAAATTAACTAGGTACACGTGCAAAGTCAAATTATTTCTCTACCTTTGACAAAATGCAAAAGGAAATTTAAAAAGATAAATCAAATATAAGCTTACGACTAAAAAAAATTTAAGATTAAAATTAAAATATTTATCAATCAAAGTAATCAATAAGCACGACATGATTTCACATGAAAATAGTTCAACCATCAATTAAACATAAAATCAAAATAAACTAGAACCATCATTCATGCCCAGTTCATGTTAATGAAATCTAATCTCTCTTCATTAAGAACTTTGGTGAAGATATCAGCAAGTTGATTATTTGTATCAATAAATTCAAGTGAGATATCACCAATTTAAACATGATCACACAAGAAATGATGTTTAATGTCTACATGCTTAGTTCTAGAATGCTGAATGAGATTTTTGCTAAGGTTGATAGCACTTGTATTGTCACATTTGATTGGAATGTGATTAAGTTTTACACTATAGTCTAACAACTGTTGTTTTTGCCACAAAACTTGTGAACAACAAAGACTTGTTGTAATATATTTAGCTTCAGTAGTGGACAAGGCAATCAAAACTTATTTCTTGCTAAACCAAAAAACTAAACATTGTCCTAAAACTTGACAAGTTTCGAAAGTAGTTTTTCTATCTAGTAAACTACCAGCAAAGTCTGCATCAAAATAACTAATTAAGTCAAAGGATAAACTCTTAGGATACTAAAGTCCTAAATGCATTGCACCATAAAGATATTTGAAAATTCTTTTGATAGCATTCAAATGAGACACTCTAGGACTTGATTGAAATCTAGCATACAACTAAGTAGCAAACATAATATCTAGTCTACTAGCAGTTAAATAAAGAAGAGATCTAATCATACCTCTAAATTACTTTTCATCAACCGGTTTACCATTCTCATCTTTGTTAAGTTTTGTTGTGGTGCTCATTGGAGTTTTACTTATCTTAGCTCCGTCCATGTCAAACTTCTTAAGATCGTCTCTTGCATACTTGGTTTAATTGATGAAAATCTCATTTTTTCATTATTTGATTAGTAGTCCAAGAAAAAATTTGAGCACACCCATTATACTCATCTCAAATTCTCCTTGCATTAAATTAGAGAATTCCTCATGCAAGCAATGATTAGTAGCACCGAATATAATTTTATCAATATATATTTGAACAATTAATAAATCATGTTTGGATTTCTTTATAAAAAGAGTTGTGTCAACCTTTCCTTTAGAGAAACCTTTCTCTAGTAAAAAGTTACTCAATCTTTCATACCAAGCTCTTGGAGCTTATCTTAATCCATATAATGCTTTTGAAAGTTTAAACACATGATTTCAAGAGTCAAAATTTTCAAAACCTGGAGGTTGTTCAACATATACCTCCTCTTCAATAAAACCATTTAAAAATGCACTTTTAACATCCATTTGATAAAGTTTAAAATTCATGTATAATGCAAATGCAAGTAGTATCCTAATAGCTTCTAACCATGCAACGGGGGCAAAAGTTTCATCATAATCAATGCCTTCCTCTTAATTATAACCTTTAGCTACTAGTCTAGCTTCATTCCTAGTTATAACATCTTGTTCATTCATCTTATTTCTAAACACCCATTTGGTGCCTGTAATAGGATGATGTTTAGGTCTAGGAACCAAGGCCCAAACCTTGTTTCTCTCAAATTAATTTAACTCTTCTTGTATATGAATGACCCAAAATTCATCACACAAAGCATCATCAATATTTTTGGGTTCAATTTGAGAAATGAAGTCTAAATTAATAATAGACTTTAATTGAGATCTAGTAGTTACCCCTTTTGTAGTGTCACCTATAATGAGGTCTTAAGGGTGAGCTTTCTTGAATTGCCAATCCTTTGGAAGTTCATCCTTCAAGGTAGGTTGAGATGTCTCCTCCTTTTCCTTCTTGCTTGGATCTGTAAGTTCCAAAGGCTTACTAACATTTTCTTCTTATGTTTCCACAATCTCATTGTCACCTACAGGATCATCAACACTATAAACATCCTTTCTAGGATCAAGTGAGTTTGATTCATCAAATACCACATGCATTGACTCTTTAACTACTAGAGTTCTCTTATTAAAGACCCTATATGCTTTACTAGAAATAGAAAAGCCTAGAAAAATTCCTTCATCAGCTTTAGAATCAAATTTCCCAAGATTGTCCTTGGTGTTCAATATAAAGCACTTGCATCCAAATACTCTTAGATATGAGATTTTATGTTTTCTATTGTTCCAATGCTTATAAGATGTTTTATTTAAAATTGGTCTTTTAAAAACTTGATTTGAAATATAACAAGATGTGTTAATGGCTTCCACCCAAAAGTATGGAGGCAAATTATACTCATGAAGCATTGTTCTAGCCATTTCCATAAGAATTATATTTTTCCTTTCAACTACCCCATTTTGTTGAGTTGTTATAGGAGATGAAAATGTATGAGAAATACCATTTTCATTACAATAGTTTTTGAAAAAATCATTTTCAAATTCAATTCCATAATCACTTCTAATAGAAGAAATATAAAAACCTTTTTTCTTTTTTAACTATTTTTGTAAACTTTTCAAAAGCTTTAAATGCATCATTCTTATGAGCAAGGAAACATGCCAATGTAAATCTAGAGTAATCATTAACCAATACATATGCATAGTGTATTCCATCGAGACTAGTAACTCTAGTTGGTGCAAATAAATCCATATGTATAAGTTCAAGTGGCATAGAGGTGGACCCACATTTTTTAGCTTAAATGAGGACTTGGATTGTTTTCCCTTTTGGCAAGAATCACAAAGTTTATCCTTAGTGAATTCAAGTTTAGGCAAACCAATTACAAGTTCATGTTTACAAAGATCATTCAAATGCTTGAAATTTGCATGTCCTAATCTTCTATGCCATTTCCATGTGTCATGGGAGATAGACACTAAGTATTTTATGTCTTTATTATCAATTTTATTCAATTCAATGACATAGACATTGTCTACTCTTTCACCACTAAAAATAACTTTGTTTTCATCAAAACTACTAACAAAACAATTTTTAAGATAGAAAGTTACTTTATTTCCCATGTCATATAATTGACTTAAACTAAAAAAAATTATGTTTAAGACCATCAACAAATAACACATGATGTATAGATAAGGATTTAGGATTATCTATTTCTCCAATGCCAATAATTTTTCCTTTTGCATTATCTCCAAAAGTAAAGTGTCCTCCATCCTTAGTATCAAGTTTGTTGAATTACTCTTTATCTCCTGTCATGTGCCTTGAACATCCGCTATCGAGATACCACTTGCTTTTTGTTCTTATGGATTTCAAGAACATCTACATAATACAATTTAAGTGTTCTTTTGGACCTAAACCTTTTTTTGGTCTAGGTTGGTTAGTTTCAAGATAATTCGTAGGAAGTAAATTCATATGCAGTCTTCTATAGAAGCACACATTATTAGTATGCCCTTTGATCATGCAATAAGAATATACAATATTTTCAAATTTATTCCTTCTAAGATGAAATGCTTTCCTAGTGTGTGCAACATGCCTTTGGTTTTGTGTGTATCTCCTATTGTTTTGTGTCATTAAGTGAGACATGCATTGACAATGATTATGTGAATTTTGATAATTTTGTACAACATGTTTATGTGCATTATTTTTTGTAGCATGCCTATTATAATTGTGTCTAATGAACATATAAGCATGCTTAGGTTTAGGTGCTCTAGTTTGAGCCTTACCTCTTTGTGTTAATAAAGGATGACTCTCATGAGACATTCCCTTGCTATTTAACACATGAGATCTTTTAGCTTTGAAAGCTTAAGTTTCATTTGATTTGAAGGTTGAAGGAGTGGAATCAGGTGAAGCTTTTACAAAATTAATATGTGATGAAGATGATGAAGACATTTCATTCTTATATCCAATTCCATAGGTATCTCCATGAAATTTTTAAGAGTCAAGAGGACTATTTAAAGTTTCTTTTCCTCTCTTAGATTTAGTAATGGAATTCTTTAATTCTAAGACCTCCTTAGAAAGCTTATGATTTTCATTATTTGCTTTCTTAAGTTGATCTTCTAAAGAATTAGAAGATTTTGCATCACTAACAAGTTTTTCATTTAATTCAACAAGTTTAGCAAAATTAATTTTTAAAATTTCTAATTCTATATTTAAGCTACCTAATTCATGCTTATAATGTTTCTTCTTAGATAATAAAATTTTTCATTTAACAAGTAATTTTCTCACAATAGAGCTCTCATCATCATCATCATTATCACAATAATTATCACAATCATCAAAGGAAGAATAAGAAGTATATGGTACCTCATTTTCATTTTTAAGGGCCATGAAGCAAATATTAACAACCTCTTATTGTTCCTCTTCCTCTTCGGATTCGGAGGAATCATCCCAAGTAGATTTGAATGCATTCTTCTTATCTTTTGCTCCCTTGTTCTTGAATTTGAGTTTGGGACACTCACTTCTAATATGTCCCTATTTCTTGCATTCATAGCAAGTGACCTCCTTAGTTTCCTTCTTCCCATCTCCTTTGAACTTCTTATTGAAGTCCCTTATTCTTAAGAAGTTTTTCTTTCTCAAAAACTTCTTGAAGTTCCTAGTGAGCATGGCAATGTCACCATCTTCATCATTAGAATCTTTCATGCTTTCCTCTTCACTATCTTCTTGAAGAGCTTTTAGAGCAATGCTCTTTTTCTTTTCTTCTTTCTCTTCTTATTCTTCACCTCTTTGCTTGATAGTGAGCTCATGTGTTAAGAGCTTACTAATTAGTACATCAGTTAATAAAGTGCAGAGGTCTTGATCTTTCTCAATTAAAGTAACATAAGATTCCTAATCCTTATTAGGTAGGATTCTTAGAATCTTATTGTTTACCTCTTCCTTGGATAAAATTTTTCCAAGTTTCTTAAGGGTTATGAGGAGAGCATTGAGACGATATGTCATCTCTGTGATTGATTCATGAGGCTTCATTTTTTAAAAGTTCATATTCATACATATGAAATTGAACCTTCTTGCTTTTTACTTGAATGTTGCCTTCATAATGGTTTTCTAAAGTCTCCCACATTTCTTTGGCCAACATACAATGTTGAAGCTTGCCTCCTTTTTATCTTATCATTGAAGATATTAGAGTAATCATAGCTTTTTTATTTTTGTGATTTTCTTCCTCTTGATCAATACTCCATTGGCTTGTTACAAGAGTAGTTACCACACCATCAATGACAATTGTAGGTGGTTCCCAACCTCTTAGGACAATGTCCTAACGTTTGATGGAATCACAATCAAGATAGTCACTACCATCAAAGAATGGTCTAAGAGAAGAGATGTTTTGTGATTCACTCCCCATAATCTTGTATTCTAGCAATGAAGTACCTAGAATTCAAGCTCTGATACCAAATGGGGGTGAATAGTACTATCAAATAAAAATGAGAAATTAAAATAATTCTTTGCAAGAATTAAATAGAAGTTGAGAAGGAAAAATGAAAAACACAAAGATTTAAGGAGTTCAAATTCAACAACAATCCTATGTCTCCACCTAACTTATCCCCAACTTAGGATTTTCAATCACCCACAATCTTATTCACAGGATTGAGATTATACAAGAGTTTTATGGCTCACAATTATCACCTTACAACATGAGTTTTCAAGGCTCACTCAAAAAACCAAAACCCAAGTGTTCCAATGGACAACACTTAAACCAATTCCTTTGGAAATAAATCTCACTTCCCTTCTAATCTAACCCAAGATTTAAGATGAAGAGAAATTCTATTTCTAACAAACACCCAACTCTCACAAGAGTTATAGAAATAAAGAATTGTTTAAGCGAATTTGAGAGCTCAATGAATGCTTAAGAATTATAAACAAGATTCTTAATTTCCATTAAGCTCTAGAGGTACTTATACTTAAAAATATAGTTTTTGGAGGTGCAAATGATGTGTCCAATATCTATATTTTGAATCATTGAAAGTGTTGCTATCAGACAGCTATTCATGGATTGAAGCCGTGATTGGCTAATCAAGACATTTTAATTTGCCCTCACTTTCTTCATAGAAGTTGTATTCATTTGAATTATAATTATATATCATTTTTAATCACCTAAATTTGATGTTTTTAGCTCAAGATATGTCCAAAATACTAAGAGCTATGCAATTTGAAATGTAGAATACTATCAGACATTTATACTCAAGTTGAAGCTGTGATTTTATCCTAAATAAATTTTAATTTTCCCATAATTTATTTATTAAATCTCTAGATATTTGAATTATTTTTTCATAACATTTTGAATCACCTAAATTAGACTTCTGTAGCTCAGGATATGTCCAAAATACTAAGAGTTATGTAATTTAAAATGCAGAATACTATCAGATAGCTATACATAAGTTGAAGCCATGATTTGCTCTTAAAGAAATTTTAATTTGACCATAATTTCTTCATGAAAGTTGTATATATTTGACTTATTATTTCATATCATCTTCAATCACCTTAAATTGACTTCTGTAACTCAAAATATATCTAAAATACTAAGAGATGTGCAGTCTAAGATAGTAGACGTATACATGGATTTCGACTCAAAATTTGCATAACTAAATGAACTTGGATTTTGAAAAATAAGCCCAATTCAGAAAGCTCAAGATGTCTACTTTAAATATGAAGAAGACAACATTCTCATTATAAATTTCTAAGGATGTCAAAACCTCCTTGAATCTTAAAGGTCCAATCAACCCAAGATAATTATATTTCATCTTCCAATAGAGTCCTAACTTATGCACATGTAAATAAACAAATTAAATACTCAAATTTAAGTTTTATAAGATTAAAATTAAGTTTGATTATTGCTAAGGTCAACATTTTGGATCTCATGTTTTGGGTGGATACAGGTATCTATGGAATGGCCAACAGCTTGGTGGAATTTATAACAACTGTTAGTGTCAAAATTGAGGACATTTAGGTTTGGTGACTTATAAAAGTTTAAGGGTTAAAGTAGGCCTTTTTGGATTAGTCATTCTAGGACTTTAGAGTTGGTTAAAGTTAGAAAATCTTTGAGGTTGCTGAAATGTGTGTACCTCCAAAGCTCGACTAGTACTTCCTTGTTATGTGCCCCCAGTTAGGTAATTTTGAGTTCCGATGCTCTAGTGTTTCTCTTCTTTTCACTCTTAATCTCTTTTAATTTCATACCATCATCATACAAGTCTATGAATTTTTGGGTTTCATCATCTGCAATCTTTTAACCAGATTAGATGATACATTACGGACTATCATCCTAACCTGATCCTTCTCGGCTAGCTTGTTCTTCATTAGTCCTACCTTGTTCAGGAACCACGTAAGGATATAAGAGAAAGATTCATTAGGTTTCTTCTTTGTTAGTTCTAAGTCCCTAATAGATACTTTGAACCTAGTGTTATAATCATACTATTTCAAAAAGGCAATACATAATTCCTTTTAATTAGCCCAGATATATTTTTTTAGTCCATGATACCAGTTTATAGCCATTCCCTCTAGAGATAGCACAAACAACCTAGCAACTACTGCTAATAGTGCCTTAGTATTGCTCATAGTTATTGTGTATTGACTCAAATGAATCCTTGGATCTCCTCTCCTATCAAATTTCTATAGCTAAGGCATCTTGAATTTTTCAGGCAACTTGTCTCTCTCCATTTGTAGCATGTCATCAAAGTCAAATGATTACCCAATTCCTTGTCCTCTAATTAGCTCTTCCTTTTTAAACATTTTTTGAGTCAGTGCTTGCACCTACTTGGACTCATGATCTTGGACCAATTTAAGTGACTCCCTCTTCGCCTTCTTTCCCATGTTGTTCTCAATGTCCTCAAGTCTCACATTAGTACCAGGTATATTTCTAGTAATAGGTTGCCCCCTAGCATTATTAGCAATAGGTGGAGCACCATCAATAGGTGAAGGAGCTATAGCAATAAGTGGAGCTCCTCCAGCTAGTGTTTGTTGAACAATAATAGTAGGCAGTTGTTCAACAGTAGGTGGTGGTACGACAACAGGTTGCACTAGTCCAGCCAGATGTTGCCTCAGTTCTTCTTGTATCATAGCTCTCATATCATCCATTAAAGCTCCCTTAATGTCCTTTAGGGTCTATATCTCTAGTTATTGTTCCATTTCTATCTATTCAGTTTGAGTTAGTTCAGTTTCCAAGTAAAGCGGGTTGATAGGACTCTTCTTTAGTTCTTGAAGGATCTCTTGAGCTATTGACTTAATATGCTCTGATTAATCTACCACCTTTCTATCCCCAAATATAAGAAGACCCAGATGAATCTATAATGGCTATAAAACAAGGTATCAGTATGATGGATGAAGTGCATGTATGCATGTATGCATGATGCATGTGCTATATAGCAAGTGGCAAGTAGTAAGCAAGCAAATAGCATATAATAAGTATTAGGAAATAATCAACAAGCAACATGCAAGCATAAACCTTTCAACCTTATTCCTCCTATACTCGTGTTCAATGGCAAGTTTATTTTCCTAGGATTGTTGGTCTTGGCCTTAATATCAATAGGGGATATAAGGGACCGACACGTATGCCAAATCTCTCTTAAAGCAATAAAGCATAGAAACAACATTTCTAAGTTTAAAGATCTAGCCTAATCTTTATTACCCCAAAGGGCTTCAAAATTATAGGCATGGGCTTTTATAGATAGAAATATCTCATGGTAATAAGCATAGAAATAGCATTTCTAAGTATAAAGGTCTAGCCTAATCTTTATTAGACTAAATGGACTTCAAAAGTATGGGTATGGGCTTTTATAAATAGAAATACCTTAATGCAAAAATCATACAAGCAATTTTGGTAGATCCTAAGGGAAGTAAATAAGCCATTATATGTGGTTAAAGTTTGGTGAAAAGGTTAAGGTTCCCTTAGCAAAATGCCCTCCATTAAGGACATTGAGTTACAGGCCAAGGTTAGAGGGGCTCGACATCCTTTACCAACTCGAGAGAAGATTACCCCCCTTTAGGACTTAGGTTACAGACTTTGGTCAGATGAGACCGATAATCTCTCTTGAACCAAGTTAAGGCTAAGAGCGATGGTTAGCCAATTTACAACTCCTTGAAGCTAGTGGAATCATGGAATCATAAATTAATGTCATCAGTTTAATAGGGACATGCATAATGAATACAAGAATAAAATAATAATCAATAAAATAATTATAAAGAACACAAGTAGAATCAGTATCTCTTATCCCTAGTGGAGTCACCACTATAGATGGTAGGGTTTAGCGTGCGCCCAAGATTTTAGCAATCGCAACACTGTTTAAGCTTAGGGCCTGAAAGAGCACACCATTATGCCACAACGTCATAGTGTGCCACGCAGGGTAATAACTGGGATAATTCGATTGATGGTACTCGATTCTCTAAAAGAAAGTTAGCACCACAACCAAGAGATTCTGGGAACAGAATACTAACTTCTCATAGTCTCGTGTTCATTTAGAATTACTTTATAAATCATTACTTCATTCTCTAATTAATTTAAATTTTATTAAACCCTATTTGAACATCCTCTAACCCTAAGGCATTTAGTCAATAAAATCACACATAAAAAGTGCATTCAAGCGCATCGTCCCTAAGTCTAAACTAGGTGAATTTTATTAAAAGTTAGCTAGATTTACACTTTTTATTTACAAATGAAATGGACTAAAGGTGGGCTTACATTTTAATTAGTGAGCTTAAGTGTACTTATTTTAATTATCTAAAGGTGGGACTAAATCTATAAGTTTTAAAGAAATTGGATTTTATAAGTGGGCCTAGTTTAACTTGATTTTATTTTAAGTGAAATATGAGCCTAAGTCTATTTATTTTAAAGGAAATGAAATTAAATGAGCTGAGCTATGTCTAAATTAATTTTTGTTAAAATATGAGCCTAAGTCTAAATTAACTTAATGGGCTTAAATTGATTTTAATTAATTAATTAATTTAAATCATGTATAAACCTATTTTAAGTGAATTAGACCTAATCGTCGGCTTAGAGCCCAAAGAATTAAAAGACCCAAAAAAAAAACAAAAAAAAAAAACAAAAATCATAACAAAATTAGATCAAATATAAAATTTAAATTATTTTGTTAAAAAAAAAACCTAAATCAATTGCATGCAAACCCTAATGTACTACTGCCATAATTGATTTTAACTTATTTTTACCTAGTGAAACCCTAATTACTAATAAATTTTAGTGCAAGGAATTATAATTCCATTATTTTCCCACTATTGGGGCAATTACAACCTACAATGTATAGAATTAAAAGAAAATAAATTACAACCCATAAGCAATAAATTAATAAATAACACAGAGAAATAATAAAAAATCTAAATCCTATAGGAGTTTTACAGACTTTAGTCCATGGCATTCCATGGATTCTTCAACATTTACTATAAAAAAATCATATATCTCCAACCTCCCCTCTAGAGCATCACATGACATTAATCAAAATAAAATAAAAAATTAGTCAATAAAAAATCAATAAAATAAAAGAAAATAAAGAAAATAAAATTAAAATAAAGAGAAAAGTAGTAGAAGATGCTCTACAAATGTTGTTTGAATGCCCCTCAGATTGAAGATTGTCACCATTTTGAGAATTGACTATATGTTTATTGGCTTTTGGACTATTGAAAACAAAAGAGTGTACTTTTTTATGCAGTGAAGAAAATTTTTTCTTTCTTTTGGAGCCAGGGGGCCCCCTCATTCACATAGTCTTTGGCTTTTTAAAGCAAAAACTTGCAAGCTGACTTCCTCCATTCCAGGAACTGACACTATCTCTCAATTTTTCAAAATATTTACGCGTTTTGAACCTGTAAAACCACAATTATCTTTTAAGAAAATATTTAGAATTAATTTTCAACCAATCAGTGAATGGAAATATACTAAAAAGGACTGAATATACTGAGAAATTAAAAATATTCTACAATGCCAATCGACATTTGAATAATGTCAATCAGCATTAGGCAAATGCCAGTTGCCATTAACTAAATGCCAACTAGCATTTTGCTTATGCAGTCCCGAAAAAAATTTTAAAAAATATTTCTAAAATCATGATTTTGCAATTAGGTCCAAAACACATTACAATTTAGTCCTTGAAATCTCAAATTTCAATGCTAAAGATCAATTATTTGATTAATTTTTTATCACAGGGGCTTTCGTCGCACTATACACAATTGGATCACGAAATTGGGTGTTTACAAACCCTCACAGGAAAATATTTTTATTTTTAATAAATTGTTTGAATTATTTGAAATATAGTTTATGAAGGAAGTTTATGGAAATTTTATCTTGATTATTTATTAAAAAAATAAATTTTTGCAAAAAATAATATAAATTAGTTAATTTGGTGTTTTAATGAAAATTATTGTTAATTAGTATGTTTTAGGTGATTTTGGAATAATAAATAGTATTAAAATAATTTTTACGAATTATTTACTATTTTTAACTAATTAATAGTAATTTTCTAAAATATATTCAAATAATAATTTTTTATACTATTTTTGTGATTAAATGAATATTTAACTATTTTTATTATATATTTGAACTATTTAAATAATTAATTTTGAATTAAACTATTTTATTTTGAATAATAAAAAAATTGGATTTTCTATTAATATTATATAATTATTGAGATTTTATTAAGTAATTTGAAAAAATTAGCTTTAATGTTTTTATTATTTAAATAAATTATATTGTGGTTTATTATTGATGTTTATGGATTTTAATGATTTTTTTATATTATTATTAAATATTGATTTTATTGAGAATTATGATCATCGATTGGGAAATTGTGTAGTTTGGGGTCCTAACCCGTGGTTATGAGCAATTGTGTTTTTAGAAGTGTGTTTACTTGTAGGATTGGCTCTACTTTCAGTAGAGAGATGCCCATTTTATGAAGGAGACTACCAAATTTTTCATATAATTCTCATAAAATGTGACATCGGGTCGATCCTAAGCTTTTAGTTTTGTGGTCAAGTCGTGTCCTAGATCGAGTCTTTCTTTAGAATGCCTAAAAGTATAAATTAGGTATTTGATTCTGATTCTATTATTATTATTATTTATTTTTTCTATAGTTGCGTCGAGACCAAGGCCTATCGAATATGCAATGCATGTAGGATACAAGATTATGAGCATTCATATTTTCATTATGTAATTTAAAAATGAATTATTTTATTAAATGAATAAGTATATTTTTGGTATACTTTTAGCATATTTTTGGTATATGTGCTATATATGTGCTATATATGCTTGGTATATTTTAGTACATATTCGATATATTTTTAGTATATACTAAGCATATATAATTGGCATATTTTTAGTATGCAATTGAATATTTCTAGTATATGTTCAAGATATGTTTAGTATATATGTGCTATATTTCTTTATAAATGAATGCTATTATGTTTGAATTATGTATTTATTATTTTCCAATTTTTATATGATTTATATGAAGGATATTAATAGAACCTGCTACATAGTGGGCTATACTATAACTGTGTACATACCAGTTCGTTAGACTTTAGGGTCGATATTATGAAATCATTTAAGGTGAAATTTGATTATGAGAATTGTAGTGAGTGAGTAGTGTGATTGCTAGAGCTCAATTGACCTAGTGTCTCGGGGCCAATCGCAGTGACAGTGAGACTGTAGGAGCTTGGTTGACTTAGTTTCTCGAGGCCAATCTACTGTCCAAAATGGAATAAGAGAATTACTTTAGAATTAAGTAAGCCTATATAGTTAGTGAGATTTATGATTGAGGTTATGGATATTTAGGGTTCTATTTGATCCTTCACTTAAATAAACCTTTTCTGTATTCATTATTTATATAAAAGCAGATTTTAGCATTTGTGAGAAATTCCTGTATATATTTATACTTATATGGATGCTTGATTGCATATGAATTTAGGTTATATGTATATATATTATAATAATTCACTCAATGAGGTCTAACTCCCCTCAAAATTTTTTTGCAGGATCTTCTTCTTTTTTAAACCTCCCAAGTAGTACTTTACGCCAGTCTTCTTCAGCCCCAACTAGATTATGTAAACTTTATATCTAAACTTTTGTTGTATTCTAAAAACTGCAGTAGTAGTGTTATTTTGGTAGACGTGTGTTGTATTAGTATGAGATTTCTGTATCTAGATATTGTATGAAATATATTTATTATGTATGATATAAGGATTTTTTTTTATAAAGTTTTAACTAAAGCATATTTTTATATTATTATTACATGTGTTTTATTTTTAAGGCTTGCTATGAGTTCTGAATTTGAAAGAATTCCTGTTCCCTAGCACCTGTCGTGACTCCCGATTTAGGTCGTGATAAAGTTGGTATCAAAGCTTCATATGGTGCCATCTCAATACTACTATAGTAGTTGTTATTACATGAAAACTCTAAAAGTGGCAAGTGATTATCCCAGCTACCTCCAAGATCCAACACACACATCCTCAACATATCTTCAATTGTTTAGATTATCCTCTCAGATTGACCATCTGTCTAAGGGGTGAAAAGTAGTACTGAAATTAAGCCTGGTGCCTACTGCTTCCTGATATAATGCAAATATGCTTAGTATTTAGTAGTAGTTTAGTCTTAATTTCATTAAGTTTTCTTATGTTTAGTGTGTTTATTTGCCTATGAAGTTACTATTTTCATTTCTTTTATCTTTATGGTTTATCATGTAGGTTAAATACATGTTTTAGGCTTAATTCATGCTTGGAAAAGACTTGGAGTTGATTAAAACAAGTTAGAGAGCAAAAGGAGTCATTTTTGGACAATTGATGCTTATCACGAGTCCTCACCATGGGCACAACTCATAACAGACAGCTTCTATCATGAGTAGTCACCCATGTCATGACTCGACACAATGTAGAAGTCTATAACATTCTGATTTGAGAAGTTTTTGTATTTTGGTCATAATTTCTTCTACAGAAATCTAAATTTGATGATTCAAGTTGCTCTAGAAAGATAACTCAGAGATATATAACTTTCATGAAGGAAATTTCGAGATTTAAAGTCATATTAATTGACTAAGTTTCCCTTGAAGTTATAATATCTACAAAAGAAGATGACTTTTCATGAAGTGAAGCCATTCCAACTCAAAAGTTCTAGTCCCTTCTAGTTAATTGTGAATGCCTATAAATAAATAGTATTAATCAAAAAAGAGATATAATTTTATTTTATTTCTATTGATATATATGAAATTCTTTCTTGAACGAAATTCTTTCTATTATTATCTAAATTAGTGTTAGTTTGTTATTTAGTCATCATTACACAAGCAAAGCCAAGAAAGGAAAAGTACTACAAGCACCAAGATTTAGTAAAAAGGGTTTTATCTTTTCCCTTTTTCTATTTTATATTTGATTTTCTTTTATTGTTACTTGATCATGTATCTTGGCTAAACCTTTAATTATTAAAACTGCAAGGAAGAATGAACTAATGAATTATATCTTTTTAGAATGCATAATGAATTGCTTTCAATTGAGTGTTTAATTGAGTTGTATATGCTTGATCACCATATATGATGTGTTAGCCAATTTATTCACAATGACAGTTGGGGTAATTTTGGTGGAAAAACAATTGAATTCACTTAAAGTTTAGGAAAGTACCTGGACACAAGAAATCCACTTTGAGGGGCTAAAGAATTGGCAAGGAACTTCATGGTTTTTGTTTATCTCTATAATGATGCAACATCACTTATAGACTCTAGATGGAAATACCCTTATTTGACAACGATAGTTGCACTTAAGGATTTTAGGTCATATTCTCCATTCATTGCATGTGTTCATTATTCATTATAATTCTTTAGCTAATTCAGAATTGTAGTTCTAACAAATAATATTTAATTTGATACTTAGATAATTATATTATTTAGTATAGTTAGTAGTTAATTAGTATAGTTAGAATAATCCAATAAATTTCACTATTAATATATCACCTATCCATCTTAGTATCTACTTGGTTAATATAAAATTTGCAAATTCCTAGTGTTTGACACCCTACTTGCTCTATCTAAGTCCTTAGAGACTAGGGTATACAAACTCTCTTCAAATTTTGGCACAGTTGCTGGGGATTTTGTTTAAAATTTTTTAGTAACTTAGCATAGAGAAAGGTTGTTTTAGGCCTTATTGTAATTTTTATTTATTTTTATGTTTATTTTTGTTTATTTATTTTTTGTTTGTTTCTATTTTAATTTCTATTTTAAATTTTATTTTCATTAATTGTTTAATTATGAATCTATATGCTTACTAGGAGTACTAGTGATAGTAACCTGCTTTTTGATCCTGAAATTGATCTAACCATACATGTTTTGCACAAGGAACAAAGGCGAAGGATAGAGAATCAATTAAACTTTAATAGAATGGCTCAACCGAAGAGAATGACATGGGTGATTTTGCCATGCCTGATATTTCTGGTAGTTTTGGTGGAATTATGGCTCTGGCTATTGCTAATAACAATTTTAAGATCAAGCCAAGTATTATCCAAATGGTGCAAAATAATCAATTTGGAGGCTTACAAGGAGAGGATCCTTATGCTCACATTTTGACTTTCCTTAATGTGTATGCAACCTTCAAGATAAATGGAGTCCCGAATGATGCAATAAGGCTAAGACCCTTTCCATTTTCGGTTAGGGACAAAGCATAACTTTGGCTTGCAAGTTTGCCTAATTAGTCAATCACAACATGGAATCAATTGAAGCAAGCATTTCTACACAAATATTTTCCACCATATAAGATGGCCAAATTTTGCAATGAGATCACTACTTTCAAGCAAAGTGGAAGTGAGACAATCTATTCGGCTTAGGAGAGGTTTAAGGAACTTCAACAGTAGTTTCCACATCATGGCTTACTGGAATGGATGATTCCTCAAATTTTTTATAACTGGCTGAAGGATGAAAATAGGAATATTATGAATGCAGCAGCCGGTGGAAAATGGATGGATAAAATGGCTAGAGAAGCTATTACTTTGTTAGAAGAACTTGTATCTCAAGGGTACATGGGTGATGAAACAACTATAGCAAAAGCAAAGGGAGTTTTGGAACTTGATATCATCAATATGCTGAGTGCAAAGGTAGACACCCTCACCAACTTGGTAAGTAAATCTCAAGTTAATTCATTAGATTGTACTAATGTTGTTTGTGAGACTTGTGGAGGATGTCATTCATATTCTCAATGTACTTTAAGCACAAATGAGGATGTAAATTATGTACAAGGTGGGTTTAATGAAAGAATAGGGATAAATTCCAACACCTATAATCCTCAGTGGAGGAACCATCCTAGATTGTCATGGTCAAACCCATCTTCCCAATTCAACCCAAACACTAAACCCCAAAACCTACCTAGATTTCCTATGAGACAACAAGCTTTCAATCCTAGCCAATCTAAACCCAACCTTGAAACTCTTATGGAGCAATTTGTTAACCAATAAATGTCCATCATTTAATAAAATAAGGAGCAATTCAAGTAGATAAACTCTAAATTAGAACAAATTGTTACTCATAACCGCATCCTTGAAACCCAAATAGCCCAACAAGCCTCTACCTCCAACACTAAACCTTTAGGAAAACTTCCTAGCCAACCAGAGTATGTACAAAAAGAGTCTTGTCAAGCAATTACCTTAAAGAGTGGTAAGGAGGTTGAAAAGGATCTCAATAAGAAAAAGAGAATAGTTGATGATGATGATGAAGTAGTAGGGATTGAAGCAAATAGTAAAAAAGATGATGTGGATGTTATAAGTAAACAAAATGATGAGTGTGCAAAGAAAGGTAATTAGTAAGAAACCATACTATCAAAGAATGATGAACCAAAGGTAGATGTTAGAACTCTTCCTTTCCCTCAAAGGTTCATAAGACATAATCTAGATAAGCAGTTTGGAAAATTCCTTGATTATCTTAAGGAAATCACTATCACCATACCATTTGTGGATGCTATTAGAGATATGCTAGCTTGGGGTAAGTTTTTAAAGGATATTATTAGCCATATGAGCAAGCTTGAAGATTATGGCTTAGTTTCCCTTGTTGAAGAATCTAAAGCTACGTACTCCAACTCTCTATTAAAGCTTAAGGATCCTGGTTCATTTATGGTTCCTTGTACAATTGGAGGTACGCATTTTGACAAAGCCTTATGTGATATTGGTGCTAGTGTTAGCCTTATGCCTTATTCAATTTACAAAAAGCTTAATTTGGATGAGCTTAAGCCTACCAACATGTCTCTTTCCTTAGTGGATAAGTCTGTTACATATCCACTTGGCATTCTAGAAAATGTGCCAAAAAAAGTAGGCAAGTTTGTAATACCAGCTGATTTTGTTGTGTGGGATATAGAGGAGGATCTTGAGATTCCAATTTTGTTTAGAAGACCATTTTTTAGGATAGCAGGAGCAATTATAGATATGCAGAATGGAAAGATCAGATTGGTATTAGATAATGAAAGTATGGAATTTGATGTGCTGAATATAATGAAGTCAACACCTATAAAAGTAGCAAGTAGAATTGATTATATTGATGTTATCGATGGATGCATTGAAGAAGTGATTCATTAGTATTTAAGAAATGATTATATAAAGCCATACAAGGTGCAAGAAGCAAATGATCAACTTATGGAGGTAGTTCCATATCAACCTTTTTAAAGGACATCAAGATTTGAACCTTTAAGGAGCAAAGATTATCCAAAAGACTCTACACCTAGTGAAGAAGTCAAAATGGAGCTCAAGCATTTGCCATCAAATCTCAGATATGCATTTCTTAAATCTAATCTTAAATTTCCTTTTATTGTTAATTCATCTTTGCCTAATGATTATGTTGATGCTTTGTGTGATAAGTTGAATAGTCATAAAAATGCTATTGGTTATTCTATTAATGACTTGAAAGGTATTAGTCCTAATATATGTATGCATAGAATTCTCTTGGAAGATAATGCCAAACCTTCCATTGAAGGCCAAAGGTGATTGATTCCCACTCTTAAAGAAGTGGTTAGAAAAGAGGTGACTAAGTTGCTTGACAATGGAATCATATATTCCATTAGTGATAGTAAATGGGCTAGCCCCGTTCAAGTTGTTCCAAAGAAGCGAGGCTTAACCATTGTTAAGAATGAATCTAATGATTTGATACCTACTAGAACTATCACAAGATGGCGTATGTGTATTGACTATAGGAAATTAAATAAAGCAACTAGGAAGGACCATTTCCCATTGCCTTTTATTGACCAAGTTCTTGAGAAGTTAGCTAATTTTTCCCATTTTTGTTACTTGGATGGACTTAGTGGATTCTATCAAATTCCTATTCATCTCAAGGACCAACCTAAAGACTACATTTACATGTCCATATAGTACATTTGCTTTTAGGTGTATGCCCTTTGCTTTATGTAATGCACCCGCAACTTTCCAACGATGCATGTTTCAATATTTAGTGATTTGCTTGATGAATGTGTTAAAGTTTTTATGGATGACTTTAGTGTCTATGGTACTAAATTTTCCAATTGTTTAGACAATCTTCTAAAAGTTCTTGACAAGTGTATTGAGCATGGATTGGTCTTGAATTGGGAAAAATGCCATTTTATGGCACAAGAGGGAATCGTTCTTGGTCATTCAGTTTCAAAGAGGGGCATTGAATTTGATAAAGCAAAGATAGAAGTAATTGAAAAATTGCCACCTCTAAAATTTGTTAAGGATATAAAAAGTTTCCTTAGACATGCAAGATTCTATCAAAGATTTATCAAGGATTTTTCCAAGATTGCAAAGCCATTGTGTGAGTTACTTAGTAAGGATGCTATGTTTGAGTTTGATGATGTGTGTTTTGATGAATTTAACACCTTGAAAAGTGCTCTTGTATCTGCACCTATCCTACAACCACCAAATTGGGAGGAGTTGAAATAATGTGTGATGCTAACAACTTTGTGGTGGGAGCTATTTTAGGCCAAAGAAAGGAAGGCAAGCCTTATGTGATTTACTATGCAAGTAAGCTACTTGATGAAGCTTAGATTAATTACACCACCACATAAAAGGAGTTGCTTGCTATTTTTTATGCATTTGACAAGTTTAGATATGAGTGGGGCAAAAAGTGATTGTCTATTCAGACCATGCTGCTCTTAAGTATCTTTTAAGTAAGAAGGATGCAAAACATAGAATCCTATAATGGATTTTGATTCTGCAAGAGTTTGATTGGCAAGTTTGAGATAAGAAAGGAAGTGACAACCTAGTAGCGGATCATCTATCAAGGCTAGATCAAGATGGATTAAAGAAGAATGATGATGGTGTGCCAATCAATGAGTCATTTCATGGTGAACATCTTCTAAGTATTGCATCAAAAGAACTTCCATGGTTCATTGATATTGCCAATTATCTAGTAAGTGGTATTCTTCCTTATGGAATAGATTATCGAAAAAGGAAGAAGTTTACGCATGATATAAAATTCTACTATTGGGAGGAGCCCTTGCTTTACAAGAGATGTGATGATGGTTTAATTCAAAGATGTATTCCTCAAGATGAAGCTCAAGATGTTTTGAGACATTGCCATGCCTTGGATGTTGGAGGACACTTCGGTGCAGAGAAAATAGAATCTAAGGTACTACATTTTGGTTTTGATGGCCTACTTTATTTAAGGATGCTAGAGAATATGTGCTTACATATGATAGATGTCAATGGATGGGTAACATTTCAAAGAAACATGAGATGCCTTTAAAAGGGATTCTTGAAGTAGAGCTTTTTGATGTATGGGGTATAGACTTCATGGGTCCATTCCCTAGTTCTTTGGGCTACAAGTATATATTGGTTATGGTTGACTACATCTCCAAATGGGTAGAAGCAATGCCAACCTTGACAAATAATGTTAGAGTAGTCAAGAAGATGCTTAAGAAGGTAATTTTTCCAAGGTTCGACACCCCTAGAGCTTTGATTAGTGATGATGGTTCACACTTTTACAATAATGTGATAGAAGCACTTTTGAAGAAGTATAGAGTAACACACAAGGTTGCTACTCCATATCACCCATAAACAAATGGGCAAGTTGAGGTGAGTAATAGAGAGATTACATGGATTCTTGAAAAAATAGTGTCTTCCTCAAGAAAAGATTGGGCATTAAAGTTAGATGATGCATTATGGGTTTATAGGATGAATTTTAAAACACCAATTGGCCTTATTAGCTAGTATATGGTAAATCTTGTAATTTACCGGTTGAGTTAGAACATAAGGCATATTGGGCAACAAGAGCTTTGAATTTTGATTTGCACAAGGATGGATAAAAGAGGCTACTTCAACTTAATGAATTGTATGAGTTAAGGATGAATGCTTACGAGAATGCTAAGTTATATAAGGATCATACCAAATTGTGGCTTGATAAGCATTTATCGAAGAAGGACTTTTATAAAGGAGAACTTGTTTTACTCTATAATTTGAGGTTGAAATTATTTCCAGGCAAACTGAGGTCTTGATGGTCGGGTCCTTTTAAGGTTGTCAAGGTTCACCCTTATTGTGCAGTTGAAATTTCAGATGATGAATGGAAGGTTTTCAAAGTGAACAGGCATCATCTCAAGCCCTATTTGATCGGGGAGGTAATTCCTTCAAGTCAATCTATTCCTCTCTCCGCACCTTAATTCAAGATTAGCAGGTATTATCCACACATTTCTACTTTACTTTCATTTTATTTAATTTTCTTTATAGTTTTTTTTGCTTTATTTTGATACTATTTATCCATATATATTTAATTAGTTTTTTCATTTCTAGTATATAATTGGTATAAAATTGGTATATAATTAGTTTCTTATACCAATATTATGCAATTTTTTCATATATATTAATGCTTTACTTAGTAATTTTTCTAGCCTAAGTATAACAAATCATCACGAGTTGACATATTGGCATGACTCGTCACCATGACCTTTACAAAAATTGAAATCGTCACGAGTCGGTACATTGGCACGACTCATGACAGAGACATAGTGTGACGAGTCGGCGTAATGGGCACGAGTTGTCACCGATCCAACATAATCGTCATGAGTCTGCACCACGACATGACTCATTACAGAGCCTTATCATCACGAGTCAGCATGATGGGCACGACTCGTGATAACTAACCCTAACCCTAGAATTTTACACATTCACATGCATACACATTTTTTTAGTTCTTATTTTGCTTACATTTTTCAATTTTTACACATTTTTACTTTTATTTTCCCAATAAATATGACACAATTTAGTGAAAAGTCATCTTTTCCAAGAAAAGTCAGAACTTTTCACTATTCCACATGCCTTTTCACTAACCTATATGACCTTTCACTATCAACACACACCCTATCACTTACAACCCTACAACTCTATAAATATTCTATGTTTGACTACCAATTTCCCTTATAATTTATTCCCATACATTTTGCTTTTATTTTTTTTTTGTTTTATGTCTTACCCATTATATATACCCTAATTCCTTTTCACTTTATCACCTTTCTATATCTATTTACTATTTTCTCTCTAAACCCTCAAACCCTACCCGACACACTTCCTCTCCCTCACTTATCCCTTTATTTTTGAAAAGCCATCTTTACGCTTCATCTCTCTAAAATTCTTCATAATAATCATTTCCTTTAACCATGGGTAGAACAAAAGGTTCAACATCTAAGAGGCCACATGTGGAGGAGCAACCACAAAGGGAGGAAGACCTTTCAAAAACTTACAAGGCTAAGTTTCCTATCCTCACTCATGAAGAAGGTGCTAAGTTTTCCTTAATCAAGTTTCAGGAAATCACCTCTTGTAAGTATGTTCCAAATTCTCTCTTAAAAGATGCTGGTATGCTTGAGTCCTTTGACAAATTGATGATACAATGTGGGCTTAAAAAGCTTGTGTCTATGAATGAGGATACATATGTTGATTTGGTTACCAAATTTTACACAATATTAGATGTCAACCCCACTAATTCACAAATTTTGGAATTTCATTTGGTAGGAAATAGGCACCAACTCACTTATTCATCCATGCAACATATTTTTGGTTTTAAGAAAGATGGATTCAGTGACCCTCCACCAACTTTTAATGTTAATGAATTTTGGACTTTCCTTACTAATTTACAAAACCCCTTTTCAGCCTAAGAAAGGTAAAGCAATGTTAATCAAAGACTTAAAATTCTAGTTATTGCATAAATTTTTTGCATGTGTTGTTTTCAACAAGACTGAATTCAATAGGGTTTCTGCACAATAGTTGTTTTTGATGTGGTGTGTCTATCATAAGAAACAAGTTTGTTAGAGATATTGGATCTTTAACCAATTGTTGGCATGTGCCCCTCGCAAGGATGCGATTATAACATATGGTCATGTGATAACTATTATTGCTAAAGCTTTCAATGTTGATCTTACTAACTTTACCAGAACTGTTGAGTGTTCTTATTTCACCAAAAAACCATTTGTTCATAGTGAAATTGTTGATTTTGCTTTCTGATTGATCTCAGCCCAAATGAGATCATGTTTGAGAGGACTTGCACCACCACCGCCGATTCATGAGTAGCCTATTGAAAAGGAGGACGAATATGAACCTGAGGAGGATGTACCTTCCTATATACCATTCAGAGATGTCTCAATGCTCACATATCCTCTCCAAAGTGCACCCGGTAGTTCAAGTGATCACCCTCCAATTTAGGATCAAATCTTAAACAATCAACTTGCTATGCAAAGTCAATTGAATGAGATGGAGTTTCACCAAAAGCAGCTTGCTCGTAGACAAAGGAAGATGGAGTATAAAATGGGGCAATTCTTTGCTTAATCGGGCTACCAAATTGAGTCTCCACCTCCTACACCGGGGGACGACTAAGGGAGTCTTTCTTATCCTTTCCTTTACTCTTTATTTTTATTACATTGAGGACAATGCCTGCTTTTAAGTATGGGGGAAGGGATATTGATATTGATATTAGTATTAGTATTAGTATATTAGTAATATATATATTTATGTGTTTTGTTCTATAATTCTACATCTTTATGCATTTGCATTCATTTTTCTATTCATTTTGCTCCCATATTTAATAAGTAGCTATCCTTAATAGTCTTTTTTATTTTGATTAAAGTTATATGTTTTATTAATAGTAAACTTTTAAACTTTTGTTGCTCAATTGGTAGAAGTTTAAGTTTCATGTAGTATAATTACTAAGTTTATGTTTTTATCTCTTTTTATTATTTCTAAAGTTTAAATAATGTATTAGTCAATTTGCTAATTATGCTTAAGGACAGGTGGTAATGATTTAAGCCTAGGTTTTCTTAGAGACTTAGGTAATTTTAGAGAAACTATAGCCATAATACATAAGATGCTTACTTTTCAATAACGGATGAGGACAAAAAAATAAATAAATAAAAAGAAATAAGTAACTAATGCTTGTGATATGATGCATTTTGAGTAAGTTGTGTGCAATTGAGTATGCTCTTTAGTTGCATTCATTCGGAAAGAAATATATAATGTCACAAGTAAATATATCTCAAGTAAGTTGTGCGCATTTGTGTTTGCTCCTCATTTGCATTCATTTAGAAAGAGTACATCTAGCAAATATGCTTATGAATAAAATGTCTAAAAATGCCATGAGAAAAGTAAGTTGTCAATTGTGCTTAAAATTATCTCATGGTTGCTTTTGCCTCTAAAATCCCTAACTTTGAAGCATAACTATTTTCGCTAAATAGCTTGGTTAGAACTTTGACTTAACATTTTTTTTAATTTTATTCTTAGTAGATTAAGATAAATTGGTAAACTCGTTGCTTATGCTATGAGACTTGTCTATTTTACCATTGTTGACCATTGGAAGTTCAATTATTGAACTATCCTTTTTCTAACTTCATTCATGATTAAAATGACTTGATGAGGATGCTACACTTTCTGGGAGTAGATGATAATTTTGTTAACTTTTTCCTCTTGGATCTTTTCTTGCTTGAGGGTAAGCAAGATCTAAGTGTGGGGGAGTTTGATATAATGCAAATATGCTTAGTATTTAGTAGTAGTTTAGTCTTAATTTCATTAAGTTTTCTCATGTTTAGTGTATTTATTTGCCTATGAAGTTACTATTTTCATTTCTTTTATGTTTATGGTTTATGATGTAGGTTAAATACATGTTTTAGGCTTAATTCATGCTTGGAAAAGACTTGGAATTGATTATAATAAGTTGAAGAGAAAAAGGAGTCAGTTTTGGACAATTAAAGCTTGTCATGAGTCATCACCATGGGCACGACTCGTAACATAGAGCTTCTATCATGAGTTTTCACCCATGTCATGACTCAGCACAATGTAGAAGTCTAGAACATTCTGATTCGAGCAGTTTTCGTATTTTGGTCATAATTTCTTCTACAGACATCCAAATTTGTTGATTTCAGTTGCTTTAGAAAGAAAACTCAAAGATCTAGAATTTTCATAAGAAAATTTCGAGAGTTAAAGTCATATTAATGGACTAATTTGCCCTTGAAGTTATAGCATCTGTAAAAGAAGATGACTTTTCATGAAGTGAAGCCATTCCAACTCAAAAGTTCTAGTCCCTTATAGTCAATTATGAATGCCTGTAAATAGATAGTCTTAGTTAGAAAAGAGATATAATTTTATTTTCTTTCTATTGATATATATGAAATTCTCTCTTGAACAAAATTCTTTCTATTATTATATAAATTAGTGTTAGTTTGTTATTTAGTCATCATTACAAATGGCAAAGCCAAGAAAGGAAAAGTACTACAAGCACCAAGATTTAGTAAAAAGGGTTTTATCTTTTCTCTTATCTTTTCCCTTTTTTGATTTTATATTTGATTTTCTTTTGTTGTTGGTTGATCATGTATCTTGGCTAAACCTTTGTTTGTTAGAATTGTAAGGAAGAATGAACCAATGAATTATATCTTTTTATATTGCATGATGAATTATTTTTAATTAAGTGTTTAATTGAGTTGTATATGTTTGATCAACATATATGATGTGTTAGTCAAATTATTCACAATGACAGTTGGGGTAATTTGGTGGAAAAATAATTGAATTCACTTAAAGGTTAGGAAAGTAACTGGACACAAGAAATCCACTTTGAGGGGCTAAAGAATTGGCAAGGAACTTCATGGTTTTTGTTTATCTCTATAATGATGTGAAAGCACTTGTAGACTCTAGATGGAAATACCCTTATTTGACAACAACAGTTGCACTTAAGGATTTTAGGTCATATTCTCCATTCATTGTATGTGTTCATTATTCATTATAATTCTTTGGCTAATTCAGAATTGTAGTTCTAACAAATAATATTTAATTTGATACTTAGATAATTATATTATTTAGTATAGTTAGTAGTTAATTAGTATAGTTAGAATAATCCAACAAATTTCATTATTAATATATCGCCTATCCAGCTTAGTATCTACTTAGTTAATATAAAATTTGCAAATTCCAGTGTTCGACACCCTACTTGCTCTATCTAAGTCCTTAGAGACTAAGGTATACAATTCTAACCCGCTTCACTTCCTGTAACTTCTACCAAAGTTTTAACGTAAACACTGAACCTCTATCAGATATAATAGACACAGGTACTCCATGAAGGCTCATAATATGCTTAACATACAGCTTAGCCAACTTAGTTATAAAATAAGTGGCTTTAACTGGCAAGAAGTCAGTTGATTTGGTTAACCTATCCACAATCACCCAAATGGAATCGTATCTATCCTTCGAATGAGGTAACCCAACCATAAATTTCATAGTAACTCTCTCCCATTTTCACTTAGGAATAGGAAGAGTCTGAAGCTTCTAAGAAGGCTTCTAATACTCAAATTTAACCTAAAATGATTTCATAATATCGACCCTAAAGTCTAACAAATTGGCACGTACACATTCCTACTGCAACCCATTAGGTAGCATGTTCTATTGATATCCTTCTCAAGTGTCACATGAATGAACATATGACTATAACCTTTTTAGGTGCCATGCGAAATGAACATGTGACTACAACCTTCTTAGGTGTTACGCAAACAAACATGCTATTAAGCAAATGAGAATGCTCCTAAGCAGTGTGGATGCTTCTAAGCAATGAGTGTGAGTGCTTCTAAGCAATGAGAGTGCTAAGAATGCTTCTGAATAATGAATGAGATGTGAGAGTTCATCTAAGCAATGTGAGAGTGCTCCTAAGTAATGAACAAGTGCTTCTAAGAAATGTGAGTGCTTCAAAGCAATGTGAGTGCTTCTAAGCGATGAAAGTGCTTTTAAGCAATGAGAAGATGCTTCTAAGTAGTGAAAAGTGCTTCTATACAGTATGTGAGTGCTTTTAAGCAATGAGAGTACTTTGAAGTGGTATCAGAGTGCTCCTAAGCAATGTGGGTGCTTCTAAGAAATGCGAAAGTGAGTGCTTCTAAATAATATAAGGGTGCTTATAAGTGGTGTAAGAGTGTTCCTAAGCAATGTAAATGCTCTTAAGCAATGTGAAGATGCTTCTAAGTAATGAGAATACTCCTAAGCAGTGTGTATGAGTGCTTTTAAGTAATGAGAGTGATTCTAACTGGTGTGAGAGTGCTTTTAAACAATGTGAGAGTGCTCTTGAGCAATGCAAATGCTTCTAAGCAATGAATCACATAGTGGTGATAAAGCAATAGTGGTGCAATAATGATTCAGTGATTTGTAATGTTGAGGATGTTATTTTGATGGTTTGGAGTAAGATATTCTTACTATGAATTTTCCTTACTGTTTTTCTTTTGTAAGATGTTGAGTTTTATAAAGAAAGCGGTGCACGTGCAGTGTCTTTAGATAAATGGAGTCCACATTAGTGTACTTTTGTGTGAGTTTGGTGCATATCTTATGCTCAAATGGAAGTTTAGGACTATAAAAGTGAGTGCACAAAGTCTCAAAGTATGCATAAAACTACAAAAGAGCGCATGGAAGGGGGAAGTGTGTGTGACTACGCATGGGGAGCACATGATCACATGCTTATGTGCGTGGTTACGCACCTAGTGCATGGTCATGCACTTCCTTCCCATCTATGCTTATTTAAGTGGCTATTTCAAAGGTCTTAGGAGGCTTCATCTAGACTTTTTTTTAGTGTTTTCTAACTTTTCTTTACCTTTTCCATGCTTTGGGTGCTTTCTGCTCTATTTGTGCTTATGTACTTACATTTTCTTTTATGTAAAATGGAATTCCCCAACATTCATGAGGGTTTAGAGGACATTTTTATTAATGTTGATGTTAATCTTTAGGGTAACTTTGCCAAGGCCATTACAGCTAGGACATCCGCAGTAGGGGCTAGCGCATCTAGTGCTCAGAGTTCTTAGCCTTCTAGGCTTTCTTATGGAGATTTGATCCCCATTATTCATAGCTTGGAGATGCATGCTTGGGTGGGTCATCATCATGAGGTAGGTCCCTCTTCACCTTTATTTTCTAAAGCTTGTTCATCAATCATTTTTGTTATTTTTTTATTGCTACATGAAGTTATTATAGCTATAGATCTATAACTATTATTGTAACTATCAGTCTAGCTTTATTGTAAATGCTAGCCACTGATAGCTCTTACTTTTTTTTCTTTTTATGATTGTTTGCTTGTTGCGATGCTTTTATTTTCAGGCTTTATTGTTGTTTTGATCCTGTTTGAGTGATAAAGAGAGATGTGTTAGTATTTAGTAGTTGTGAAAATGTTTGATAGCATCCCTATTGTTTGTAGCCTTGTAGGTATGTCACTATGCTACCTAGTAGTTTCAATAGGGTCATTATGTACTATCAGATTCTCTCGATGTACGTGAAGCATACAGATGTCTGGAAGGGCTTTGATGGAGTGATTACTTCAACTTGTATGCATCAAGTTAGATTGTTATGTATGCATTGATAGAGCAATGGATGGACACGATGCATACTTTCCATTTTCCTATCAGGGAGATGATTATTACCCCGCTGGATTATATCACTATCATAGGCTTGAGCTTCTCTGGAGAGGCCATTCCTTTTTAGTGATAAGGAGTGTTCCACTAATGTGGAGAGGAGGCATCTCACAAGGGATTTGCTTAGGGTAGTCACTTTTATGAAGTTTGGTTGCCTATATTTTGCTCGATACATGGAGTTTGTTTCTTTCGTGCTGCCTTTGTATGATGTTGGTCTTGTCTCAGTGGAGCAGCTAGCCCACTGCTTTTTATTTCACTTACTAAGTATTGTTATCTTCTTGAATTGTTTAGGTATAGGTGATATGAGATTACTGCCTATCTTGAGGGACCTAGATGGCTTACCGAGGTATTATTGGGGCGCTGCTGCCTTTGCTCATATGTACTCAGGACTTAACGCAATATGCTAAGGTAGCTCTAGGATTTGCAAATGTTTATTCATACTGGATGTGAGTATGAATTCTTTTATCTATTGTCTTGCTCTTGGTTTGTTATTTATAACCCTTTGATTTTTACTAATCTAAGAATATGAGTTTGGGATTCTCCCTCATCCATCCATTAAGCATTTCCAAGAGGATCTCTTCCTTTATTATTCATGTTGTATTTGGAAGACTACAAATTAGATCGAGGATTGCATGACAGCCTAGGACCACATGATGAGGCTATCCTCTGATCGAGTATGTCTAATTTGTATTGTGTTGGTTGTTCCTTTTTTTGGGATCATTTGTTTATTATTGCCCTTCGAGTAGATCTTTCTTCACTAATGGGTAATGAGATATCACTAGATAGCAGAGATGGTGGTTGTATGGCAGCTAATACAGAGATGAGTGTTGCTTTCTGGCCTCGTCGGTAGGGTGTGGTATTTGGGCGAGCGAGTCCATCATTGGTGGGATGGCCCATTAATGAGGAGAGTTCATGTTCCTCCCCCTAGGGAAATGTTCTAGGGTTATGAGCTCTACGGCGATGATCATACTACTGTTATGGTAGGATTCCCCTCTGAGGGACTTTTAGAGAGTGAGAGTTTGCCTTATGCTGATGTATTGATCCCTCAGCTGATTGATACTATAGCTACTAGGACCTTTCCTTCTCCTCCAACTTCTCAAGAAGATGCATCTCGTCCCTTAGGTTTAAGGGCTAGGCCATCGTGTGGGCCATCGAGAGTCACTTCTTATGATCTTGTAAGCTTTTATTCATATTTTAGTGCAAGCATGTAGAAAACTTTATTAGTAGTAAATTATAATTAACATGGGTTATGAGAGCTTATCTGCAGCGACGCTGGAGGAGATTTGGATCCCACTTTGAGGATGATAAGGGCACACTTTGCACTGAGGTGACTGCTCATGGCAGTGGTGTGGCTTCTAGTAACACTATCCTTAGGGATTTGATGGTTTAGCTATCTTTGTCTTTGCTTGTGACAAATATCTTAGGTAGAGTAGTGAGCTTCGATTTGTCTAGACTTGGCTTTCCTCAGTCGGGTGTTGCTCCTACTGATGCTACCCATGTTCATGTTCTTCTCTTATTCTTATATATATTTCATTTATTTAGTGAGTGGTGGTTGACTTATTTGCTTGCTTTTGTAGATTCCTGTCTCCTATGGCCAATAGTGGTATACTATTGTAGGGAGTGCATAATAGTGCTTTTAAGAGTTTGCTATCACTCAAAAGGTATGCCTTCTTTATTATACCTATTTATTTTGTGCGCATGTTTTATGATGAGTATATGATATGCAATGTGTAATACAAGTTAAGCACTATCTTGCTAGTCATGAATAGGAGCAAGAGCGTGTAGCTTATTGTCACTGCATTAGTGAGCTAGAGTCACGGCTATCATCCATTGTGATGAATGACTATAAGTCAAGATTAGACAAGGGGGATGCTTAAGCAAGATCATTGCTTGCTTTTGATAGCAGCCACGATCGATGTAGTTATTTTAGGAGCTAGGTGTAGGACTTTTAGTATGTGGTTTGATCTATTGTATCATTTTCCCGAGGTTATAGACTCTAGGTATTATATCTAGGTGTTTGTCCTTCATGTTGTATGATGATGACTGTATATGCTTCCTATTGTGTATCATTAATGATGATGTTTGCCATTACTATCATCTACCTTTTTTTCCCTTTTTTGCATAAAGTGTCTCCTTTTGGAGCTTTTTGCACTTAACTGGGTTTTCTTTTTCTTTCCCTTTTTTGCCTAGGGTGTCTCCTTTTAGAGCTTTTCACACCTAGCTAGGTTTTTTTTTTGCTATATGATAATGGTTGATCTTAAGGAGTAAGCTTAGAGAGGATGGTAAGAACCATGGTCATGTAATGAAAGAAAATGCAAAGCATGCTTGATGCAATTCATGATGACAAAATGTGTTGCACTTTTCAAACACATTTTGTATAAATTGGTAATCATTCTCATTTCATTGTAATCATTTAAGAAAAGCACAAGTGCATTCATACAAATTTTGAATTTGAGGTCACCCCTATCCTTAACTAGCCTTCTTAGGTTTTCTAGTTATGTATTTTCTCTCTTTCCCTAATTTTTGCCTGAGTTGCCATTTTTAGGTTTTCAACTTGGTGGGAAGTCCCTAACTTTTGCATGAGCTGCTATTTTTAGGTTTTCAACTTAACTGGATGATTTTTTTATGCTTAGACATAGTATTTCTTCAGGCGATCTATGTTGACAAGTTCGAAGAATTCATTACCTTTAGAATCCATCAGCTTTACTGCTCCTTTTGATAAGACATGTTTAACCATGTATGAGCCTTCCTAGTTTGGTCTGAATTTCCCTCTAGGGTTTGAAACATTCTATCTTATTTGCTTTAGCACCCAATCTCTTGCTTTCACACTCTTATGTTTTACTCCTTTGTTGAAGGACTTGGCTAGTCAAGCTTGATACAACTGTGTGTGGTATAGAGCCTTGAGCCTTTGGCTATCTAAGAGAGTGAGATTGTCATGCCTCTATTGAGTGCACTACACTTCTAGCAATTTAGATTTGATTGCTACCTGAAGAGATTTGTTCTCTATTTTGATTGGAAGGACTGCTTCTGATCCATACACTAATGAGAAAGGAGTTGCTCCAATTGAAGTTCAGACTATTGTTCGGTACCCCTATAAGGCATGTGGTAATTTGTCTACCCAATCTTAGAAAGTTTGAGTCATCTTTGATAAGATCTTTTTTATGTTCTTGTTTGTAGCCTTAATAGCCCCATTTGGAGAAGATTTATGATGTTCCACCTTATAACTCCTAAGTAGCTCTCTAACTTCCCTTTAAAATTGGACATCATTGTCAGAGATAATATGATAGGGGATCCCATATCAGTATAATCAATTTCTTTTTATGAAGTTAGCCACTTGCTTGGCTCCTATTCTTGTGAATGATTTTGCTTCAATCCATTTTGTAAAGTAGTCCACTACCACTAAGATGAACCTATGTCCGTTTGAGGTTGTCGAGTGGATTTCCCCAATTATGTCTAGTCCCCATGCTGAGAAGGGCCATGGAGAGGAGATGTAGTCTAATGCTATTGGGAGAAGGTGGCTGACATTTTCGTGTATGTGGCATGTATGGCATTTCCTCACAAATTTAATGCAATCTTCCATCATCATCATCTCATGTATGAACCACAAACACCCTTGTGTACTTCTTCTATTACTCTTGCAGCCTTAGTTTCATCTAGAAATTGAAGTTGTAAACCATCTGAGGTTCTCTTATATAACACACCCTAATGTGATGTAAATTTTGATGCCAATAGTCGAATGACCACTTTGTCTCTTTCATTTACTTGATCAGGATAGGCTCATTCATTTAGATATCTCTGGATGTCGCAAAACTAGGGCTTTTCAGCTACTTCTATCTTTGTTATTCTACAGTCTTTATAATAAGGATATCCTGAACTAATTAGAATGAGAGACTTCATGAGCATTTTGGATGGTCCTCTCATACTGATGCTAGTGAAGCAAATGCATCTACCATCTAATTATGGTTCCTAGGGAGATGAATGAATCTACATTTTTAAAAAGACATGGTAAGTAGCCTTAAGTGATCCAGATAAGGCTTTAAATGTTGCTCTTTCAATTCCAAGTCTTTTGTGGCATGATTGATTACTAGCATAGAATCTCCAAAGATTTTAACTTTTGTGACATCTAGGTTATCAGTGCTTCTATTTTGAGTATGCATGCGTTGTATTCTACTTCATTGTTTGTGACTTTGAACTTAAGCTTTTTAGCAATTGGTACTACTTCACCTTATGGAGATTGTAGTATGACATCAATTCATGTGCCAAATTGATTGACTACTTTGTCAAAGTACATGCGCCATCCTTGGATTTCAATGGCTGAGCTGAGGTCATTTAGGAAGTCCAATTGGATTTCTTTTGAGAGCTAGAAATTCAATTGCATATTGAATTATGTTAGCAATATGAGACACTTGGTAAGTTTTCCCACTAAAGAGTGAGCTTCGTAGAGGTACTTCATTGGTCCCTTTTAGACATGGCATGTATTCTGTAAGATTGAAAGTAGTACATGAGTTTCTTCATTGCCATACCATTGCCAAACATATCTATTCGACTTGGTTGCACTTCTCCTCATATGGTAGCATCTTCTTGCTCAAGTAGTAGACTGCGTGTTCTACCTTTTTTTCTCCCTCTTGGGCTAACATTGAACTGATTGTGTCCTTTCGATGGCCAAATATAAGGTTAGAGGCATTCCTAGTTTAGGTAGTCATAGAACTGGTCAATTGGCTAGGTAGCTTATAATCTTGTCAAATGCTAGCTAACACTATTTATTCCATTCAACTGGCTGATCTTTTTTTAGTAGCTTGAAGATCAGTTCACACACTACTGTCAACTTAGTGATGAATCTGCTAATAAACTATAGTTTCCCTAAAAACCCTTTAATTTCTTCTCTATTTTTGGCATTGGCATCTCTTTTATGGCTTTTTCTTTGTTTGGATCCATTTCAATCCCGTTCTAACTAACAACACACCCCAACATCTTTTTTGAAGTAACCCCGAATATGCATTTCTTTAGATTTAGCCTAAGACTGTACTTTTTGACCACCCTTCTAAGGAACTCTTCAAGATTAGAGGCGTATTCTTCCCTAGTTCTTTATTAGACCATTATGTCTCGACATCTACCTCCACTTTATATCATGTCATGGAAGATTGTAGTCACCATTTTTTGGTAGGTTGCCCCTACATTCTTTAGTCCAAAAGGCATTACTATGTAGTAGTAAGTACCCCACTTTATTATGAAAGCTCTCTTTACTTTGTCGATAATGGCCATTAGGATTTGATTATATCTAAAGAATCCATCCATGAAGGAGCACATTGCACATCTGGCGGCGCTGTCAACCAGAATGCCTATGTGAGGTAGTGGGAAATCATCCTTTAGGCAGGCCTTGTTCAGATCTTTGTAGTCAATAAAAATTCTAACCCTTCAGTCTTTCTTTAGTATTAGCACCATAATTTCTAACCATTTTGGATATTCTACTACCTCTAAGAATTTTGTTTTGATTTGTTTCTCAGTGTCCTCTTTCACTGGTTAAGTCCATTCTGGTATAAGTCTTCTTAGCTTTTGCTTTACTAGTTTGCACCCTACTTTGGTAGGAATGAAGTGTTAAGCAATGTCTCTATTAATACTAGGCATAGTGTCGTACATCCAGGAAAATACTTTTGAATATTTTATTAATATTTTTTTCAATTTCTCTCCTCTCTTCAAGGGTAATGTCTTTCAAAATATGTAGAATGTGCGGTTCAGATTTTGTGCCAATGTTAAAGATTTAGTGCAATATGGAATGAATGTCAAATATACTAATATTTTGATTAATGCAATGCACATTAGCATCAAGAAAGACATCAAACAAGTAAGAAAAATTTAATTTCATTGCATTAACTTTAGAGTTCATTACATCATCATTTTCAAACAAAGAAAAAGTACAGAGATCATCACCAGCAATGTCTTTGAATAAGATGTCATTGATGCCTAATTCAAGGATAGCAGCAGCTTGGGCATGATTGATAACTTCACTCTTAGATTTTATCCCCATGTTTTTCATCAGCTCATAGTTGTTAGTCTCAGTGATCATGTCTAGTAAATGCTTCTCTTTGAAGGTGTCATTAAAGATCTCAAACCTCAATTTCTTAATTTCATTACTCAACCATTCCTTAACTTGTCCTTAATAGACTTGGGTTGAGCTTTTAGCCATAAAAGAGGTTGATTTATTAGCCCTAGTATCCTTTTCAGGATTATACCCCATACCATTTTTGTTGGTCTATCCTTGGAAGTTAGGGAATTTTATGACTCTGATGTTTCTTCCTTTTAGTCCTATTCTAGGCAGATATTGCATTTTCTTCATCATAGCAATAACTTTGAGATCAACATGACCATCATTTATTATAAAAACCTGGAATCATAGTGGGACCATATTTAGATAAGGAATAATGTTGTTTGTTTCAACAGGGATGGTAACGACCTTTCCATTTAAAGGGAACTTGATCTTTTGATGCACAATGGAAGGTATACCCCTTAGTGGGTGGAACAAAGGTCTTCTTAGTAGTAAAGCAAAAGTCAAAGGGATGTCTAGAATGGTAAATTCTATTTCTGATTTGATATCTCCCATGGTAATTGTTGCTTTGAAAGTGTCGATGACTAGCTTCTTTAAATCATTGTAGGCTCATATAAAACATTAGACTTTTCTAGGTTTTCAACATTCATCCTAAACTTATATAGCAACCTTAAGGGGCAAACATTAATGGCAGACTCATCATCTTCCATAATACTTGGGGTCTTTTTAGTCTAGAAAATTGCCTATATCAAAGAGGATGATTGTGGACCCTTCCCTCAAGGGGTAAATCTTCATCTAAAAAGGTGATTGCATTAGAAGGAGCTTTCATTAGAGAGGCTATCATCTCGCAAGGTGAGGCATCAGTGGTAATCTTTGCTTCATCTAATGATCTGACTAGGGCATCTTTGTGCTTTTTAGAGGCCATGAGTAGGTCCTAGATATTGGCTTGTGCTTGAGTTTTCTTGAGCTTCTTGAGGATATTGTCTTCCTCTTTAACCAGAGCTTGATCTTTTGCTACTTCTTTCTCTTTAAATGGTTCCTTATCTTTCTCAGGTGGTTGATATACCTACCCGCTATGAGTTACATGATTAACTGCTAGTGAGGGCTTCTTAATTAGATGCTTATCTACTTTTGTACTGCTATTTTGGTCCCAGATAATGATTTTACAATCATAAGAGTCATACTATATGTCTATCCCCATGATTTATAAATGTTGAAGCTGAATAGTACTATCCATCACGTCTTCATTTTCAAATTCTTCTCCCCATCTTGAGTGTGCTATATCTTCTAAAAGTGTGTGAGCAACATGAGGTGCCATGTACTTGACTTTGTAGTTAAACTTCCCAAATGGTTGGCCCAGAAGATCCCATACTTCATGGTTACTATTGAAATTTTTATTTGCTTCTGCTTGTTGTGAGTAAGGGTAATTAATCACTTCACCATTCATGGGGAGAGCTGTAGCCCTGGCTCTTTTTAGAATCATCAAGTGATGAAAGAACTTTTGAGGTATTGGAATGTATTCAAAGGTAGAAGGGCATTGCTCATCTTCACTAGAATCATGAGGCTCAATAATGGGTTTTGGGGGTTTTTCTTATGGGGGCTTATCTTGGGTTTCTTGTATGGCTTGGATTGATTTTTTAATAAATTCTTATGGTATATTGGAGGAGATCATACTAATGGTTGGTGGAGGCATGTTTTGATAGTTTGGGAGAGGTTAGTCTTGATATTGGGTTATTTTTCTAGGTCATCAATTTTTCTAGAATCAAAGAGGTCTTGGATTGCATTTTTTTAGGGTTCCACATGTATCAGTGGTGTGGCCAAGAATTTAGTGAAAATGGTTGAACAAGTTTTGGTTAATTTGAGGTGGTAGTGGGCTTGGAAGGGGCCTAGGCTCTTATGTTATAGGAGGTTCTTTTTCTGAAGTATCTGGAATACTTTAGATAGTAGGAGGTTAAAATTTGAGAATTTTCTTGGTGGTCTAATGGTACTGATAGATGGTGAGTTTTGGGTGTTAGGTTGGATCATGTTTATTTTTGCAGTTAGGGTAAAGGTGTTTTGGGTGTTTGGTTAGGTATTATGGCAAAAAGTGTTTCTAACTTGTTGAGGTTCCTCATCCTCCATTCTAATCTTGGCCTGATGGAGAACTCTGAAGTTAGGATAATGAGTAAAGCTCATCTATTTTCTGAAGTGTGGTAGTGCCCCTTTGATTATCAGCTCTATTTATTCATCCTCAGAAGGATGATTTCTCATCTTAAATGCCTTTCCCTACTATATAGTGATATAATTAGAGAAAGCTTCATTGAATTTCTACCTTATTATCTTAAGGCCCCTTCGAGTGATGTCTAATTTAGTGTTGTATTCATACTGCATAATAAACTTCTAAGTTAGCAGTAGCCAATTGTTTTTTATTTCATCTTTAAGGTTAAAGAACCATGCCCTCAGTCCTTCCTCTAATGATGTGAAGAAGAATAAAAAAAATTTATGATTCTGTAAGCTTTATGGAAGTCATGAAGGTAGCTTGTTGCCTTATTGGATCTCTTATTCTATCAAACTTAGTAAAGTTTAGTAGCTTAAAATCATCTGGTAGTGGCTCATCTTTGAACAGTGCCAGGTCGGTGAAGCTTTAGGATCCATAAGTTCCCTTATCTTTAAAGGCAAATTCCAACTGAGCCATCCTATTGGCTAATAGTTTGAACTCCCCTATCAATTTAGGCTTGGTCATGTCAGCAATTTTTATAGCTTTTGGTGCATTCTTTAGATCTCGGTAGTAGTCATTGTCATCATCAGCTTGAACTGAAGTGTAAGGAATTCCCTTTGCCTTATCTACCCTCAACTTAATATATGCAGATGCTTCATTTAGTGGTATGCTATTCCCGTCTCAATCACTTTTGGCTTTAATTTGGACTTAAAGGATTTCAGTTATAATGTGATCAACGAGCAACTTTTGGATCCCTTCTTTTAGCTTGTCTTTGAATTACTAACATAATGTATCTTCTTGGTCACTCATGCTTAAATGTAGTATTCCTATACATTTATTAGGGTTAGCTAAATGAATGATGCATGACATCAACCTACAAAAGAAAAGGGTAAGCATGTATGCATGGAGTGGATGCAAGAAATCCTATAATTGAAAAATATTATTCTTGCAAGAAATCGTGGTTAGTATGTGCTCTCTATATATATGTGATGTATGCATGATTAAAGCTGGTTAGTTTTCCTATATAATGAACAAACCAATCACAAGCAAGCTCTCGCTTCTAACCTTATTTCTCCATGAGGTCATTTAGTCTCTTTCCTAGGTGGGTTTTGAATCTATAGTCATCAGGGGACTATGGTTCCACTCTCAAAACTACGCTATTTTGATTTTTTTTTAATCAAAACCAAAGGGTAAACTGAGGAATGATACTCAAATATGCTTGAGGTAATCACATGATGTCAATGTAAGGGTCAATTGATAGGCTTCAAATGATGTCCACAACCCGTATGCTCCCGTATGCATAGGACCAAGGTCAATCAAAGGGAGTCTGAGTTCTTACCACCAAATCAATATCATATATGCTTACCATGAGTCATGAAAGTATCATTTGATAGTTTACAATTTAATTTTGCCGACATAAAGGTCCATAATCTAGTTGGGTTCCTAACCTATTCATTTTATCTGATAAGGATAAATGGATGACATCTCATAAGTTTTGTCATTGAGGGATGTCATTATTTGTTAATTCATATAGACTATTCAAGCTAACGTACATGATTCTCATCATTCCTCATGCTTCGGCTCACACAAAGTAGATGAGAATCACATGGTCCTAAGCATTAATTTTCTATGAAAACTGACATTACGACATCATTCAATAATAGACACTAAGAGGGTCATGTCATTTATGAGTATTAGGTCAAACAAACAATGTTAGGACAAGGATAGCATGCAAAGCTTGGTGGAATCCTAGTGGATTTTTCTATTGTTTATCTACATGAGCTGAGTCAGGGTGAAAGGCTAAGGTTTCCTTTAGCAAGAATGCCTCCATATGACTAGGGTTACAAACTCTAGTCAGTGAGTCTAACATTCTTTTGATAACTCGATCACCCCCTCTAAGGACTTGGGTTACAGACTATATTCAAATGAGTCCAATAAATGCATGGGTAAAGATTAAAATTGATAATATTGTACCTTCATCACCCTATGACTTAAGTGGAACCATGGTGGCAATGTCATTTACTATTATCAAGGCTTTTAGGGACAAGTAGTGCATGTGTGATGTGTAGCGTAAATGCAGTGGTGAGGGCCTTTATATGACCAAGTATTGCATAATGGGAAATAGTCATTCTTGAGTTGATCCCTCTTACTTAGAAGTTCCTAGTGGAGTCGAGACTATGAGCAACTTTCCTCTTTTTTTAATTGTTTTTTCATTTCTGAGGGACATGGCAACTTTACCAAATAGGGACAAGTGATTGGTCTTGGGGGGACGAGATGCTTTTGAATTTATTGAGTTGCCACTCAATTTTTAGAAAATTAGGAGAAGAAAGGGACAATATCAGGTCACTCAGTGAGTATTGTCCCTAGTAGAGATTTTTGGGTTCGGGAGATTGCATCTACTTTTTGACTATTTCTCAATATACAATATTCAATGTATAGCTACCACAACACCCTAGTTTTGGTGATGACAATTTATATAGCATTCACACAGTACATCAAATAGTATAAGATACTAAAGCTGAAAATTATATTACTTTGCTTTCCTAATAAAATACATATGAAAAGAAAAAGATTGCAGAAAAGTAAATCTAATATGATTGATATACAAGGATAACACAATTATTTACATAACTTATTTGATGAATGATAGGATGATTATACTTGTAAAGATTATTTGTGCTATGACGATGAATGATGATAATATAAAGGATGCATAAGGTCATCACCGGACCGAGAGCATGACGACTTTATTTTGGGACATGAACTTTTTCACATTATTGATATTTACAATGTGATTTCATGATTTCAGAAATAGAGGGTGCAAAGTGATTATGCAAAATGAGCATAATAACACATATATTATTCACGTAGTATGCAAGATTGCCAATCTCATAACACAAGCATAACAGTATTCCTAAATGTTAGTGATAGTAAAATAAAATGCAGTGTAGTAAAGTAAATATGCTAAAATGATTATGTGGTCCTTAGACTTGACTCAGCTTATGTGAACTTTACAGCTCTAGCTTTGAGAGATTATTAAGCTTTCCTCATCAAGAGGTTCAAAATGATAGTTGAATGAAGCCAGACTATATACCTTTAAAGCATGCTTTGATAAAGATGAGGCTAGGTTTGGTGGCAAAAGGGATTTAACAACCTAAAGGAAAGGCTGTAGGAGAGCAAAAACTGTATGGGAAAGGGTTTTTTGTGCCTTCAATCAGACTGACTCTTGAGTGTGTGTGTGTCTTCACTTGCTTCCCCCCCTCTAAAATAGGGTGTAGAGGGGTATATTTATAGAAACAATTATGTAGAATGGGGTGTTGTAGGCATGGTCACACGTGTGAGAGTGTATTTTTATGTGTGGCCACTCCAAGTGCACATGACCATGCACAGTATGAGTGTGGTCACGTGCTTGGCAAGTGGCCACGTTTGCTTGTGCGCATTTTCACATGCACTTCGACACTCTACATGCTATGTGCATTTTCACACGCACTTTGATGCTCTACACGCTCTTCTTAGGTTCTATGTGCACTATTTTAGGGTTAGTTCATAGGGTTTTTAGGCCTTCTGGATGCATTTTTTATGTTCATTTTGCCAAATTCATCTTTAATTGTAGCACCTGACACCTGAGGGTGTTTACATGCAGTTATGAGTGATACACGCTGATACCCGAGTTGTGTTGGACCATTCTTGGGCCACGTTCTAAGGTTTTAAAGCCCTCCGGATGTGTTTTCAAAGTCCATTTGGTCAAAATTGATTTCTATTTCTTCACAAAGCTGGGTCCTAGTCTAACAAATACACACTAGCCTGATGAGCTGAGTATTCTAAAAGAAGTTTTCTTGAAATAAATATCTTGTTGTTCCTATAATTCATATTTCATGAGGTCAAAGTAATCATAATGACTCGATGATCAATTTTACACACTGGTAGGGTCGGTTGGGTGTTTTAAGGTTTCATATTTTATAGGTGTTATGAACGAGTAGACTTTAGTCATCTCAGGAATTCATTTTGTCATTGGACCTTTTTTTGGGGACGGTCAAATTTGAGGTATGACAATTATTCTTCTTGTACGACTAAAGAAAATATTTTGCTAAGTGATTGAGTTAGACCCATTAATAGTACATTAGATCTCAAATGATCAAAGTTGTTATTCAAACCCAATAAAAACTTATGCTTTTTCCTTTCTCTCTCTCTCTCTCTCTCATCATTATTAATTGCAGCCTTACACTTATAGAGGGGCAATGGATCATAAACTGGCAATGAAGGTAAACTGCCATGAATTTGCTTTATTCTTGGCATACTGTTGGTGTCAATTATTACATCATTTTTCTATTTAATTTCAGTAGGATTTATTAGTATTTCTTTATACTTTATTATTTATAATTAGTGTTTTATTAGAATTTTAGTTTATTAGCTTAGTTTTATTTCCTTTTTAGTTTCCTAGTTAATTTATGGATTTCTGGTATGTTTTTATAGAAATCTTGCTTTCTTAAAGAGTCTAGGATTTAAGCTAATAATTAAAGAGCTATTTTATGGAGTTATTTTCCTAATTGGATGAAGTTTTGAAGGAGAAAAATTACTATTTTGGTCCTTGGATGAATTTAGGGTATTATTCTCTATAAAATAGAGAATTTTAACTCTAGGTTAGAGACATCTAAAAGAGGGGATTAGACACCAAAAAGCTATAAATAAGAGCTTAAGAAGGCAAACAAGGGTTTAAAGATTGAAGTGCACTTAAATGAGTTTTATCTATTCTACTTCTCCATTCTCTTGTTATTTATTATAATTCTTTTTAAACCATGTTGGACTAAACTCTTTTTAGGGTTTAGGTTAGGAATAGCTATTCCATGATGTGATTGAACACAAGTCTTTTATTAATTTGATTTTCAATTAATTCTATATGTTGAGCTTAATGTCTTATTATCATTCTAGGCATATTTGATTGCATGTTTATAGGTAAATTAACCAACGAGAGTTAGGGGAATTTACCAACTTAAAACTCATAGGATTTAAACCACTTGACCATGAGAGTATGTGAGCTCTTTAGGGGACCACAAGAGTAAAGAAGCTCCTCATTAGTAAATTAATTGTTAAGGAACTCAATGAGTTTTCATTAACTTTTTATTCATAAGAGTGGGCTAAACTTTAATATTAACATGCTTAATTGAGCTCAAGAGAGTCTTTAGGTATTTTAGAACAATTACCCTTAAATGAAATCAAGGTGTTTAATAATTGAGTATTCATGATCTGATTGGAATAATGAAACTAAACATGAGCTCTATGTTTTTATCATTTGATTTTCTTTCATAATTCAGTTGTTTAAATTCATATTTGATTTTTTTGATTACTTTATTGATTTGCTAGCTAGAAACATAAGTAGAAATATTAGTATTCAATATTCAATTTTCGTGGGAATGATATATGTTGTAATACAATTCATGATTCATACACTTATGAGTTTTGAATACAACACATACAAGGTTTTCTCCATGGAATTTTGCCATGATGCGAAATTCTCTCTTGTGAATGGTTTTGTAACAAATACAAGTTGTGGATGATTTAATAGGTGTGGAATATATAGGGATTCTTCTTATTTTATCTTGTCTTTAGCTTCTCTTGTCGATGATTCGTCTAAAGTGGTGGACATATTCTTTATATGTCTTAATGCTCTAATACCATAAAAAAGGTATAGTATATGGTTACTCTGGTTTTTACAAAATAATTTTTACTTTGTTAATAACCACCATTGGATGATGTAATATACTTTCATCAAATAATGACAATAGTAAAGTGAAAACAAAGTTTTTAAAATAAAGTAATTTTAGAATTTTTCCATAAAAAAGCCAATTAGGAAAAACTTCCAATGTTATTATTTTATGATTAGTAGTTGACATTCATATACATGATACGAAGAAAAAGTAAAGGAAAAAATATGCCTAATAAGGAAACAAATATCAAACTTCTTAAAATATATAAAAGTTACTTCCTAAATTATGAAAATGAGTTATTTTGGAGATATACAACTGGAAAAGTTCAACAACTACATTCAAATGGACTTAATTATTAAAAAAATTAAATATATCAAATAAAAGAAAAAAAGAAATATATTACAAAAATTTAAAGCTTAACCTCTTTTAACTCTTTGTTAAAAAAACAAAAACAAAAAAAAATCTCTCTTTTTTTTTCTTATGTTTAAGCACGAGGTGTCCTGGGAGGGTCTGAACTATGGGAGGTGTCTTTAAGCATGTATCACACTCAAACTAATCCCCACTTGATCCGAGACAAACCCCGAATGATGGTAAAAGTCTGCCTCAAAAGTTCTAAAGTATCTGCGTACCCAAAGATCAAACCTGAAACCTCTAATTAAAATGGAAAAGTTTCTCACCAATTCATCCACACCTTCTTAGGTAAACCCCACTTTTTAACTGTTACAAACATATTTTATATTTTAAAAAAAAGACTCAAGAAATTGAATTTTAACTTCATATCACTTGATTGAATTTTATGTCTCCTAATTAGAGAAAAAAAAAAGGGGGAAGAAAAGATAATGATGACGCATATCCAATAAGCAATAGTAGTTTTATTTGAAATGTGCCACAATTCCAAATATTAAAATGCTAAGCATATTTGATGGTTATTCAACATATTTAATGAATTTTCATATTTGTAGATATTAAAATCTCAAGAGTGGTAAAGATTAATTTTTCAGCTCAAAAAATAAAATGGTTAATTGATGTGGATGAGGCAGCATAAAAGTTTATGGATGGATTTAATAGAGTGGGCTTGCACACTTAGGCTTCAAATGGACGTTCATTGTAGCATTGGTTGACCAATAAGGCCCATAATATATCAAATAAAAGTTGACTCAGACATCTATAATGAGCACTACACACTTTGTCTATAGCCATCCATCTTCAGTCCCAAATTCCTTTATTTAGGCCTTCAAATTTTACTTTAAAGTTTATGTTCTTTTTTGGAGTTTTTTTTATATTTTCCTTTTTGGCTTTAGGGTTTTTTCCTATACACTATTTATTTACCTCTTTTAGTTGTTTTGGGATAGCTTTTTATGAATTAAAATAAATTACAAATGTAATTTTTCCAATTTCTCTAGAATTCTTTGAATCAACAGAGTTTTGGACTATTGATTTCGGGTATTCTTTAAATCAATGAATTTAATTTCTTTTGTTAAGCTTGTGCTACATCAGGTGGTATCAAAGCATTGATCTTGATAACATGCCACCAAAGAGATGAGTGCATGAGGTGTATGAAAGAGATATGGAGCAAAGGCTCTAAGAGATGATAAATGAGCGAATCAATTGAGTGGTAAATCAGTTGATAGATAAATTGGCCACAATATTAGGTAATTAGAATATAGACCAATAATCATCCAAAATAGTTTGGTGATGATGAAGAGGCAAGGAACGAGTATGAAGATGCGGCTCCTCACAAGCACAATCGGCCTATCGCATATGATAATAATAGGCATTAGGAAATGGGCATACAGACTGAGATTCCATAATTTCATGGCAGCCTCCAAGTTGAAGAATTTCTAGATTGGTTGTCAATGGTCGAGGAGATCCTAGAATTTAAAGGGATGCTAGAAGACAAGCTTGTACCTTTAGTTGCCATGAGACTAAGGGGAAGGGCTACTGTGTGGTGGCAACAATTAAAACTGACTCACACCAAATTAGAAAAGAGTAAAATCACTACTTGGGAGAAGATGAGGAAGCATATATGATCTACCTTTCTTCCATAAAATTTTCAATGGTTGATGTACCAATGTCTACAAAATTGAAAACAATGTGTGAGATTAGTGGATGACTACACAACTTAATTTTATTAATTAATTATAAGGAATGAAATCCAGGAGATGGAGGATCAGTTAGTATCAAGGTATATTGGGGGTTTGAGGCCATAACTGTAGGACACAGTGAATCTATTTGATATTGTTTCTATGTCTACAACTCATTAAAGGGCATTAGTGGTTGAAAGACAGTCATAAAGAACTGCCAATTTGAACACTTAGGGTAGTGGAGCTGGTAATAACAATGCTGCTATTAATAATAGTGGTGCTAATAAAATAGCAAGTGGCAGTGGTGTCACCGGCAATAATAAAGGCATAGGGCAATCCAATAGACCAGCAGGGGGCATAAAATGTTTTGGTTGTGGAGAGATTGGCCATAGACTATATGAATGTGAGAAGATAGCGGAAAAGAAAAGGCCCTCTTCCTTGAGGCAGATGATTATATTGAGGAGGACTGAGAAATTAAGGGTGATCCTGTGTATGATAAGGATAAAATAGTTGAGGAATTGCTTTTGGATGGAGATATGGGGACTGCCCTTGTCATTAGGCATTCTTGCCTGACCCCTAAGGCGAGTTCAAAGGAGGATTGGCTAAGGAGTAATATCTTTTAGTTTACTTCTTTGCCATTGATAAAGGGAGTTGTGAGAATATAATGTCTATAGAGGCTATCAAAAAATTAGACATACCAACAGAAAGTCACCCTAAACCCTATAAATTAGCTTAGTTAAAGAAGGGTGGGGAAGTTGCAGTGTCTAAGAGAGCTTTGGTGTCGTTTTCTATTAGTAAGAAGCATAAGGATACTGTATGGTGTGATATGGTGGCTATGGATGCCTTTCATTTGTTATTGGGAAGACCATGGTAGTATGACAGGGACGTGATGCATAATTGGAGAACCAATACTTATAGCTTCATTTTTAATGGGGTTAAAGTTGTGTTGTTGCCCAAGCAATAAATGGATACACCAAAACTAGCCAGTGGATCTAGTACTCTGTTGTCTTTGGCTTAATTCGATGACGAGCTGCAAGAGTCAGATATAGGGTATATGTTGTTAGGTAAGGAGGTGGTCGAGTATGTTATAGTCCCAAAAGTTATGGTTCCCTTGGTTATAGAATTTAATGACTTATTCCCTGATGAACTTCTTGACGGTTTGCCCCCACTTCATGACATTTTGCATCATATTGATTTAGTACCTAGAGCGACGCTGCCAAATAGACCACATTATAGGATGAGTCCCAGTGAACATAAGGAGTTACATCGGCAGGTGGAGGAATTACTTGTTAAAGGTCACGTTAGGGAGAGCATGAGCATTTGTGTTGTTCCTGCCCTTTTAACACCTAAAAAAGATGGGTCATAGCGTATGTGTGTGGATAGTTGAGCCATCAATAAGATCATCGTAATGTATAGATTTCCTATCCCATGTCTAGATGATTTGCTTGATTAGATTAGTGGTGTATCTATTTTTACTAAACATGATTTAAAGAGTGGATATTATCAAATACGTGTTCGGCCTGGGGATGAGTGGAAAATAACATTTAAGACTAGGGAAGGACTGTATGAGTGGCTTATGATGCCCTTCGGATTATCGAATGCCCCTAGTACCTTTATACGTGTTATGAACTAATTGTTAAGGCCTTTCATTAGTAGGTTTATTATGGTATACTTTGATGATATCTTGATTTATAGTACTAATCATGATAAGCATTTACAACATGTTTGAGAGATTTTTAGTGTGTTGCGTAGGGACAGTTCTATGTTGCTTTAAAGAAATGTGTCTTTTTATCTCCCAAGGTACTCTTTTTAGGATATATGATTTTTGCAGTAAGTTTATAATTGGATCAAGCTAAGGTGGCAGCAGTAAGAGAATGGCCCAAACCAACTACATTAACAGAAGTGAGAAGTTTTCATGGTTTGGCCTAATTTTATCATTGTTTCATTAAAAATTTTAGCACCATAATGGCTCCTATTACAAATTGCATGAACGTTAGTTGGTTTAAATGGATGGAAGCAGTAAAGGTAGCCTTTAATAATATCAAGGAATGCCTTACAACAGCCCCAATCTTGGTGTTACTAGATTTCTCACATGTTTTTGAGCTCCATACCGATGCCTCTAAAGTTAGAATTGGTGTTGTCCTGAATCAGAATAACCATCCTGTGGCATTTTATAGCGAGAAGTTATCTGGTTCCCAACTCAATTATAGCACATATGACATTAAGTTTTATGTAGTAGTGCAAGTAGTCCGACATTGACGACATTACCTATTTCATAGAGAATTTATCTTGTATACTGACCATGATTCTTTGAAGCATTTACACAAGCAGGATAAAGTTTCATCCCGCCATGCTAGGTGGGTCACTATCTTGAACGCTTCATTTTATGGTGAAGCATAAATCTAGCATTACAAATAGAGTAGCTGATGCTTTGAGCCGACAAAATAGTTTGTTGGTGATTATACGAGTTAAGGTGCCTGACTTTGATTCTTTTAAGGATTTAATTACTACTGATCCTTACTTTTATGTGGTGTTACAAGATGTACAGGCTAGGAAGAGGACAAAATTTATGCTACAAGATGGGTTCTCATTTCAGGGCACGTAATTATACATTCCAAATTGCAACCTACACCTACAGATCATTAAAGCATTATATGGTGAGGCACATGTAGGTAAAGAGAGAACACTACAACTGATTCAGGCTTCATATTTTTGGCCTACATTTTGTAAAGAAGTTGACAAATACGTTCAGAGATGCAAAATTTGCCAAGTTTCGAAAGGAACAACCATAAATGCGGGACTGTACATGCCTCTCCCAGTTCCTTCTCAACCCTAGAAAAACATTAGTATAAACTTTATGTTAGGATTTCCACGTACTTAATGAGGTAATGTTTCCATCTTTGTTGTTATTGATAGATTTTCTAAAATGGTTCTTGTTATTCCTTGCAAGAAAACTACAGATATCGTAGTTATGGCATAACTGTTCTTTTTTGCATAGGTTGCCTATATCCATTATCTCTAACAGAGACACCCGTTTCCTCAGTCATTTTTGGCACAGCCTATGGAAGATGATCAATACTCAACTGAACTTCAGCAGTGCCTATCACCCATAAACAAATAGGCAAACTGAAGTGGTGAATAAGTCCTTGAGCAACTTGTTGTGTTGTTTAGTGGGGGATCATGTGAAGGGTTGGGATTAGAAATTATGTCAAGCAGAATTCGCCCATAACCATGTTGTTAATTGCAGCACAGGATTCAACCCTTTCCAAATTGTTTACTCCATTCAGCCAAGGGGTCCTCTTGACTTAATGCCCCTACCTAGCAAGATAAGGGTCCACGGGAAAGCAGCAAATTTTGTTTTAGGTTTGCAAGATGTACACAAGATATTTTTTAACAATCTGTCTACTACCAACTCTCAGTACAAGCAGCTTGCCGACTAGAAGTGTTGACCTTTGGAGTTCGAGGTAGGTGACTTTGTATGGGCAGTCCTGAAAAAATATCACTTTTCAGTAGGGAATACAACAAGCTATCTATCAAGAAGATTGGTCCAGTTGAGGTAATATAGAAGATCAATTCTAATGCTTATCGTTTGAAGCTCCCTAGCCATGTCCGCACAGCAGATGTATTTAATGTTAAGCATATAATTCCCTACTCCGATGATTATTCTGATGACGATGGTGTGATCAATTCGAGGTTGAATTTTCTATCACATGGGGGGAATGATATGGATGAGGCAGCATTAAAGTTTATGGATGGATTTGATAAAGTGGGCTTGCACACTTGGGCTCCAAATTGATGTTCGTTACAGCATCAGTTAAACCACGGGGCCCATAATGTATCAAATCAAATTTAACTCAGAGAGCTATAATAGGTGCTACACACTTTGTTTGTAACAGTCCATCTTCGGGCTCAAATTTCTTTGTTTAGGCCTTTAAATTTTAGTTTAAAGTTTATGTTCTTTTATTGGAGTTTTTTCTTTGTCTTTTCCTTTTTGGATTTAGGATTTTTTTCCTAGGCACTATTTATTTGCCTCTATTAGTTGTTTTAGGATAGTTTTTGATAAATTAAAATAAATTACAGACGTAATTTTTTCAATTTCTTTGAAATTCTTTGAATTAACAGAGTTTTGGACTATTAATTTTTGGTGTTCTTTTCAACGAATTCAATTTCTTTTATTAAGTTTGCGCTACATCATTAATTTATTCATTTCAAAATTGCCAATCAACTAAAAAAAAACCAATTAACTTCTACCAAATCAATTAATATATTCAACTCCTATAGCTTGAAGTAAAATAATGTTGCTTGTTAAAAAAAAAAGAATATATAAATAAATTTGTCACTCATAAAATAGTTAAATGGTTACTTTTCTCTAAAAATATTTTAAAATACAGAATTTAAATTATGTCATTATTGATCTATAAAATTTATTTTTACCCTTTTTAAAAGGGATAATAACCGACTATTATACAATATATTAATATTTAAGTTATATGATCTCTTATTAATAAAAAAAAATTACTCTAGCACAAAAATATAATTAAAATCCATAACAATAATATTAATATTGTCGATTACAACAAGAGGTGTAACTCTTCGTAGACGTTATCAATGATGTCCATTTAAAAATAATAGTACCTAAGTCAGAGCATATACCGCTATCTGGATTTAAGAACTCCATCCTATTAGTAAGTACCACCCTCTAGATGTCACATTTAGAATATAAAATTTAAGCTCAACACAATTAAGTCAAACCCAATATATACATCATCAAGCTAATGGAGAGCTATCATTAAAATTTCATTTTCAAAGTTGAATGCATGCAACTGCATACATATGCGTCAGAAATGTCAAATATCTAGCATAAGAAAACTCCATTAATATGTAGCTATAAAAAGACTTTAAACATTACAATCACCTTTTAACTTAAGCAGAGAAACCATATTATCCGTGAAACGTCAAGATCTAAATGACTACTGCTTTTTAGTACTACGTGTCCCTAAATGACTACTGCTTTTTAGTACTACGTGTCCCTTATATATATAGATGAGATTTTTGAACTTAATAATATTATATCAGTACTTCTACTGATATAAATTTAATATAAAAATCAAGTTACATATAGATACTTCTTTCTTCTTCTTCGTTCTTGATTAATTAACCAATTCTAGTTCATCTCTAATCGTCTTTGTATAGCTGTTAATTATTAATATTAATAGAAAAGAGAATTCAGAATGAAACATCATAAGTTGTGAGTTCCACCCATGAATCAAATCTGAAATCTTTTGGTTTTGGAGTCTTTGCCTAGCCATCTGATCTAGCATATCTGATGTAGCTGAAACTTTAAAGAAATAATAACAAAAATAAAATAAAATAATAAATGAATAAATATTGTAATTTGTTGATTTATGTATAAATATCAAAAAATAACAAAAGATAAATATTAAAGTATGTTGATTTATGCACGAATACCAAAAATCAATCTTTTACAACTTGTTGATTTATGCATAAATATCATGATATAGACATCAATATTTGTTGATTCACACAAAATAATATTGAAAATTGGAAAAATACAAAATTTGATTATCAATTCAATAAAAATTGTCTCACATAGTCATAACGCTTACATATTTATAGGGTAATACAAACCTATCAACCTTAACCCTAATGTTAATTAGGAAATAAAATAAAGACAATTATAATTAAGGTAGGAAATCAAATCGCTATCAATATAGGAAAGTCAAATTTTAAGACCAAAAATCAAATAATAATAATAATAATAATAATAATAAATTATATATGTTGTCCCTTGTTCTGTAAACTCATTCAAAGGCTTGTTGTTCTGCATCATTCCCTCTAGGGTAAAGAAAATTCGTTCTCGAATTTTGTCCAAATATTGAGAAACAAATTTGATATATAACATTATAAATTTATCTTCAACTTATAATTCCTTCGAAATAGAAATTTAAGGAATATAAGAATAAAAAAAATTATCAATGCCAATAAAATCAATATATTCAACATCGTCCTCATTCTCTTCATCAAATTTTGGCTCATATCCAAAAAATACATCTTCATCATCACCGTCATCTGTATCATAGAATAAACTCTCTTCATAATACTCTATCGGCATGATTAATAAGGATAAGTTCGGCTCTGATACCAACTGATGTAGCATAAGCTTAAAGAAATAAGAATAAAAATAAAATAAAAGAACAAATGGGATCAATATTGTAGTCCATTGATTTGCGTACAAATACCAGAAAATAACAAAGGATAAATATTAAAATATGTTGATTCGCACACGAATGCTAGAAATCAATCTTCTACAACCTGTTGATTTGCGTACAAATACCAAGATATATGCATCAATATTCATAAAGGAATACTGAAAATTGGAAAAATAGAAATCTTATTATCAATTCAACAAAAACTGTCTCACATAGCCCTAAAGCTAACATATTTATAGGGTGGTACAAACCTACCAACCCTAATCCTAAATTTAAGTAGGAAATAAAATAAGGACAATTCTAATAAAGGTAGGAAATCAAATCCCTAACAATATAATAAAATCAAATTCTAAGAACAAAAAATCAAATATTAATAATAATAATAATAATAATAATAATAATAATAATAATAATAAATTATATATGTTGCTCTGATACCAACTGATATAACAGAAGTTTTAAAGAAATAAGAACAAAGATAAAATAAATGAGATAAATATTGTAGTCTGTTGATTTGAGTACAAATATCGAAAAACAACAAATGATAAATATTGAAGTCTATTAATTCACACATAAATGCCAAAAATCAATCTTCTGCAACATGTTGATTTGCACACAAATATTAAGATATAGGCATCAATATTTGTTGATTCACACAAAAAAATACTGAAATTTGGAAAAATATAAATCTGATTATCAATTCATCAAAAAATGTCTCACATAGCCCTAAGACTTACATATTTATAGGGTGACACAAACCTACCAACCCTAGCCCTAGTTTTAATTAGGAAATAAAATAAAGACAATTCTAATTAAGGTAAGAAATCAAATCCCTAACAATATAAGAAAGTCAAATTCTAAGAACAAAAATCAAATAATAATAATAATAAATTATATATGTTGTCTCTTGTTCTACAAACTTATTCTAAAGTTTTTTGCTCCACGTCAATATCTACATAGGTATATGTACCTTGTTGTATCATCATTTTTATATGATTTGCAGGAATTTTATCTACCAAAATGAGCAAGATGATGGTCGCAGGCAATGAATGTTTTGTTGATGATCTTCTGCTTATTTGTTGCTACTTCATGTGGGTACGTCGCTTTAAGATTTGTATATATATATACATACATAAAATGAAAAGTAGAATATCGTTTTGTAATCAAAGCACCAAAATTGGATAAGAGCAGAAATCAACTGAAAATATATTGATTTTAATTGAAATAATATTTTTCTTATTGATTTTAGACATGAATTTTTTATATTAGCTAGTATGATACATTCAAGAATAATTTTTGAAGTATTTCTTTTTTTCTTTAAAAAAAAAAAATTATATATATTTACAAGCACTTGCATGTTTGAGGCATGTTAGCTATCTTTTATTGGTAAGCTTATGATACGAATATTTATTTTCACGAAAAAAAAAACACTTATAATTCATTGACATCAGGAAAACTTGGCACCTTGATCATTGTTCATCTCCTGCAGTCAAGCGATATTGGAAGAATCATCACAACCATAGCAGAGTAATTGCATCACATAATTAAGTCACATTTTTTATAATCAAACTTCAAAAAATAGTATTTTCCGTTTCATTTGGTTAAATTACATACCTTATTGTGTATATTTAGACAAGGAGAAAAGTATAAAAATATACTTTTGTGGTAATGAGTTTTTTCACTTTTTAATTTGTGGTATTTTTTGTTCATTTTGGAGCTTGTGTTAATACCCTATTACTTATCATTGTTAGTTTTCACTTATTTTTTTATAACATAACATTAACATAATATGTGTCAAGACTCGAACCCAAGGGCACGTGACCGGCAGTAGGGAATGGGAAAACATAAAATTACCGAAACCCATAGTAAGCCTTAAAAGAAAATCGCGGAATATTTAACTTTGAAACCTTACAATAAATAATAAATTCACAATACACATTATCAAATTGATTTTTCTCAATATATTTTAAACCATAGTATTAGTGTATAGAAATAAATAAATAAACATCGATTATACAAATAGTAACTTGGTACATAAGTTATGAATACACGAAATCTCAAATAAAATATGCAGTTATACAATTTTTTCTACTGCGTTACACGAAAGTAAATACAACATAACTAAATAGACCTACATAGAATAACCGGTGACGAAGCTACACGACGAAGAGAAGTAGGTCTAACAGTAAAGTCCCAATCTCCTGAAAAATTAAATTGAGGGGAGTCAGACCTCACTGAGTAAGTTAATAAAGAAATGAATGTGATATGAAAACCTCATTAAAATAAATTTTATGGAAATATAATATAATATAATTTTATTTCAACCATTTGGTATACATATAATAAATCCATTTTTAAAAAAGAAGAAATAAATATTTAAATGTCTTTTTAAATCGTTTCAGTATAAAAATTTGGTAGAACCCGATTTATAAATTTTAATAATCATATTGTAGGCAGCTGATCTTGTGAGTTTCAACACCAAATCCCCCTCTCGAATTTTGCCTAGCTTGATCTTCTTATTGTAGGCACGGGCTATTCTTCTCTGATACAGCTGAGAATGATACATAGCCTTCATCCTCTTTTCGTCCAACAGTGTCAGCTGGGCCAACCGACTTTCGATCCAATGATACTCGGGGAGTTTGGATTCCAGAAGGATTCTCAACGACCTTATCTCGACCTCTACGAGCAAAACTACTTCACACCCATAAACTAAGGAGTATGGAGTGACCCCTGTCGAGGTTTTAGCAGTAGTTCGATACCCCCATAACGCAAATTATAAGTATTCAGCCCAATCTTGATAATTTTCTAGCATCTTAGCCAAAATCTTCTTCACATTCTTATTTGCTGCTTCTACCTCTCTATTTTCCTGTGGCCTATATAGAGATGATCTGTGATGCTTAATCTTATAGTCCTTTAGTAGTGTGGCCGTCTCTGCTCAAAACTAAACACCATTTTCTATGACTATGTGGTGTGGCAGACCAAACCTGCAGATTTTATTCTTTTGTATGAATCTCAACATCTGCCTCGCCCCCACGGTAGTATAAGATTCAACCTCAACCCACTTGGAGAAGTAGTCGATGGTTACAATAATGTACCGATGACCATTAGTTGCCTTTGGCCTTATCTCCCCTATAATGTCAATCCCCCATACAACAAACGACCAATGAGATGTCATTCCTTGAAGTTCCATAGATGGTAGGTGGTTAACATCACCATATGTTTAGAAACTGTGACATTTCTTCATAAATCCAACACAATCCGCTTCCATAGTGAGCCAAAAATACCCCTGATGGGCTATTTTCTTTGCCAAGACAATCCCATTCATATGTGGCCCGCACACCCCTTCATGAATTGCTTCCATGAGCTTCTGACCTTCACCTTGTCGACAGATCTGAGGTGTACCCCGATTGGCATTCTTTTGTATAACATCCCCCCATGGCTTATGAACTATCGAGATAACATTTGTAGGGATATCCTTTCTTTCTTATCAGCATCATCCAGGAATTATCCAGTTTCTATATACTTTTGTAAATCATAGAACCAAGGTTTCTCAGTGACATCAACTGGCATCACTCTCACCTCTTCATAACAGGGGGATCGAGACTTTATGATGATTAAAGGTCTGGCCTCTGGTTGCTTCCCACTTTCCCACATGGAGGCCAGTATGGCTAAGGCATCAGCTACCTGGTTTCCTTCCCTCGATAAATAGACAAATTTACATTGTGTGAAGGAGCACAGAATGGTGGTCAAGTGTTCCCAGTACAACCATAATCTGTCTTCTTTTATCTCCCATTCTTTGATGGCTTATTTTATAACCAGCATGGAATCCCCGTAGACAGTGACACTTTCTGGCCCTGCACTACACAATGCTTCTAAGCCAAAGATGCAGGCTTTATATTCTGCTTAGTTATTGGTTGCTCAAATTCGAGCCTTTTTGCCATCGGGATCATTTCTCCTTCTGGCGTAACCAAAATTACTCATATCCCAACTCCCTTATTGTTGACAGCTCCGTCAAAATACATTTCCCAATCTTGTATCTCTATCGCCCCTAAGTGCTCGTCAGGGAACTCCAGCTTCCACTCTTGGGGTGTCCCTAACCGGGCTTTATGCCAAGAAGTCTGCTACTACCCTTCCTTTTACTGTCTTTTTAGCCATATACTCTATATCAAATTATGTGAGCAAAACGAGCCACCTAGCCAATTTTCTCGTAAGAGACGGGGGTCTGTTGGATGGTACCAGAGAGGATCATGTTTGGAAACTGCTTGCACCTTATATGATGGAAGTAGTGTCAGAGTTTTCCTCGTTGCCTAGATCACTGCTAGACAAGTCTTCTCTACTAAACTGTAAGTAGCTTCATAGGGTAAGAGCTTTTTATTTTAGGTAATATACAGCGTGCTCCGTTTTCCCTTCGCCTTCCTGCGCTAGCATCGTCCCCATTGCATCCTTTTCAATCGCCAGATACAGGATTAAAACTTTACCTGGTTTCGACAGTTGTAAGACAGGGGGATTCATCAGGTAATCCTTGATAGTTTCAAAAAACTTGTTGACACTTCTCGTTCCACACAACGGGTTGGTCTTTCTTTAGAAGCTTAAAGATAGGGTCACAAATAGCTGTCAGTTTGGCTATGAATTTGCTGATGATACTATAAGCGCCCCAGAAACCCTCGGACATCTTTTCATTTTTTGGCACGGGCATGTCCTTGATTGCTCTAATTTTATCTGGATCCATCTCTATTCCTTTCTAACTGACAATGTGTCCCAACAGCTTCCCAGATGTGACCCCAAAAACACACTTCTTCGGGTTCAACCTGAGATTATACTTTTCTGCCCTGGCCAGAAACTTGTCTAGTGCTTCAAAATGCCCTTCCCTAGTTGTAGATTTCACCATCATATCATCTACATACACTTCAACCTCTTTATGGATCATGTCGTGCAGTAAGGCAGTCACTATCCTCTGATAAGTGGCCCCCGCATTCTTCAACCCGAAAGGCATCACTTGGTAACAATACATGCCCCATTCGGTGATGAATGATGTCTTTAACCTATCCATTACTGCCATCATGATTTGATTGTATCCTGAAAATCCATCCATAAAAGAGTACATTGCATTGGAAGTCGCACTATCAATTAATGTATCAATATGCAGTAGGGGAAAGTCATCCTTTGGGCAGGCTTTATTCAAATCTCGATAGTCCATACACACTCTGACCCTTCCATCCTTCTTAGGAACTGGAACTATATTTGCTAACCACTGAGTGTCCTCTACCACTTCTAAAAACTTTGCCTTAAGCTGCTTTTTGACTTCTTCATTAACCAGAAGAGCCCATTCTGGCCTTAACCTTCTTTGTTTCTGCTTTATTGGCGCTATGTGAGGGTATGTAGGGATTCTATATCCTGAGATCTCCCTGTCAATCCCGGGCATGTCTTCATAACCCCAAGCAAATACTTTCTATCTCTTTTTCAAGATTTTTTCTATTTTTTCTCTCTCACCATGAGTTAAACTAGAAGCCAGTAATATATTTTTAGGATTATCGTCTGTGCCTAAATTAAATAATTCAATTTGTGTAGAATTAATGTCAAACATATGCATGAAATGATCATCACAAATAGAATAACCATTAGGGAATACATCACACAAATAAGCAAATTCAGATTTCATTGCATTTACTTTCAAAAAGAAAAGATCGTCAGTCTCAAACAGAGTAATAATAGAAACATCACAGTCATCATAAAAGGTATCTATGATAGAATCGAGGATGTAGGTCTCAAATTCTAGGTATTTGTTCTGATCATCAATGCCCTTCTGCCCCAAAATAGCTTCATTCTCTTTAGACTCCTCTTCATCCAGTACCAGCTCCTCAATAGGGGCCTTTTCAATAGCAGCCTCCCCAGCTTTGTTCACAAATTTGGAAAATATCTCAAACCCTGGGATGACTTCCCCAACCACCAGAAGGGGTTCTGGAGTCCCGTTATATGAATGCCTAATGCCTTCCTTTACAAAGATTTCCCATAGAGTCTTCTTTATAACCTCAGTTTCCTCCTCCTTTTCTTTAGACTGGTTCGACGTACCCATCTCTTTCCCAGCCTTGTCAACCTCTTTGAACCCTAACCTGTGCTTCAAAATAGGTACTTTGTTCCCCATAAACCTTGAAGGTCCGCTCTGATCTTTCCCTAATCCCATGCCAGGAAGAAACTTCATATTGCGCATCATTCTCAAAACCCTTTTATCCATCTCATCTTCATAAATCACACAAACTTCAAAACTAGGGCTAAGGGAAATCTCCTTAGGGATCAACTTCAGTGCGGCTATGGCGACTTCAGTTTCGGCTGAGATAGTGACAACCCTCCCTTCGTGTGAAAACTTAACCTTTAGATGAACAGTGGATGGAACACCACCCAGGGCGTGAAACCATGGCCTTCCCAATAAAATAGCAAAGGTTACCGGGATATCAAGCACATGCAGGTCAACCTAAACTTCTGTAGGCCCTGTTCTGACGAACACCCTGAAATTTCCCTCCACAGATCTTTTGGTGTCATCGTAAGCCTTGATAACTACTTCAGAAGGCTTTAAGTAAGCTACCGTCAGCCCCAACTTTGGCAGAATCTTCAATGGACACACATTGATGGCAGAACCATTATGAACCATCACGTAACAGGTCATCTTCCCTTTTACCTCGGCTTTGATAAACAGGGCCTTGTGGTGATCTCTCCCTTCTAGAGGCATATCGTCATTGGAAAAAGTAATCATTCCTTAAGGAGTTTCTGTTAGTGACTGAACCATCTTTTCTGGAGTGGAACTAGTGGAAATTTTCCTTTGGTCTAGTGCTAGGACCAGGGCTTCCCTATGATCCCTAGAATGCATGAGTAACTCCCAAACATTAGCAATGGTCCCTCTGCTTGGTTCTACCCCCTTTCCCTTCTCTGCATTTCCTACTTTTTCAGGCCCAGTCTTGGTAGCCTCGGTTCCTTTCCCTTCTCTTCAACCTTCCCCATGGACTGATTTTGCTTACACCCCTCGTTGTCCTATAGGTCAACTTGTTCTTTGCTTTCATCATCGGAACTCCATATGTCCAAGACTCGTACCTCTAACTTTGTGGGTTGTTTTATTGTTCTCAGATTTTCGGGCCTGAGTTGTCGGGAATTATGAGAGAAATCAATAAAGGAGTTTAGGACTTGTTCCTCTATTAGGCCAGAGTTGACCATCAGAATGGATGGGTTAGGAGGTGGTACATTTCGATAATTGGGTAATGGGTTGGTTTGAGTGTTTGGTTTTCTATTTTCTGGGTCGGTGATTTTACCTGAGTCTATCACATCTTGGATTTCATGCTTTAATCGGGCGCAGTTGTCCGTGTCATGCCCGATGGTTTGATGAAATTTATAGAAAAGCTTTGGGTTGGCTCTAGGTAAGAGTTGTTGCAAAGGCAAAGGTCATAATAGGTTCTTCTCAATGAGCTTATCGAGGACTTTGGACATAGGACGTCCCAAATTAGAAAATCTTTATGGTTGTCTAACCGCACTGACTTGTACATTACTGCTCGGTGGTCGAATAGCATTAATCTGAACATTACTGCTCGAGCTAGCTCCCTCTTTACCCTTAGAACCTCTTCTGAAGAATTTCTTCTCTTGGGCCAAATTTGATTCTTTCTGGACCCCAAATCTGTATAACTCTTCAAAATTTCTGATCCCCAAATCCCTCAATTTCCTAGACCATCTGGTCAGACTAAGCTGGCCTATGCCTCATCAAGGAAAATTTTCCCCTCCAATGAGTCAGGTAATCAGCAAAAGGCTCGCTAAAGTTCTACTTGGTATTCTGCAAATCTCTCAAGAACACTTCTAGTTGGACGTTAAGACCATATCACTTAACAAAAGTAGTGCACAATTCTTTCCAATCTGACTGAACATGTGGTTCCAAGGTGTAATAACAATGAATCGACGCTCCTTCCAGTGAAATAGGGAACTACTTAACAATTTAGCTCTCAGTTAGCTCAGTAGCCTTCATGTATGTTACATATTGCTTCAAATGCAAATGGGGATCCTCAGCACCAGTGTACTTCTTCATGTTTGGGAATTTAAACTTACGGGGCAGCGGTTCATCACCCTTTTCCAAATTCAAATCATAATCTAGAGGGGCAACCATACCCTTCTCCTTCATTATCACCTGCATTTGGTTCATCACTCTGGTCATATTCTTAACCCACTCAGTCTGACCCACATCCTCAGCTTGGATGACATTTCTTTGATTCCTCGGATTGGCTAATACCATTTCATCATCTTCTTCCTTTCCCCTAATCGGTATTTCCTCATCAAGGTTGACCGGATCGATTAGCGGTGCATTGGGTGGCTGTGTTGGCTGACCTTCTCTGATGAGCTTAGTAATCTCCCCCATCATTTCCCTCATCATAGCCTGAGTTTTCGCTATTACTTTTTCTTTCCACCGTGCCCCAAATGCTTCTGGATCAAACCCTCTTGCCATCCCTAATTCTGAATTTCTGATCAAACAACCTGAACTAGTTCGGATCCACCCTGCTGAGCTTGAAGGATCTATGGCACTGCAAAATAGCTAGTTAGAATGATGCATGATGTGTATGCATGAAATTCAAGTCCATTATATTTAGAAACAAAAAGGTCACACATGAAAAGATATACAAGATTAAAACATGGAACTTAACCGTGCAAACTTCCGCCCTTATTTCTCCCACACACGTATTCAATGGCGAGGATCTTGTCTTAGGATTTTTGGCCCAGGTTTTAATTATTAGTGGGGGATAACAAAATTAACGTATGCAAGAAAACTCTCAAAACGATTCAGACAAGTAATGGTTCCTTTAAATAAAGCTCAAGCCTACTTTCTATGAGCCAAGATCCTTAGCACCATAAACTTTGCTTGTCAAGGCCCATTTGAAATGGGTTATGAGTAGGCGTGAGAGGCCTTTATTAACTAGCTTATTTATAATGGGCTTTGGTTGGACACGAGGGCCCATTTTATTTTGGACTACTTATTGATGGGCTCGAGATTTATTTTAAGGGTCCATTATATGGCATAATACACATGCATGTGGGAAAATTCCTAAGGATAGTTGCTAAGTCATTACATGGGGTTGAGTCTTGGGTAAAAAGGCTTCGACTCCCACAACGATATACATCCATATACGTCTCCCCACTGAAGGGTCAAACAATGTGGATTAGTACGTGTCGTGAGTGACAATAATCAAATATTCCACCACCAGGTTTGAGTGAAACGTAGGTAGCAGAGTACTGACTATTGTCGGGTTAATTCGGGACTAAAGTGCTCATTGTGTGAAAAATGTGTAGTGAATGCATAAATGTAGGACGAAATAAGAAAATAATTAAAGATGATAAAATGCAAAACACTAGAATCAGTTTCTCTATCCCTAGTGGAGTCACCACTATAGGCGGCAGGGTTTAGCACACGCCCTAGTGTTTGGCGACCACGGCACTGTGTGGGCTCGGGGCCCACTAGGAAATATGATACAGGTCATGGGCCTATTCGAAGATGGAGTCACCACCCGGATAAAAGCCGGGACACACTTTACAGCAACTGGATCCTACGGAGGTTCCCATAAGCCGTCATCAGAGATCGGGTTCGAAAACTAGGTATGAGTGCTCACCCAACCTTGCGGTTGGCCTCTGTTTGTGTTTTGCATTTTATTACTGTTTAATTATTTAATTATTTCCTCATTTACCACAAGTAATGAAATTACCTTCGAATAATTGCCAGATTTTATAATTAAGTCCGAGTTTGCACATTAGTCTAATTTCATGCCTTTATGTCCCAACATTCAAAAAACACAATAAATAAAATAAATAATAATTTACAACCATACATTCAATATTAAATAGGGGGAAGGGATTAAGGATTAGAATGCTTTTCAACCAAATAAATGAAATAATATACAGAAAATAAACCAAACATATACCAAAAATAAACTATTAAAATAACATAAAGATGACAATATATGAAGGATAAATAGTAAAAGTGATTGCTTGATGACATAAATTATCAAGTAATTCTTGCAAATATCACACGGTTAGCCCTTCTTCTCATAAAAAAATGAAGTCACATGTAACGATATTCACAAAGAGGTCTTACAAAGAGGTTGTCACATTATAAGTTAAAGAAAGTATCGAACAATCAAGATAATCACCACCATGCAATCATAGACATATTTAGGATCAAAAAGGACACATTAAGGCAGACGTCACAATAGAAAAAAAATAAAATGAAGCAGGAAATAGATTAATCCTACCAATGAGGCGGTCACCTCATTGATGAGGCGATTGCCTCATTGAGATAAGGTGATCGCCTCATTGATGAGGCGACGCCTCATCAACAGAGAGCTCTTGCAATCTCGAGACAAAACTAGCAATATGCACACAAAAGGTAAGCTCCCTGAGGGCCTATCAGTGGGGCAATCACCTCATTGATGAGGCAATTATCTCACTAAGATGGGTCGACGCCTCTGTGAAGAGGCGTCGCCTGACCACCAGACCGGCTCTAACTTCCAAGACATGCAGACTTCTACTCTAAGCAACCAAAACATGCATATACACACTCTACACTCATCATACTACAACTACATACGTAAATATGCTAAAGACTTAGTTACACATAAGTAAGAACATACAAAATTATGAACATATCAAGTTCAAGGTGCAGATTTCATACCACAATGAGAGGCCCTCATAGCTACTTTGATTGAGATCCTTGCTAAGATGTGGTATCTCTCCTTAACACAAGTTTCTTCCTTCTTCTCTTATGGAAAGTGGACCTCCTCTCTTTCTTCAGGACATTTTCCTTTTTCTCCTCTTTTCTCCCTCTGTCTTTTTTCTTCATAGCTCTCCCTCCTTCCCCTTTTTTTTCCACCCCCTTTCTTCTTTTTTTTTCTTTTTTTCCTTTTTCCCTTAGCTTTCCCATCCCCCTCAGCCTCCTAGCCCATCATGAGCTTTCCTAGCCTTTTTCCCTTTCCCAAAAGTCTTTTCCTCACGTAAGGAGAAACTCTGGAGAGTGGGGCCCGCGCCACTTAATTGCAGCTACATTAAATGCAGCTGCACATGGGCTGCCAGAGGGGCGACGCCTCATCGGTGAGGTGATTGCCTCATTACACTGAGGCAGTGCCCCTTTGGCCCGGGCTTGCGTTGGGCCGAGCGGGCTTGGGCCAAACTTGGGTAGTTGGGCTCGATTTTAGGTTTTCTAGTCTTTGGATTTTTAAGTTCACTTCCCACTTAGGGATTCAGGCTTCATCTTCATGTCCAAGTTCACATTCTCATTATTGGGCTTGACAATGGGTCGGTCAAACTGAGCAACCCTAATTCGTCCCCTAACACGGGCCGATCGAATCGGGTGTCTACACATATGAGTCACTTATATCCAAGACTGCTAGATCCTGAGAGCAAGGCATCACCAGGATACACAGCCGCGGTCATATCTCTTAATCCAATATCACTAGCGGTGTCTGGGAGCAAAGCATCACCAGACCATCGACCCTAGTGATTTAATAAATATTAAATAAAATTATACTAGTGGTGTCCGAGAGCAAAGCATCACCAGACCTTCGACCCCAGTATTTGTTAAATAAACAAATATTATACTACTGGCAGTGTCCGAGAGCAAAGCATCACCAGACCATCGGCCCCAGTAATATAATTAAATAATTACATATTTTACCGGTGTGCACATGATCCTGATGAAACTCATCAGGTAGCTCGTTCTATCGTGGTTTATTTAAAGAATAAAAGAAAATAAATAAAACAATAAAAATTACGATAAATAAAATAGGTAAATAAATAAAATAAAATAAATCAACTATAAATTAAATCATGCAAGATCCTATGAATAATGCTGACTAGAATCTCATAAAATTAAATTAAAAATCCGACACTCAAATCAAATATTAACTTACAAGATAAAGGTGCTCCTTTGACACGTCGTGTCCGACCTCGACTGGTAGACGTGACTGGAGGGGCAACTAAAAGACAAAAAAAGGAAATGACAATCAAAAAATATAAACCTAACTTCTAGAGTTTCTAAGGAAGATTCGATTCGAACTCAGAATAAAAATTTTATGATTGACCTGATGTCATGTTTTACTAGAAATCTATCAAAAATTCGACAGAGTTTTCTATGTAAAATGGACATCCCTCTACCGAAGTAGAGTCAACCCTGCAAATAAATACACTTCAAAATTCACAATGACATAACACCTCGGGTTGGGACCCCAAACTACACAATTCTCAACTGAGGTTCACCAAAGATATACAAATAGCAAATACTAAATATTAATTTAGTAAATCTCCAAAAATAATAAAAATTTAATAATAAATCATAATATAATTTATTTAATTTTTAAAACACTAAATAAAATTATTTTCCACCATAATTTAAATAAAATTTTAAATAATAATGTAATATTAATAACAATCCAACTTTCCAAATATTCAGCATAATATAGTCAAATTCAATTATAATTGCCCATCTAGATTAAATATACTATAATATCAATTAAAAACTCATTCAAACCACAAAACAATAAATAATTTAATTTTGAATAAATTTTCAAAAATAGTTAATATTAATTAACTAAAATAATAAATAATTTATAAAAATTATTTTAATACCACATTTTGTCTCAAAAATAATTAAAACATAGTATTTAATTATAATATCAACAAAAATACACCGTTTACCTATTATATCAAAATTTACATAATATAATAATTTTCTAAAAAAAATTTAGATAAATTAACAAAAATTATTTTATAACTACTAAAATTACTAACATAATATACTAACACTAATTAACTCCAATAATCAACCAAAAGTAGTTAATTAATCACATTAATAAAATATACATAACACTTAAAATACTTAAATAAATATACTAAAATTCCATAAAAAAATCAATTTAATTAATCTAACTAAATTTGTATACACTCTTAACCAAAATTTACTTTAATAACTTAGACCAATTAATAAGCATACATTAATCAACCAAAAATCACCCCAAAAAAATTAAAATAATTTCTACAAAATTAAGTAATGAACTCATAATTAACAAAAATTCCAAAACAACCTAAAACTAATCAAATTAACCAACAATCAACTAAATCCAACTAAAAACTAACCTAAAGCTAACTCATTACTAACTCACTTCAAGTTCAAATAAGGGCAGGGGAGGGGCTGCTGCTGCAAGCCTAGGCTGCTGAATTTCCAGGTGACAGCAGGTTGGGGCGATGGTTATGTTGGTTGTCACGGCAGGAGGAAGGGAGGTTGTTGTTATTGTCGTTCCTACTGCTGCCCTTGCTGCCGATCTGCCTTGCTAAGCCTGTTGCTGCTACACGTTACTGGATCTGTTGTTGCTACTTCCTCTGCTCGTGTTGCTGCCTCACGCAGCTGTTGCTACTATCTTTGTTCGTGTTGTTGCCTCACGCAGCTGCTGCTGCTGCCTCTGTTCATTTTGCTGCAGAGATGACACTAAAAGAAGAAGAAACATATGGAGAAGGAACGGGTGGCTGCTAGTTCAGGCGCACGAAGACAGGGGCAAAGAAAGTGGCGTGACAGAAGAAGAAAAAAAGAAATAACAAAATAAAGAAAGAAAGAAAGAAGGGGAAGAGGAAGATGGGGTTGACTGAAATTTGGTCTCCAAAATTCCTAAGCCACACACACATATATATATATATATATATATATATATATATATATATATATATGTGTGTGTGTGTGTGTGTGTGTGTGTGTATATATATATATAAGTATATGTATGTGTATTGTAGATAATTTAAGTATATAATAATGTTATTAATATACCCCTAAATAAAAATAAAACTACCGTTACAATAGTCAATAATAGTAGTGCTATAAATAATTATTTAGGCAATTTAAAATAATAAAATATGTGCATAAAAATAAAATAATATTAATAGTTTCTAATGGAATTTTAAATTTAGTTCTTAAATATAATAATTTAATATATCAATTATAACAATATAAAATAAAGATAATTTGTATTCTTAAAAACCTCAATATTTATATAAATAATTTAAAATATTCGGATTATTACAATATTAATTTTTAATAATAAAATTTTTGAATGATTTTGTATTCAACAAACTATTGGTACCTCACAATAAATTAAAGTAATATGTATTTTTAATTTTATAAAGATAAAAAATATATTATTTTTTAAAAATAAAATTGTAAGACATTTAAAAGTCTTTTTATATTTAGTTTGACAGTAAATTACTAAAAAGAAGTTTATTGAATTTTTGCATGACATTAATTTTACATCACTAATTAATGATACTAGTTGGTAGGATACTAAAAGACAATATAATAAAAATCACTAAAAATCACAAATCTTAAAGTGAAAAACTATATAATCGCAAGAAAGTGTTTTTTTTTTTTATTTTCCTTTAAAAAATCATATCATTTTTTTGTCAATCCATAGTTTATATATATATATATATATATATATATATATATATATATATATATATATATATATATAGCTGATCTGTTGAATTTATTATTATCAAAGCAAGATCGTTCATGAAAAATACACAATATATCGCACAAATGGTGATAGATAATGGCCTGGTGCAACTTACTTTATTGAATCCAACGGGTGATGTTATCGGAATAAAATACAATGAAATTGATAATGTACTTGGAATCCAGAATGGAGAAAATAATCGAGGGTATACATTTCTATATTATTAAACATAATCTAATTCTTGTTATGATTTTATTAATTGTGCATTGTTAATTAAAAAAATCTCAAATACACACCAAAAAAAAAATCAAAATCAAAATGAATTAGGTATTGGGATGTTGTCTGTAACAGACCTGGAACTTGTGTAGCCTATGACAGGTAAATAATTAAGTTTCAAGCAAAATTTATTCTTTGATTTTTTTTTTTTCTTGAATTTTAAAAAAGAATAATCGTCATATGTGATTTCGACATTCTGTTCGACAAAATAAATTTAATTTTTTTATAAGCATATATAATTTGTTATATCAATATGTGTTAGCAAACGTTAATACAAATGCAGGTTAAGAGGTACGAGTTATAGTGTTGTAATGGAAGATGAAAACCAAGTAGAGGTATCATTCACTAGAACATGAAATGCTTCATTTAATAACTGGACAGTCCCCGTAGAGAAAAAGTAAAAATTTTATTTTTTTAATTAGAAATTTTTATCAATTTTAGATATATCACATGTAGCTGTTAGATTTATAATATATTAACATGTATTTCATTTTTGTTGATTAAGTGTAAAATACTTGAAATAGATATAATATTTAATCGTCATATATAATATATCATAACACTGTTTCTTAATTGACAAAAACTAAATTGCAATATACATGCACTAAAATTAAATTCAAACACTTGGCAGGTATTTATTGAGACGTGGGAGCTCGATGATCTACATGTATGCCATTTTGGAACGATTAGAAGGATGGCCTGATGTTGACATGGATCAAATCAGGATTGTTTTCAAGCTCCAAAATGACAAATAAACTGACACCCAATTCTTTGATCTAAGCTTAATATTATAATTAATCCAGCCAAAAAAGCTTAACTAAAATAAGTCTTAAAAAATAAGGAAAAAAATTTATCTGTAGATTGTAGCTTCAACTTTTATATGATTAGGGAATTGTAGTAAATTTATTACCGGAAAATGCATACAAAATATTGTTTGGTAGTAAAATACATGCTTTAAGTGCTCAAATCTAGTAGTTTCTTATAAGTAATTTAAGTGATAAAAGGTCTAAAAATTTGGTTATAAATAGTAGAGATTGAATTCCTTCTTTCTCCCCCTCCTCTTTGTAGTGTTAGAATTAACCATTTTATCAAGGAAAAAAAAAACAAAAAAAGTTCAAATTTGGTAAGGATTTGATGCAAACTCCCTAAATAACAAATGTGACTTTAAAGGGCTAAACCTCGTTGCCAGATTTACACTATAGTGTCTCCAAAAGTGACATGATCTTGCCATGCAAATTTTTCTTCCTCATTGTCTATTTCAATTATTTATAAGTGTAAAATATTAATCGAGAGTGAAATATTATAAATTTTTATATGTTAGTGATAAATTATTAATGTTATTAACGGGTCTGAATAATTGTATTCTATCTTATAGGAAATAAATTTTATTTTATAATTAATTATTCATTAATTAATTTATAAATGCTGAGAGCATATGGTCAGGTTGTACCGGATGATAGTATCAGATGACAGACAAAAGATCATGCCAAAGCCCAACGATTGGCACACTGGGCAACGACTAGCCTATATAGAAGTGGTACTCTTGACCAATGTAACCAACCCCCAACTCAACTCAAGGGAGAGGTACCCATTTAGATGAAAATGTATTAAATTATCCAATAATTATTAATAAAGTAAAAATTATTTTGTAAAAACTAAAGTAATCATAGACTACCCCAATCAATAGTGATAAAAATGTAATTTATAAAAAAAAATATTCTTTAATGGCCATAAATGTCGCAACGTCGGTCATTATCCATGATTTAATATATGTACATTTTCAAGTAATTAAAATTCCTACCATAACAATAATAAGGTAAAAATGTATACATATGCAGATGTTTACTAGTACCCATTACACTGGCAAGGACTTAAACACAAAATACAGAGATGGAAAGCCATGGAAGAAGGTTTTTGGTCCAGTTTGTGTCTATCTCAACTCAATTTTAGATGATGAGGATCCTTTGTTACTTTGGGAAGATGCCAAACAACAGGTTAATACACATCAATGTTCAACATACAATACCACTCAAAATGTGCAAAAATGTGTCTGCTTGTGTTACAGTTTATTAAATCCATGTTAAATTTTTTTTCTTTTTTACTTTAATTATCCTTCTCTTTATACTTGAAAATCAATGGTTATGTAGTATAAAAAAACTAACCATTATACTTATAGATTAATAATGCTATGAGGTTAAAATATTAGATGTTGGTAGAAGTTGAAAGTTGGCCGTATAATTTTACCAAGTGTGAGGATTTCCCTTCTTTTGATGAACGTGGAACTGTTTCAGGGCAATTACTAGGCAGTGACAGGTAATGGCAACAGCTTACCATTTTATAATATCTCCAGTCGGGCACTGTCGTAAAAGGATTATGTGAACTAATTTTAGTGCGTATAATTGTAATTCAGGTACATCCATCAGAGGTTAATGTGGGCTGGTTTTGCTTATGTGGGGTTGGCGCCACCAGGAGAGGTGGGCTCATGGCAAAGAGAAACCCACGTTAATTTTAATTTTCAGATTTGCTATGAATTCAGAGCTCATCCTATGTAGATAAATATAAAAAGAAAACATTTCACAAATTAAATGGAAATAAATTTAAATTTTAAACTTAAGCTGTATATTTGTACATAATAAATATTGAAAGAGTTTTATTTTTTCTATGAAATTCACTTCATTCGATTTAGATTAATTGAAATAATCGCAGTTACTACTTAATACTAAAAATAATTATACCAAAAGATATAAAAAAAAATTGGCTATTTGTTTTATCAGGGGTATCAATTCTGGACGCAAGCCAACAGAAACACTTATTTTGTAATTGAAAATGTTCGAGCTGGCTACTATAATTTACATGCCTTGGTTCCTGGTATCATTGGTGATTGGAAATATGATGTTCATGCCAATCTCAAACCAGGTAATCTGTTCGTACAATATAAAAAATTGGCCGTTTCTTTTTAATTATTTATTATTAGCTGTCATGTTGTTACAAGCAGTTTAGTATTCGATTCGGTCAAAATTTATTCAAGTTCATATATTGAATATCGTTTAATTCAGCTCAAAAAATTCATGAACAAATTCAATTAAAAGTTTGTGAGCTAGTTTATAATTATAAAATTTAATAATTTAATTTTGTTATAGAATTAGGATTAATTTTCATCAATAATAATAAATTCACCTTGAGAACTATTGCATATATAATTAGAGTGTAAAAGATTATATTAAAAATTATCTTAAGATAGATTTCCAAGAAAGAGTGGTGAGGTCACAATGGTCCCACTTAAAAACCACACTCCTTAGATAAAATTTTAACGGGACAAGTAATTTTAATAGCACAATAATTAATAATAACTATACCCGACAATAGCTATTCAATAGACATAAAAGTGAACACTAAAATTTAACGAGGTTCGGCCAATTATGACTACGTCGTTGGACACTACCAAAATAATATTTCACTAATTGAGGAAATATTACAAAAGAAAGAGAAATAATACAATTGCCTAAATACAAGAAAAGAGACAATTTTGGGATAGATTTAACTTAAGGGGGAGGAGTCCTTTTATAGCCTAAGGACTCCTCCAATTTCTTTTTCTTCCCGGTGTGGGATTGCATATTTTGCCAAAAAACAATAAATCTCCACCTTGGTAAAATTTCATATAAAACTCTCTCAATTCCAACCTTCACTAGTATTTACAAATTTCATCTTTCAATTTGTAACAATATTGATAAATTCTAGACAATGTTTAAACTTGAATGCAGTTACCACTTTTATCATTATATTAGCAGGATTCTCAGTAGTCTGAATCTTCTGGATTGTGACTCCACATTCTTCCAGAATCTCCCATACAAAGTGATATCAAACATTGATATGCTTCGTTCTTGCATGATAAACATGGTTCTTTACTAAATGAATATCACTCTGACTGTCACAATGCACTTTGATGTGCTTCTGCTCCATTCCTAGTTCACTAAGCAACCCTTGAAGCCAAATTGCCTCCTTTAAAGCCTTTATAATTGTCATATACTTTACCTATGTAGTAGACAAAGTAACTATTGACTATAAGGTGGACTTCCAACAGACTGGTGCCTTTGCAAAAATAAACATATAACCAGTAGTTGATTGACGCTTGTCCAAATCACTAGCATAGTTAGAATCATAATACCTAAATACAAATTGACCATCTTGCCTATCCTGCTGAAATACAAAATCGATATCTATGGCGTTCACCATATGTTGTAAAATCCATTTCACAGTTTGTCAATGCTCCTTTCTAGAATGATGCATGTACCTGCTCATAACCCCAACTGCCTGTGAAATATCAGGCCTTGTACACACCATTGCAAACATCAATCTACCAACACTTGCATATGGTACTTTTGACATATGTTCTTATTCTGCATCATTCTTCAATGACATGGATGCACTAAGCTTGAAATAAAGAGCAAATGGTGTACTAACTAGTTTTGACTTTTTATTCGTACTTCCTTAGATATTCTTTCTAAGATGAACAAAGCCTCCCCAATTTCCTATCTCTGTATATTTATATGTCAAGAATTTTCTTTGCTTCACTAAAGTCCTTTATCTCAAACTCCCTATTCAATTAAGTCTTTAATTTCTCAATCTCTATCTAATTCCTTAAACCTATCAGCATATCATCAATATAAAAAAAAAGATATATATAGGATGCATCTTGTAGCTTGCGTATATACACACAATGATCATATTTGCTTCTTGTGTACTTTTGCCTTATCATAAACTCTTCAAATCACTTGTACCACTACCTCGGAGATTACTTCAATCCATATAGTGATTTTTCCAATTTCCAAACCATCTTTTCTCTACCAGCAACTTTGAATCCATCTAGCTAAGTCTTGTAGATTTTCTCATGTAGTTAAGTCATGTAGCTAAGTCTCCACCACATTCTTCCCATCTGTGTAGCATCAAAAATATTCTTTAGACCTATCGTGACCAGATAAACTCCATCGAGTGGCAACTGGTAAAAAAAAAAATCATCAGTATTTTATAATGCAAGTTAAACTTAATTAACATAATTTGTAGATTAATTCTAATTAGCTGGAGGGAGCTGATGATGTCCAGAGATACGATTTTATGTCTGGAGCAATATGCCTTGAGTCCATGAGGATTTTACTCCATGGATATGGTTATCAAATGTGGTATCGGGGGGAGTGAGTATATCGCTAGTCTTCTGGACCTTCACGACATCGTATTCCTTCGGATATCCCTCCTTTAATGTTACATATCTCACAACTGATGGGTTCAGAGCTAATAGAGGTGCTACATGGATATGTTGCCTTGACTTTTCTTGAGCAATCTCGCCAATACCAGTAGTTCATTCATGAGAACCTCCTGAAGTAGATTCCTATTGACCATGTTAAGGTAACTTCTGATAATTTCATTTATTCTTTTAGACCCTATAAATTACTCTTTCTTTTTCATAGTTTAAGGAAATTAGTTCCCTTATTGCTGAGGTGATGGGGAAGGAGATAGAGACTGCTTAGAGGACTGAGACTGCTCTCGATATTAAAAGATCTATACCCAGACCTAGTCATACACACTATACTCAGGACGTTGGGACTAGTCATGAGGGGGCTTCTGTTGGTACTATCCTTGGCGATGTCTCTCTTTTGGATAGTTTTATGCTTTATTGGGCTCCTACTATTCAGACTCCGATTGAGCAATATATGCACTTTAGCGATACTTAGCTTCCTAGCTTTTCTCGGCAGATACTTCTCATGTGAGCCTATCTGACTTATTTCTTACATGATCTATACACTTGACACGGATGTTAATAGAAAATTTTACAACACAGATTCCCTGGACACAAGCAGAGTATTTACACGATCTTGCCTCATCATAGATGCAAGTTATAGATAGTTGGCGAGTAAGTATATACACTGAAAAATGTAAAGTGTATGCATGTTATGCATGAAATGCATATAATATGACATTTTTTATATGTGCAAAGTTATTCCAGTGGATTGGAGCACGAGAATGAGATGCTTCGCTAGCAGCTTGTAGATGTAGGCATTGATCCTTATAGTGTTAGGACTTCATATACTTATTAGCAGGATGATCCAACTGGAGGATAGAGGCCTTTGCCTGATTTGGGAGCTCATGATGACTGATTAGGACTATTATATTTTTTATTCTCAACGTGCTTCTACCTGACTATTTTTGTACTACTATTACTTTTTAGATTATGCACTGTTCAGAGTACTGTTATGTATCACTTGAACTGGTAGCTACTTTTAGGTAAACTTCTTCTATTAAAATCCTTCTAATAATGGGTAATGCTCTTTTATATTCCATCACCTCATCTTATCCATATTCCTTAAGCACATAGAATCCTTTGTTGTTTTCTTTCTTTTTTATTTGCTTTAACTTTTACCTAAGTCGCCATTTTAGGTTTTCAACTTAGCAGGCTTGCCCTCACTTTTTCCTAAATTGCCCTTTTGAGTTTTCAACTTAACGGGCTCTTTTTTTTTAGATTTGGTTGCAAGAGAAATTAAGTTTACTTGCTATTCCTGCCAACCCTTTATCCTATCAACTTCATCAGTTGCAGTCTCAACCTTTAAAGATGAAAGATAAGCACACTATAGACCATTCAATTGATTGGATGAAGGGTATCACAAACATTAAGATTACATGGGTCTACCCTTGGTAGAGACTGAAGTTAATGACTCTTGACTTATAAGATCATTGTGTTCCCATCTGGGGTTTGTGCTTTTCAACTTTCATTTCCCCTTTATGCCTTTATCATCAATATGGCCACTCGCAATTCATTATTATTGTTTTAACTAATTTTGAAGGCTTTTGTAGATGGTAGGGTTTAGTGCACTTCCAAGATTTTAGCAATCGCGTCACTGTTTGAGCTTAGGGCTCTAGAGAACACACTAACCATTATCACACAGACATGGCATGGAGATGAGGAGTCACCACCCAGGGTAATAACTAGGACATATAAAAAAGGTGGTACTCGATTCCCTAAAAGAAAGCTAGCACCACAACCAGGAGATTCTGGATACGGAATACCAACTTCTTTCAGTCTTGTGTTCATTTAGAATCACTTTATGAATTACTATCTTGTCCTCTATTTACATGCAATTCCATATAAACCCAAAACAATAAACTCCAAGGCAAACTAGTCAAGAAATATACAAGTAAATAATGCATTCAATAAATCACATAATCCTTAAGTTAGTCTAATCTACATGAATTTTAAATAAATGAGCTAAAGTCTACATGTTTTAGATTATAAGTGAACCTAAAGACCTAATTCCTTTTTATTTTAATTAAATGAACCTAAGTCTACTAATTTTAATTCTAAAAAATGGGCCTAATTGTACATGTTATGAAGGTATTCAAATTAATGAGCTTAATTATACATGTTTTAATTAAATAATGATCTTAAATCTACAAATTATGAAAAAGGGCTTAAATTAAGTGAGCTAAGTCTAAATTAATTAAATTAAATTAAGCGGGCCTATGTCTAATTAACTAAATGGGTCTAAAGGTATTTCTAACCTAAAATCTAATTAATTATGGACCTAAAAAATATATTTTAATTAATTAAAACTAATTAATTATTAAGTGATATGGACCAAAATAAACAAATCAAAATCTAAAGTGGGCTTAAGGCCCAAAACACACAAAACTAATAAATAAGCTAAAAAATAAATAAAAAAACATAAAAAAAATTAAATAAGATCAAATAAATAACTAAATTAATCCTTACTAAAATCCTAATTTTTATTAACATGCAACCTAAATTAATCTACTTCCTCCATTGATTTTAAATGATTACCAAATTGAAACCTAATTTTACTAACCAATTTTAAAAAATCATGCAACCACACACATAATTTTATTACTATTCTCACTATTGGGGCTATTACATTAATTTATAAAATAATTAATAAAAAATAAAAATAAAGACAATAAAAATAAAAAATAAAACCCTAGAAACTAAGTCTTTACGGGGCTTTATCCATAGTCTTCTGTGGATTTCCAATAAAATTCATCTTCCTCATATGATCACCATGTGTTTTCCTCCACAATCACCATAAAAAAATAAAAAAATAATTAATGAATAAATTATGATAAAATAAATAGAATAATAAATAAACAAATAAATAAAAGAAAAATAGAAGAATATGGTATGCTTATGGATGATTAGGATGCTCCTCAGATTTATGATTCACCGTTCTTGATAAGCCTTCGAATCTTTTCTTCAAAAAAAATCCTTCACGAGTTTTGAATTATTTGATGAATCAAAAGTAATTTTTTTATTAAGAAAAATAAAATCACAATTTTCTTTCTCTCCTCTCTTTTTCTATGCCCCTCTCCTTCTTCTCCTCTTTTTTCCCTTTCTTTCTATGCTCTCCCCCTTTCTTTTCCTCCCCTCCTAGCTCCCCTTTTATAGTAGAACTAGGAAGTCTAATCCTAATCCTAATGTGATTCTCATTCCTAAAGTGTATTTAGGAATTTTGAACCAAATAGGATTAAATTAAGTAGGAAGTTTAAACCAGTTTAGGATTGAATTAATTAGGAAATTTAAACCACCTAAAATTGGAATAATTAGAAATAGGAAAATGGAAGAGTTCAATTTCAACTGGGATTATGCAATTCCGACTCAATTTCGACTTGAATTTTCTAGATATAAGAGGACTCAAGGTTTACATGATGAATCTTAGAAGAAGAAGAAATAGAGGCACCACTAAAGCAAAATGGTCTTATAAAGCTTATTTTAACCTTTTATGTTCTATTTTTCTTTCTAGTACTTATGCATTATAAATAAGATAAAACATGCAATGTTATAAAAAAAATTCAATTTCAATAAGATTCATTAATTAGGGCCAAAATGAGTACATTTACTACATCACATGACATAACTCTTGTTATCAACTAATTCTTTCAGATTTTCTAACTGAATATTTTTTTGTTCACATTTTATTTCCCTAACTTTTGCCTAACTAGCTTGTTATGAGTTTTCTAATCAGTGGGACCTTTTTCTTTTATTTAATCCCTAATTTTTGCTTGCCAGCCCTTTACGGGTTTTCTGAACAACGGGAATATCCTAATTTTTGCCCTACTAGCATTTTTAGGTTTTTTAGTGAGCAGACTTTATTTTCTTTATACTACTTTTATTTATTTTTACAGGTAATATTTCCTGAGGTGATCCAAATTAACAGGCTCTATGAACTCCTTCCCTTCAAGGTCAGATATCTTGGTAGCTCATTTTGGTAGAATTGACTTAAATAAGTACAGTCCTTCCTAATTCGGTCTGAATTTTCCTCTCGGATCAAACACCATTGCTCTAGAATTTTTTAACACTGGCCTTAATTTCTTATTGAATGACCTTGCTATCCTCTTTTAATATATCTGAGTATGAAACAAAGCATCCATCCTCTTCTCATCTAGATATACCAGATGATCATATCTCTTTTGTGCCCATTCACTCTCAAGTGTTTTGGCCTCCATAACCACTTTTAGAGACTTGATCTCAGTTTCTATAAGCCAAATTGCTTCACAACCATACACCAAGGAGAATGGAGTTTGCTTGTGGCAATTCTAACTGCAGTTCTGTATCCCCAAAAGGCAAAGGAAAGGTACTTAAACCAGTCTTTGTAAGTTTTAACTAGTTTATAGAGGATTTTCTTGATTCGTTGCTTCCACTGCTCCATTAGCCTGAGGTTGATATGGTGAAGACTTATGATGCTCGATCCTATATTTCTATAATAGCTATATCGTCTCTGCTTGAAACTAAACCCCATTGTCCATCATAATATGATGTGGAACTGTTGGGTTTCATGATACAAACGCAGCAAAAAAAATTAACATTTTATCACGTTCCCAAACTTGGATCCATGTAATTGGACTACTTGATTAAATCTAGGGTTTCAAGAATCTCACCAAAACACAAAAGAGGCAAGATTTTCTGGAAGGATGAGAGGAGGTTCACACTAGTGACACCTTACCTCGAGCTTTTTGCTTTGGTTGTTCGGATCAAGACATCTCCAAAAGTATGCATCCTCTATAGGTATCCACACGAATAGCCCTTCACAAAATGAATTGGAGTGTGTGCTATCAACCTTCATGATTATCTCACAAATCAAGAATAAAAGAAGAACTCTATATTTGTTTTCTAGGAAGAGAGAACCATTTTTAGAGGTAGGGAAAAACAAAACTGTATTAAACCCTAGAGAATATAACATATTTATAGACTCCAAATTAGGGTTTCACCTACCAATGACCTTTTGGTAATTTCCAATTTATTATATTCTGATTTTGTTTTAAAAACAAATAAGAAATAATATCTTATTTATTTCTTTAAAATAATATTTATCTTAAATAAATAAACAAATAAATAAATAAATAAAATAGTTTAATTATTTATTTCCATAGAGTTTATTTTGGGCTTATTAAACCCATAATTTTTTTGGGCTTGTTCTAAGTGTGTGACCCTGTAGGTTCACATAACATTGGCAGTAGGCCTAAATCTTTATTTAGGCCTAAAAGTCATAAGTGGCCTCTAGTAAGACACTATGACTACCCAAGTCATATGAAGTCAATAATCAAACATAACCTAATTATAGTGAATTTTATCATCCCTTTATCACATGATATCTTAATTGAACATAAGGCATAGAATATCATCCTTATATAGTTCAATATTATGACTTGATTCCAAGTAGACTGAAAATGATAACTCTTTATCAATTCATTTGAGCATGGCCATGCATTTTCCTTCAGTCTATCTCATCAAGGGGCCCATAGATATCTTTCCCATATTAATGAGGGATAAATTCCTTCTAAATCACTCACATTCCTCATATAACTAATTTCATATCCAACAACATCCTATCTAATCGTCTAGTTAAACATAATGTTAGAATGTGTCAAAACATAAAATAGCTATATAGAAATCCATGATGATTTCAAGGTCAAAGGATCGAAATAAAATTACTATGATGAGAAATACTTATGACAATAATCAATGCAGTATTCTCATAGTGTGTCAATTCAGTATATGATCTCTTATCATATACCTATGAGTTGACTTAATATCTCATATTCATGATTAGTAAAACATAACCATTAGTCAACATCATACTAGCCTTAATACTTTAATATTTATATAATGAATAAATGGCTAGGGATAATTAGAATAGAACTCTTATTTTAATCTAAGGGTTTTACTATCAAGTCATATACTTAATGGCCTTAGTAAGAATTAACCATTCATATAATTATCATAAAATCAAATTATAATGAAATACCTTTTTATTAATAAAATAAGAAAGTCAATATATAATCAAATGATTGACTTAGTGCATATCACTAACAATCTCCCACTTGCACTAGGCCCAATCAACATCATATTGAATACCCATGGACCTAGTATAACTCTCATGTTTAGGCTGTGGAAGAGGCTTAGTTAGTGGATTAGCAACATTATCATTTGTAGGTACTCTGTATATCTTGAGGTCTCCTCTCTCAATGATTTCTTGAATGAAATGATAACGCCTAAGTATATGTTTTAATCTCTGATGTGATCTGGGCTCCTTAGCTTGGGCTATAGCTCCAGTATTGTCATAATACAAGTTCACTGGATCTGATATACTAGGAATAACCCCTAGTCCAATTATGAACTTCTTGAGCCAAACAACCTCCTTAGCTGCTTCTAAAGCAGCTATGTACTCAGCTTCTGTTGTAGAATTAGCAACAGTGTCTTGCTTGGAACTCCTCTAGCTCACTATACCTTTATTCAAACTAAACACATATCCTGCCTATGATCAAAAATCATCCTTGTCAGTTTAGAAGCTGGCATTTATGTAACCATTTACAACTAGCTCATCTTTTTTACCACTATACAGTAAAAATGCATCCTTAGTTCTTCTCAAGTACTTAAGGATATTTTTAACTATTGTCCAGTGACTTTCACCTGGGTCTGACTGGTATCTGCTCGTTATGCTCAAGGCATATGAAACATTAGGTTGAGTACACAACATTGCATACATGATAGATCTAATAGCAGAAGTATATGGAATCTTACTCATACGGTCTCACTCATCTTGTGTCATATGAGACTAAGTTTTACTGAGACTAATGCCATGCAACATTGGCAAGAATCCTCTCTTGGAATCTTGCATACTAAACCTATTCAATACCTTATCAATATAAGTGCTTTGACTTAGGCCAATAAGCCTTTTAGATCTATCTCTATAGATCTTGATGCCTAATATATAAGCAGCTTCACCTAAGTCTTTCATTGAGAAACAATTCCCTAACCATGATTTAACATTTTGTAAAATAGGGATATCATTTCCAATGAGTAGTATGTCATCCATATACAACACTAAAAACATAATAGCACTCCCACTAATTGTCTTGTATACACAAGGTTCATCATCATTTTTAATAAAGCCAAATTCTTTGACTACTTCATCAAAATGAAGATTCCAACTCTGAGATGCTTGCTTCAATCTATAAATGGATCTTTGAAGCTTGCATACCTTTCCAGAATTCTTAGGACTAACAAAACCCTATGGTTGTGTCATGTACACATCCTCAAGTAAATTTCCATTAAGAAATGTTATTTTGACATCCATTTGCCATATTTCATAATCATAGTATGCAGCTATGGCAAGGAGAATTTGAATAGATTTTAGCATAGCCACTGGTGAAAAGGTTTCATCATAGTCTATACCATGTGTTTGTTTGAAACCTTTTACAACCAGTCTTGCCTTAAGGGTATGCACATTGCCATCCATGTCAATTTTCTTTTTGAAAACCCATTTGCACCCAATGGTTTTTAAACCATTATTTAAGTCAATCAAGGTCCATACTTGATTATCATACATGGATTACATTTCTGATCTTATGGCTTCAAGCCATTTCTTAGAGTTAAGACTATTTATGGCCTCCTGATAGGATGTGGGCTAATTTTGATCCATAATTAACACATCATTATCACTGGTTATGAGAAATCCATATCTCATGGGGATTTGACATGTCCTACGAGACCTCCTTAGGCCTTCTAGTACTTGGGCAGGCTCAATAACTACTTATTGAATCAGCTGCGATTCCATATCAGGTACAATGCTATTTTATGGGCCTTCAATTTCTTTAAGTTGCACTGTGCTCCCACTGGTTCCTTTGGAAATAAACTCTTTGTCCAAGAATATACCATTCCAAGACACAAACACTTTATTCTCAGATGCATTGTAGAAGTAATATCCTTTAGTTTCTTTAGGATATCCCATAAAAGAAATTTGTCAGATTTGGGTGCTAGTTTATCTAAGATTTGAAGCTCCACAAAAGTATCACATCCCCAAATCTTAAGAAAAGACAAACTGGGAGTTTTTCCAGTCCATTTCTCATATGGTGTCTTTTCAACTGCCTTCGATGGAACTTTATTCAAAATGAATGCAGCAGCTTCTAAAGTATATCCCCAAAAAGAGATTGAAATATCAAATTGACTCATCATAGATCGAACCATATCCAATAGAGTCCGATTTCTATATTCAGACACACCATTCCATTGTGGTGTACCTGGAGGAGTCAATTATGAAACAATCCTACAATCTCTAAAATGATCTATAAATTTTTGGTTTAAATATTCACCACCTCGATCAGATCTTAGTGTTTTAATATTTTTACCAAGTTGATTTTATACTTCATTCTTGAAAATTTTGAACTTTTCAAAAAATTCAGATTTATGTATCATTAGATAAAGATAACCATATCTATTGAAATCATCTACGAAAGTTATGAAGTACTAAAAACCTCTTCTAGCAGTTGAGCTTAATGGTCCATATACATAAGAATGTATTAGGCCCAATAAGTCATTAGCCCTCTCACTCTATCTAGTAAAAGGTGTTTTAGTCATTTTTCCAAGTAAACAAGATTCACATGTATCAAATGATTCATAATTAAATGAATTTAAAAGCCCATTTTAGTGTAACTTTAAAATGCGTTATTCATTTATCTGGCCTAAATGACAATGCTGAAGATAGGTCGAGTTTAAATCATTAGATTTAGACTTCTTTGTATTTATATTATTGATTGGCATTTCATTAGTGTCTTCAGCATCTAAAACATAAAGTCCACTAGCGCATGGAGCATATCCATAGAAAATGTTATCCTAATAAATATTGCATTTATTATTCTTAATAATAAATTCAAACCCTTTCTTGTCCAAACAAGAAATAGAAATAATATTCCTACGCATAGTAGGTATATAATAACAATTTTCTAAAGATAAAACAAGTCCACTAGGCAAAGGTAACTCATAAGTTCCTACAGCTAAAGCAGCAACTCTTGCACCATTGCCAACTCATAGGTACACTTCGCCTCTTGCCAATGATCTACTCCTTTTTAGACCTTACACATTTGTACAAATGTGAGATCCTGATCCAGTATCTAATACGCAAGAATCAGAATCAGAAGTAGATAGATTTAATTGTATAACATGAATACTTGAAAATATAGTCTCACCACCCTTTTTCTTCTTTAGATCATCCAAATAGAGCTTGCAATTTCTTTTCTAGTAGCCTGGCTCATTATAGAAAAAGAAAATTCCTTCCTTTACTTTGGGTTTAGCCTTGGATTTGGGCTTGGGCTTCTGAAAGCCTTTAAAGACCTTGCCCTTTCCCTTTCCAACCCTTTTCATCCCCTTTCCCTTATTGACTATAAGAACATCTTTAGTGTCACTCTTGATGTTCTTTTCAGCAGTTTTCAGCATCCTATGCAACTCTGAAACAATCTTCTCCATACTATGCATATTGTAATTCATAACGAGTCTATCATATGCTTTAGGCAAAGACTGGAGAATAATATCCATAACTAGTTCTTGTTCAATCTTGAGACTAAGCTTGTCCAAGTGATTAAGATGACCCTTTATCTTGAGAACATGAGGAGTAACAGAGCCGCCAGTAGTCAGCTTGCAGGAAAGCAATGCCCTGATGGTATTGAACCTTTTAATTTTGGCTTGCTCTTAGAACATTTCCTTGAGATGGCCTATCATAGTATCAGCCTCCATTTCCATTAGTTGCTTTTGTAGCTCAGACTCCATACATCCAAGCATAACACAAGTGACATCAGTAGAATCATTAAGATGCTTATTATAAGCATCCCTTTATGCTCTAGGAGCATTCGCAGCTGGTTCCTCAGGGATGGGTTGATCAAGGATGTATTCCTTTCTCTTATGCCTAAGAACAATTATTAGGTATCTATACCAGTCAAGAAAGTTTGTCCCATTGAGCTTATCCTTCTCAAGGATCGATCGTAGTGACATGGTAAATGTAGTGTTTGAAGTCATTTTCTATAGCAAATATATGCAAAGTCCATTCAGTATTTTATTAAATATGTATGAGGCATAATTAAAAACTCCCACTAAATTTACTTAAATCAATAACCCTCTAAGTTAATTTTACAAATTTTAGTGGGCCAAGATCCATATTTCCATACTCTAAGTGAGCTTTGGCTCATTGCCTAAAATATGGTTATTTAGGTAGACAACTCTTATCAATTACATCTCATGTAACTCTTGGATGGTATGAGATTTGACATCACATGTCATGGCTAAAAATCGCATCTAATGCCCTAGGTCCAAAACCATTTTGATAACCTAGTTAAGTCAAACCATATCAAACGTTTGGATAGCACCATTATCCAACTTGCCTTCCTCAGATACATTTACACACCCTGCTTTAGCAGGCCCATATATAATAATCTAAGGCTTGAAAAGTGTTGAATTTATGGGAGGCATTATAATGACTTAATATTAAACAAGGGTTTGTCTTTATTTAATCTTATTTAGTTATTGTTATGTTATATTGCATGGCATCATATGGCATCAAATGGCATCACATACATAATAACTAAAATAAATGTGACATAGCATGGCCCAAATCTAAGTTGATCTTCATAAGCCAATATGAAGATCAAAGGTCAAACCTAGGTAATATTACAATTACAAATTGAGCCTCCAACTTGGATCTCCATCTTCTACCATGGATCTCCATCCTGGGCTTCCAACTTGAATTGCACCATGGGTCTTGATTTACATAAATTGTCATAATTTATTCTACACTATTCTAATAAAATAAATACAACAAAACAAAAATGACTCGCAGGCCATATTTAAAATTACAACCCATAAAAATTAAATCCAATCACATTGGTCTAAAGGCCATGCTATGCACCATGCATAAAACAACAAACATGTATAACATAATAATCTATTTAGTTAGCAAATCCAAATATTATGTTAAAAATAAAATAATGTGACAATTCTTTCGGGGTCAAAGGGCAACGCCCCTGGTAGGGTCCGGGGGTAACGCCCCAGGTGGCGGTCTCATTGACTGTTAGCAAGTCCGATGGTAAACACTTTACCTTACTTCTTCGGTGAATTGCCTTTCAAATTTCTGAACATTAATGAATTTTTGTAATCAAATTACAATAAAATCAACTTGTTCAAAAATAGAAAAAACGCTCAATTAAAACAGCCACCATGAAACTCTAATTTGCATCAAGGAAGCAACCAACCAATTTTCTTAATCAAATTACTGAATCAACTGTTTCCTAAAATAACATCACTTTTTGTAAACAACTTACAGTCTAAAAATTCCATTCAAAACATATCAAAATCAATTTTTAGTTTTTCATAAAAACATCTGTACCAGCAGCTGATTTTGATCACAATCAAAAATCACAATAAAAGGGGCAATAAATAGATCAATTCATATACTCGTACAAATTCATCTTTGCCTGTGCATCAGGTCACATGGCCGTGTGCAAAATGCGCATGGTCGTGCTACTTGATTGACGTCGTATCACTCATGGCCGTTTGCCAAATGCGCATGGCCGTGCTACCTGCTAGCACAAATTATACTTAATTCATTTTTTATAAAAACATCATACATAATTCTTTTTTTCATGAAACAACATTCTGTATTCATAAAATAAAAAAACTGCTTTTAGTTTAATCACATTAAACCATTACAAACATTAATCAAATTGATGTTTAATTCTGTTTTCAAATAGATTACTAAGAATTGTCATAAAACAAATCAAAACCCTTTTTGATAATTTCGAAAACCCTTTTCAAAATGAATCATAAACCCTAACATATATCACATATACACATAATCAATTAATCAAATTACAAGTGGCTCTGATACCACTGTTGGGTTTCGTGATACAAATACAGCAAAAAAATTATAATTTTATCACGTTCCCAAACCTGGATCCATGTAATTTGACTACTTGATTAAATCTAGGGTTTCAAGAATCTTACCAAAACACAGAAGAGGCAAGATTTTTTGGAAGGATGAGAGGAGGTTCGCACTGGTGACACCTTACCTCGAGCTTTTTGCTTTGGTTGTTCGAATCAAGACGTCTCCAAAAGGATGCATCCTCTATAGGTATCCACACGAACAACCCTTCACAAAATGAATTGGAGTGTGTGCTAGCAACCTTCTTGATTGTCTCACAAATCAAGAACAAAAGAAAAACTCTATGTTTATTTTCTAAGAAGAGAGAAAACCATTTTTTGAGGCAGGGAAAAACAAAATTGTATTAAACCCTAGAGAATATAACATATTTATAGACTCCAAATTAGGGTTTCACCTACCAATGACCTTTTGGTAATTTCCCATTTATGATATTTTGATTTTTTTTAAAAACAAATCAGAAATAATATCTTATTTATTTATTTATTTAAAATAACATTTATCTTAAATAAATAAATAAATAACTTTAATTATTTATTTCTATAGAGTTTATTTTGGGCTTATTAAACCCATAATTGTTTTGGGCTTGTTGTAAGTGTGTGACGTTGTATGTTCACATAACATTGGCAGTAGGCCTAAATCTCTATTTAGGCCTACAAGTCATAAGTAGCCTCTAGCAAGACATTATGACTACCCAAGTCATGTCTAGTAAAACATAACCATCAGTCAACATCATACTAGCCTTAATACTTTAATATTTATATAATGAATAAATGGCTAGGGATAATTAGAATAGAACTCTTATTTTAATCTAAGAGTTTTACTATCAAGTCATATACTTGATGGCCTTAGTAAGAATTAACCATTCATATAATTATCATAAAATCAAATGATAATGAAATACCTCTTTATTAATAAAATAAGAAAGTTAATACATAATCAAATGATTGACCTAGTGCATATCATTAACAGGAACCCCATATCTACAAATAAGATTCTTCTCAACAAACTGAGCCCTCTGCTTTGCCTTTAGAGCATTAAAAGATTTAGCCTCTACCCATTTAGAGAATTAATCAATTGCCACAACTATATACTTATGTCCATTCGATGCTGTCAATCTTATTTCTCCTATGATATTAATCCCCCATGCTACAAAAGGGCAAAAAGATGATAAACTATTCAGCATTATTGGAGGAAGGTGGTTGAGATTCCCATAGATCTGAAATTGATGGCATTACCTTATTGTCTTAATGCAATCTCTTTCCATGCTCATCTAGTAGTACCATTATCTGATTATCTTCTTTGCAAGGATTATTCCATTCATATGAGAACTGCAAACTCTCGCATGAATCTCCTTTATCACCTCTTATGCTTCATCTTTCTTGAGACATCTAAGCTATATCCCATTCAACATTCTCTTATACAACACCCCATCGTGACTTGCAAAATTACATGAAAAAACAAGCAAGGCATATCTTTCTTTCGAAGTGGCTTCATCTAGATATTTTCCTTCCTTGATAAACCTTTGAACATTATAAAACCATGGCTTCTCTTTAGGTGCTACTTAAATTCACATAATTTTCTCACCCCCATAACATGGAGCTCTTGATTTTATGATCACTAATAGCTTCATAGTCAATCCAATTACACTATTCCACATTGGAGAGAGCATTGCTAGAGCATTTTCCATTTAATTATCATCTCTTGATAGATGGATAAAAAGACATTTGGTGAAGTTCTTTATTAAAGTCCTCAAATGGAAGACATAGGGTTTTAGTTTTTCCTCCTTTACTTCCCATTTTTCATTAGCCTAAGTAATAACCAACATCGAATCCCCATATACTAACAAATCCTTTGCTCCTGCTGCCATTGTTGCTTCCACTCTATGAATGCATGCCTAATACTCAACCATATTATTGGTTACTTTAAAATCCAATTTCTTGGCCATCAGTATCCTTTCTCCTTTTAGCATAAGAAGGTTCACTCTGAATCCAGCTACTTTGTTGTTTACAACCCTATCAAAATAAAGCTTCCAATCCTGATGCTCTATAATTGCTAGATTCTCATATGGAAATTCCAAGTTCCATGGTTTATCACCTTTTATTACATTCTGTGCTAGGAATTTTGCTACTACCCTTCCTTTGATAACCTTCATGGTAATGTTCTCTATATCAAATTCAGTTAGGAGTATGAGCCATCGAGACATCCATCCAATCAAAGCCGATGTTTATAGTAAGTGTCTTAAAGGATCTATCTTTGAAATAGCCTGAACCCTATAAGATTAAAAGTAACGCCTTAATTTTTTTTATTGCATAGATCATTATCAAACACATCTTTTCCACCAAATCATATTTTTCTTTATATGGCAAGAACTTTTGGCTGAGGTAATACATTGGATGCTCTATCCCATCCAGTCCTTATTGAGCTAACATGGTCCCCTTTGCCTTTTCCTCTAAAGCCAAATATAGGATCAATAATTTACCATGCCTCGATGGTCTTAGTACAAGTGGATTAGTGAGATATTCTTTTATCTTATTGAATGCCTTCTGACAATCATTATTCCACTTTATAGGTCTTTTCTCAGCAGCTTGAAGATTGGGTCATATATATTAGTAAGCTTTATAATGAACTTCCTAATATATTATAACCTACCAATAAACACTCTCACTTCTTTCTTTATCTTTGGTGTTGGCATTTCCTGAATATCTTTCACTTTATTTGGATATACTTTGATTCCTTTGGTACTAACTATATGCCCCAATAGCTTCCCAAAAGTAACTCTGAAAATGAATTTCTCTGGGTTGAGTCTCATATTATACCTCTCGATGCACGTTAAGAACTTATCCAGTGCTTTAAAGTGTCCCTATCTTGTTTCTGACTTGACCATAATGTCATCTACATGCACCTCAACTTCCTTATGCATCATGTTATAGAAAAGAGCGATAGTTGCCCTTTGGTATATTGCACCTACATTTTTCAATCTAAAAGGCATAACCTTATGACAATAGGTCCCCTATTCCATAATGAAAACTATCTTGATCTTATCCATAACTACCATAATTATCTTATTATACCCAGAGAACATCTATGAAAGAATACATTGCACTTGACACTGCACTATGGACTATAACATCGATGTGGGGTAAAGGAAGGTCATCTTTTGGACATGCTTTATTAAAATCTCTAAAATCGACACACATATGCAACTTACCATCTTTGTTGGGTATCAGGACTATATTTGCTAGCCATTGGGGGTAATCTACTACTTCCAATAAGTTAGCCTAAATTTTTTTAGCAATCTCCTCTTTTATTTTCTCAATCTACTCTAGTATTAACCTGCTCAATTCTATTTAACCAGTTTTATTTTTGGATGAGTTAGAATATAATGCTCTGCAATTTCCTTGACTAAACCTAGCATATCTTCATAAGTCCAAGCAAATACTACTTTCCTTTTTGTTAATATTCTCTCAAAAGTTTCCCTCTCTTCAGGTGTTACATCATGCGATATAGAAATATTCTTTGTATTATCATTTGTGCCCATGTTAAATAAGTCAAATTGAATTGAATTAATGTCAAACATGCAAGAATAATCAAAATTATAATGCATAGAACTATCAAGATACACATCACACAAGTAAAACCAACATTCATATCGTTGACCATGGAAAAAACACAGTTTTCATCCTCATAAAGACTGAACATTATTACATTAGTTTCCTCATAAAAAAATAATTAAAATTATTACTGATGATAGTAGATAAATCCTGGGGTGGCTCCTCTTCAAGTGGTAGACATAGTAACTCTTCGACAGTAGTATCATCCATCTTCTCAACTACTTGCCTCATCACTTCCTCTTTGTTATCCTCTACCAAGTTCTCCACAATATACTCCCTGAAGATTTTAAACCCATGAATGGCTTTTGTAGCAACATTAATAGATTCCCTAGCACCCAGATAGTACTTTCCTTCCCCTTGCTTGATAAAATTCTCACTTATTAGCCCGATTCTCCTTAAGGGCTTATTTATCTTAGCCTCTCCTTTCTTCCTTCCTCTTTTGCTACCAAGTTCTATCTTAGTGCACCCAAACCCCTTGGTATCACTTAAACTCTTTAACTCTAGTAGCCTTGGGCTTCCCTGCTCATTCTTGCATAGTCCTTATCTAGGTCGATAATTCATGCTCTCTATCATTGTAACCCTCCACATTCCTAGTGCTGTCATCATAGGCTCTAATTAGCAAGTTTGAACCTGTTAAGTCATTGGCTTTCAAACCAAAATTAGGTAGGATCTTTAATGAACACACTTTAATAATAGAACCATTATCAACCATTCCAAAGTTCGTTTACTTGCCCTTTACTTCAGTTGGGATAAATAATGCTTTATTATGATTTCTTCCTTCTAAAGGCAATTATTATCTAAGAACTTTATCAGCCCATGTCTCTTTTCTGTAACCTTTGCTACTATAGCCTCAGGCATAACTGTTGTTTTTATGTTCATGTTTGACAGAGCTTTGACAAGAGCTCTTCTATAACTGCCTGAATACATCAATAGCTCCCAAATGTTGACATTTGCCTTAGCCTTCTTTAGCTGTTCTAAAATCAAGTCTTCTTTTTCTCCTCCTTCTATTTTTGCATCCTCTGCTTCTTCTCTTTCTATGACCCTCTCAATTTTCTTTTTTGCTACCTTATAATTCCTCCCACTCCTAGTACATGATTCACATTGGGGTTATTGCTCCATATGTCAAGACTAGTGGGACTTTCCTCATCAAAGTCATACTAGATGTCTACAACCCCAATAATCCGGTCCCCTTTTTTTCATTTTTCCATACTTCTATAGTGCACGTTTCTTTTCCCTCCATATTAAACTTTTTTAGATGCTCACTTAGTAGCTCCTCGATCCCTTGGTTAGGAGTTAAGGACCCTTTACTCTCCTCTTCAAACTTATCACCCCATCCTATAGGCACAATCTCCTCAAAGGGTATGCCACTAGAAGCTAGTTTTGAATAGAATACTCCATAATCAAATTTTTCTGAGGGCTACCGCAGTAAATCCTTAACTCCTCTTCATGGTTGTTCTAGAGTTTTGGATTCTTTTTCTTCTTCTACTGGCTCGTTATTAAACTCATCACCCCATCTTGAGGGCATAATTGATTGAAAGGGAATATTAGTAGAGGGCGACTTGGAGTAGAATACATTGTAATTGAATTTTCCACAGGGTTGTCCCAGTAAATCCTCAACTCCATTAGAGGCATCAAGAGATTCCTTACTGTCTATAGGGTTTAGGTTTTCAAAGGAGTCTAGCACTTTCTTCTCGCTAACTTCCGAGTTGATCATCATGGTGGCAGGTGGTAGGACATTTCAGTAGTTTGGGAAAGGATTGTTTTTAGTGTTTGGGTTAGGATTGGATTTTTTAGGGTCTATGATTTTTTAGAGTTTATTAGGTTTTGGATTTTGTATTTGAGAAGGATACAGGTATCTGTGGAATGACTAACTACTTGGTGAAACTTACAATGGCTGTTAGGGTTATAGCTTGGGAAATTTAGGTTAGGTGGTTTGGAAAAGGTTAAGGGTTAGAGTAGGCCTTTCTCGATTAATCAGTCTAGGACTTTTAAGAGTGGCTGATTGAAGTTGGACAATCTCCTAGGCAGCTAAACTACGCAAACCTCCACATCTCAACTAGTGCTTCATTATTATGTTCCCTAGTTGAGTAATTTTGAGTTTTGGTTCCTCTAGAGCTTTTCTTCTTTTCATTCTCAATCTCTTCAGCTTATTGACCATCATCATACAGGTCTATGAATGTTTTAGGCTCATCATCTACAATCTCTCGACTAGATTAGGTAATACATTGTGGACTATCATCTTAACCTAATCTTTCTCAGCCAGCTTATTCTTTATCAGTCTTGCTTTATTCATGAACCTAGTAGGAAAATCATAGAAGGATTCATCAATTTCTACTTTGTCAATTCTAAATCTCTAATGGACATTTCCAATCTAGTGTTATAATTATACTATTTCAAAAAGGCAGTACATAATTCTTTCTAGTTAGCCCTGATAGAATTTTCCAACACATGATACTAGTTTATAGCCATCCCCTCTTAAGACAACACAAACAACTTAGTGATTACTACTATTGGGGCTTTAGTAGTACTCATAGTGGTTGTGCACTGATTGAGATGAATCTTTGGGTCTCCTTTTTATTTAAATTTTTGCAGCTCTGACATTTTGAACTTATCAGGCAACCTATCATCTTCCATTTATAGCATGTCATCAAAGTTAAATGAATATCCTATGCCTTGTCCACTAATTAGTTCCTCCATCTTGGACATCTTCTGGGTCAATGCTCACATCTTCTTGGACTCATGGTCTTGCACTAGTTCAAGTGACTCTTTCTTAGCTTTCTCTATCATATAGTTCTCAATATCCTCCATGCTCACATCAACAACAAGCAAATTTCTAATAACAAGCTGCCCCCCAGCATTATTGCCAGTAGGTGGAGCATTTGTAGTAAGTGGGATAGCTATAGCAGCAAGTGGTTGCTCAATTATAGGTAGTGGTATGATAGCAGTAGCATGTTACATCAGTCCAAATAATGCTTGTCTTAGTTCATCTTGCATCATAGCCCTCATGTCATCCGTCAAAGCTCCCTTAATATCTTCTAAAGTCTAGTTCCCTCTTTATTGTTGTTCCATCTCTATAGGTTTAGTTATAGTTGGTTCAGCTTCTAAGTAAAGTGAATTGATAGGACTTTTCTCCAGTTTATATAGGATCTCTTCTGCTATGGCTTTAAGATTTAAATCTATCCTTCTTAGTCTACCACCTTTCCATCCCCAAATACAAGAAGACCTAGTGAATCTATGATGACTGTAAAACAAAGTGTTAGTGTGATGGATAAAATGCATGTATGCATGTATGCTTGATGCACATGCTATACAATAAGTAGTAAATAGCAAGTATCAATTAAATGTACAACATTCATCCTTCCAACCTTATTCCTCCCACACATGTGTTTAATGGTGAGTCTCTTTTCCCAGGATTTTTTTTCTTGGCCCTAATATCAACAGGGGATATTAAGAACTGACATGCATGCCAAATCTCTCTTAAAGCAATAAAAGCATGGAAATAGTATTTCTAGGTATAAAGGTCTAGACCAATCTTTATTAGCCCATATGGGCTCTTTGAAGTTGGGTTTGGGCTTTTACAGATAGAAATACCTCATGGCAATATACACAAGCAATTTGGGTAAATCCTAGGGGAAGTAACTAAGCCATTATATATGGTTAGGGTCCAGTGAAAAGTCAAGGTTCCCTTAGCAAGATGCTTTCCTTTAAGACTTAAGTTACAGGCCAAGGTCGAAGGTGCCTAGCATCCTTTGCAAACTCGAGAGAAGATTATGCCCCCCCCTTTAAGACTTGGGTTATAGACTATGGTTAGATGAGCCTGGTAATCTCTCTTAAACTGAGTTAAGGCTAAAAGTGATGGTTAGCCAATTTATAACTCCATGAAGCTAGTGGAATCATGGAATCATAAACTAATGCCATTGGTTTAATAGGTACATGGAGAATGAATGCAAGACTACAATAATAATTAATAAAATAATTCTAAATAACACAAGTAGAATTAGTATCTCTTATCCCTAGTGGAGTCGCCACTTTAGACGGTGGGGTTTAGCATGCATCCAAGATTTTAGCAACCGCGACATTTTGAGCTTAGAGCTCCAGAGAACACACTAACCATTGTCATAAAGACATGCCATGGAGATGAGGAGTCGCCACCCAAGGTAATGACCGGGACAAATCATTTTAGTGGTATTCAATTCTCTAAAAGAAAGCTAGCACCACAACTAGAAGATTCTGGGAATGGAATACTAACTTCTTTAAGTCTTGTGTTCATTTAGAATTACTTTATGAATTACTATCTTATTCTCTATTTACACATAGTTTTATTAAACACTAATTAAACATCCTTCCAACCCTAAAGCAAACTAGTTATAAAACTACATGTAAAAAATGCATACGAAGTGCATCATCCCTAGGTCTAAACTATGTTAATTTTATTTTAAAGTTTAGCCAATTCTACATTTTTATTTATAAGTGAAATGGACTAAAGATGGTCCTACATTTTAAGATAATTAAAGAGCCTAAATCTACTTGTTTTAATCCTAAAAAGTGGTCTTAAATATATTAATTTTAAGAAAAATATAAATAAATTAGTGGGCTTAATTCTACTTAATTTTAAATTAGGTGATGTGATCCTAAATATATTTATTTTAAAAAGAAAATGATTCTACTTAATTTTAAATTAGGTGATGTGATCCTAAATATATTTATTTTAAAAAGAAAATGATTTAATGGGTTGAGTTAAGTCTAAATTAATTTTAATTAAACTAAAAATGGGCCTAAGTCTAAATTATTCTAATTGGGCCTAAATTAATTTTAAAATTAATTAAACCTAAAAATCCAACTAAAAGCCTATTTATTAAATAGGTTGGAACCTAACGTGGGCCCAGGGCTCAAAGAGAATAAAAACATACAAACAAACCCAAACAACAAATTGAAGTAAATAATGAATCAAAAACAGACATTTAGTGACTTCTAACCTATTTTTAATTACATGCAACCTAACTTAATCTAAAACCACTATTGATTTTATTAGGATTTTATCAAATGAACCTAATTTACTAATTAATTTTAGTAGTGCAGAAAACTAAAGAGTTTCACTATTCCCACAATTGGGGCTGTTACAAAATCTAACCAAAAATAAGAAAAAATTAAAATTAAAATTACAGCCCTCAAGAAAATAAATTAAACAAATTTAGAAAGAAAAAAATAAATTAGATAGAATAAAATAAAAAATACATAAGAATTACATTGAGATCCTAATTCTTGGTTTTCATTTATAGATTTTCCATGGGTTTTCCTTAGTTCAATTATGTGTTCATCATTATAGAAACATGAAACACAAAGAATAAAAAAGAATAGAATAAATGAATAAAGGAAAAAATTAATGAAAATTAAACCAAAAACACAAAAAAATAAAAAATAAATAAAATGATATAATAAAAGAATTAATGATAAAAAAAAAAGAAAGGAGTAGAAGAAGGATGTTATGCAGATGCTGTTTGAATGCCTCTTAGAATGGGATTTCACCGCCTTGAGAAAATTAACTCTATGTTTTTCTTGATTTCTAGACCTTGAAAAGAATGTATTTTTTTTAAAAGGTTTTTTTTTCACTTCTTTTTTTTTTCTCTATGGTTTTTTTAATCAACTCTTTTTTCAATAGCTACTAGGGTTTTCTCCTTTTTCTCTCTTTATGCAGTCCCCCCATTTTCCTGCCCAAAACTTTCTTTTTATATCTCATTCTAACCCTAGCTAACTACTTACGTGATCATAGGAGAGGCAGCTCTGATCCTCCCTCTCAAAACAAATAAGATAAGAATTTTAATTTCAAAAAATTATACGCGTAAGAGACGCTTACTGGATAGATCAATATCAAAATTTATTTATTTATTAAAAATAAATTAAATTTAGACCAATCATAATTTAAAAAATTGAGAAAATAATTTTTTTCTAAAATTTTAGTGCCTTAACATTACAAAATGTTGACCAGCATTATGTAATGTCGATTGGCATTACGCACATTTTCAAATGGGCCCTTGCCAAATTTAATTTTTATATAATTAAACCAAAAAAATATTGCAATTTAGTCCCTGAAATCATAAAACTTAACATTAGAGGTCAATTTTTGACTAAATTTTCATCATAAAGGCTTTCATTGAATTCATGCACAAATGCATCCTGAAATTGGGTGCTTACAATCCCCCAAGTGCATATGCCATAATCTTGTTTCTTTTGACTCTTGATCATCAGTATAAGTTACCACTGCTGTTATCCCAACAATTGTACTATCCAATATGTAATATAAATTATTTCTTTTTTTAATCCCCTTCATTATAATAATTGCACCAAAGATGATTCTCGTTATCCCATATTTCACCCTTACTTCGAAACCTTTTGACTCTAAGGTTCCCATAGAAATTAGATTCCTCATTAAATCTGGCATATAATGAACACTTGCTAAGTTTCTGATTGATCCATCCTAATTGCACAAGTGAATTGAACCAATATCATATGTGTTAAGAGGGGCATTATTCACTATATAGACTACTCCACCTTTTAGTTCTTTAAAGTCAAAAACCATTCTTGATTGGCAGTCATATGGTGACTATAAGCTAAATTTAGTACACATAAACTCGAACAACTGGTTAATGGTGTAGTAGCAATTGAAAAATCTAAATCTACATCATCACACTCAACTATTTTTAAATTTGAGACAACATTTTCCTTTTCAGGTTTGCTTTTATTCTTTAGCTTGGGACAATCTTTCTTCTAGTGCCCTTTTTCTTGACAAAAGGCACATTGATCTTTGCTCAGTTTGGACTTTGACTTAGATCCTCCTTTTTGTCCTTTATTCTAGTTCTACGAATGGCCTTTAACAATAAGAGCTTTTGCTTCAACACTTATACTTTCTTACTTTTCTTTCTTTCATAATTCATAATCGTACAAGGCTAAAGTTACTTCACTTAGAGACACAACAACCTTCCCATAAAGTAAAGTAGTTTCAAGATACTTAAACTCATTAAGAAGCGATCCCACCATCATCAGAGCCAGATCTTCATTATTAAAAGTCACGTCCATATTCATCAAATTAGTTACTAGTTGATTAAAGCTAGTAATGTTATCATTCATCGTAGTACCTGTAACATAGTTAAAGCAAAATAATCTCTTTTCCATGTAGAGTTTGTTCTGACTGCTTTTCTTTAAGAATTTCTCCACCAATGCATTCCATAATTTACTTGCAGAAATTTCTTTACAAAATGCATACTTCTACTCTCTAAAAAGACTCCTCCCTTTTATAGCCTAAGGACTCCTCCCTTTTTTTTCTTCCTGATGTGGGATTACAGATTTTGCCAAAAAATAACAAATCTCCACCTTGGCAAAATTTTATACAATTCTCTCTTAAATCTAACCTTCAATAGTATCTATAAATTATATCTTTTGATTTGTAACAATATTAATAAAGCCTAAATAATGTTTAAACTTAACTGTAGTTACCACTTTTGTCTCATATCAGTAGGATTCTCAATTGTCTGAATCTTTTAGATTGTGACTCCACCATCTTCCAGAATCTCCTATACAAAGTGATATCGAAGATCAATACGCTTTGTCCTTACATGATAAACATGGTTCTTTGCTAAATGAATAGCACTCTGACTGTCATAATGCACTTTGATGTGCTTTGGCTCTATTCTTAGTTCACCATGCAACCATTGAAGCCAAAATGCCTCCTTTACAGCCTTTGTAACTGCCATACTTTGCCTCTGTAGTAGACAAAGTAACTATTAACTATAAGGTGTACTTTCAACTAACTAGTGCCTTTGCAAAAGTAAACACATAACCAGCAGTTGATCGATGCTTGTCTAAATCACTAGCATAGTCAGAATCATAATACCCAACTACACATTGACCATCTTGCCTATCCTGCTGAAATTGCAAACTGATATCTATGGTGTTTAGCATATACCACAAAATCCATTTCACATCCTACTAATGCTCCTTTATAGGATCATGCATGTACCTGCTCATAACCCTAACTGCTTGTGAAATATCGAGACTCATACACACCATTACATACATCAAGCTACCACCAGCACTTGCATATGGTACTTTTGACATGTGTTCCCATTCTGCATCATTCTTCAGTGACATGGATGCACTAAGCTTGAAATGAGGAGCAAATGGTGTACTAATTGGTTTTGGCTTTTTATTCATGATAAAATATTTTAGTACCTTCCTTATATATTCTTTTGGAGACAAAAAAAAGCCTCCTAATTTCCTATCTCTAGATATTTACATGCCAAGAATTTTCTTTGCTTCACTAAAGTCCTTTATCTTAAACTCCCTATTCAATTGAGTCTTTAATTTCTCAATCTTTATCCTACTCCTGGAAGCTATTAACATATCATTAACATAAAGAGGAAGATATATATAGGATCCATCTTATAGCTTGCACATATACACACAATGATCATATTTTCTTCTTATGTACTTTTGCCCAATCACAAACTCATTAAATTTTTTGTACCACTGCCTCATAGATTACATCAATCCATATAGTGATTTTTCCAATTTGTAAACCATCTTTTCTCTACTAGTAACTTTGAATCCATCTAGCTGAGTCATGTAGATTTTCTCATCCAAGTCTCTATTTAAAAATGCAATTTTTATATCCATATGAACTAGTTCCAAATCCAATTGTGCTACTAAAGCCAATCAAATTTTGATGGAAGAATGCTTTACAACTAGTGAAAATTCTTCATTATAATCAATTCCCTCCATCTGTGTGCAGCCTTTAGCCACCAATATTGCTTTGTAGTAAATATTATCCTTATTAGGAAATCCATCTTTCTTTGCATTTACCCATCTGTGCCCAATTGCCTTCTTCGCTCGAAAGATTAGCTAGTTTCCATGACTGATTCTTTTGAATGGACTACATTTCTTCATTCATGAGAATTCTCCACTTTTCATTTTTTGAACTTTGAACTGCTTCATTATAAATGGTAAGAACATCATCAATTACAATTGGAGATGCATAAGAGACCATATCAGTATAACAAGCAGGTTGTCTAAAGGTCATCTTTCCCTTCCTTAGTGCAATTGATTCATGTTGCTATGGAGGTTCTTGGGTTTGAACCTCTTCTTCATTTGACTCTTCTTCTACCATAGGAGAGTCGTTATCATTTTCTACATTGGTTGGGATAATTCTATTGCCATCAAACTCCACATGTTTAGGAGTAGGAGTACCATCTATCTACTCTATTATTTCTAAAGTCACCTTTTTCAATATAGTACATTCATCAAAAGTAACATCCTTACTAAAGATTACTTTCTTTATTTTTAGACCCCAAAGTTGATAGCCTTTCACATCAGAAGTTATCCCTATAAAGATTGCATTATTTGCTCTTGGATCCAGCTTTGACTCCTTAATATAGTAATATGTAATGGAACTAAACACATGTAAGGAATCATAATTTATAGTAGGTTTTCCAAACCATTTCTCCAATTTTGTTTTACTACTAACAATAATCAATGGTAGGCGGTTCATAAGGTGACAAGCATACACTATAGCCTCAGTCCAAAATTCTTTACCCAACCTAGCATTAGACAACATACACTGAACTTTCTCTAGCAATGTCCAGTTCAATCGCTATGCCACCCTATTTTATTGTGTTGTATATCTGATGGTGAACTATTTGACAATACCTTCATCTTCACAGACTTTCAAAAGTGGATCTTTTTTAACTCTCCATCATTATCTGTTCAAAGACATTTGACTTTTATGCTTATTTGAGTCTTTACCATCTTTTTCTATTTAAGAAAAATTCCTAGCACCTAATCCTTTATCTTTATTGTATACACCCATAATCTTTGGGAAAAATCATCAACAAAGGAAAAATAATAGTATTTTCCTCCCAATAAAGCATTCTTGGACGGCCTCTACACATCTAAATGAACATAATCCAGAATACCCTCAGTCTCATGGATGGCTATTCCAAATTATACCCTTGTCTTCTTCGCTTTAATGTAATGCTCATAAAAGTCCAATTCACAAGCTCGAGCACCTTTCAATAATCCTTGATCTATCAGTAATTTCATGGATTTTCCTCTAGCATGCCCCAAGTGCATATGCCATTATCTGGTGTCTTCTAACTCTTAATCATTAGTAAAAGCTACCATAACTATTGTCCCAACAATTGTATAACTTAGAAAATAATACACATTATTCCTTTTTTGAATCCCCTTCATTATCAGAATGGCACAAGAAATTATTCTCATTATCCTATCTTTTGCCCTTACCTTTGAAACCTTTTGACTCTAAGGTTCCCATAGAAATGAGATTCCTCATTAAATCTGATACATAATGAACACCGATTCAGTTTTTGATTGATTCATCCTAATTGCTCAAGTGAATTGAACTAATCCCATATATGTTAAGAGGGGCATTATTCACTATATAGACTACACCTTCTAGTTCTTTAAAGTCAAAAACCATTCTCGATTGGGAGTCATATGGTGACTACAAGCTAAATCTAGCAACAATTAATTCAAACAGCTGGTTAATGGTGTAGTAACAATTGAGAGATCTAAATCTACATCATCACACTCAGCTACATTTGAATTTGAGACAGCATTTTCCTTTTAATATGAACCCTAAAAAGGATCAAAAAGTGCCTAAATATGACGAATTCAAGCTAATTAGCTTAATTTCCTATTTTGAAATTAATTAGCTTGATATGGATGAATTTTGGAGTTATTTATATTTTGGAGTCAATAAGGAAGATTCAAGAAGATTCTAGAAGATGTGAGAAGATTCAAGAATATTCCAAGTCAAAGTCAACAAGTCAAAGTCAAAGTCAAATAGTCAATAAGTCAAAGTCAAGGGTCAATAGTCAACATGTGACATGGCATGCTTCAATGCTTAGTTGTCATGAGTTGTCATTTTGCTTAGTTGTCATGAATTGTAATGAGTTGTCAATTTTGACTTTTCAAAGATGAGTTGTCATTAGTTGTCCTATTTTGAAGGAAATCTCTTTAATTAAGAATTTTCCTATATAGGCATCTTTGGGAATAAGGAAGAAAACCTTTTCCTTTGAGGGTTAGGTTGTTTACATGCCTATATAAGGGCTACATATATTATGGACGAATTTAGCTTGTATTTTTAACAATTTTAATCAATTAAGTGAGGTTTTACCTTAACTTTGTTATTTTGAAACTTTGCAAGCTTATTTGAACTATTTCACATCTACCTTTCATTACAATTTCTATATTAGACTTAGAATTGTGTGATTGTTCATCTTTTAATAGCTAAGTATCTTACTTCAAATTGATAAGGAAGGGGTTTAGCTCCATCAACACAACCTATCCTTAATGATCTTTGGGCAAGATTTCAAAGTTGGATGCACGTTCTATCTCTATTATAGGTAGGGTTCATATCACCTTTTGTGGTTTACCTTTTTCCTTTTGCTTAGGATAATCTTTCTTCCAGTGCCCTTTTTCTTAACAAAAGGCACATTGATCTTTACTCATTTTATACTTAAACTTAGATCCTATTTCCTTCCTTTATTCTAGTTATATGAATGGCCTTTAATAATAAGAGCTTCTGCTTTAATACATGTATTTTCTTGCTTTTCTATCTTTTACAATTGATAACTATACAAGGCTGTAGTTACTTCACTTAGAGACACACTAACCTTCCTATTAAGTATAGTAGTTTCAAGATACTCAAACTCATCAAAAAGCGATCCCACCATCATCAAAGCTAGATCTTTATCATTACAAGTCACATCCAGATTCATCAAATCAGTTACCAGTTGATTAAAGCTAATAATGTGGTAATTCATCAGTTACCAGTTGATTAAAGCTAATAATGTGGTAATTCATCATGGTACATTAAAATTTTTAAAGCAAATATAATCTTTTTTTCATGTAGAGTTCAAGAATTGGATTCCATAATTTACTTGTAAAAGTTTCTTTATAAAATGTATACTTCTACTCTCTATAAAGACATGAATGAATTGTACCACATGTCAATCTATTGATCATCTTCCATTCTTTCTCCTCAACATTATCTAGTTTCTCTCTTTTAATAGCAATGTCTAGACCTTTCTAAAAGAAAGAATCTAGAACCTCACTTTGCCACATGCCAAAATGACTAATGCCATAAAAAATATCCACTATAAATCTAGCATTTCTTGCCAAAATTCAAGATGAAAAAGTTGTTGATGCAGATTTAGATACTTTTATGTCATCTGCCATTCCTACTACAAATTCTATTTAATAGTTGTTAATGTGGAATGTCAATTATCCCAAGGAATTTTTTTTTGATATGGAAGATCAACCTAAGCAGCAACCACATATCACACTAAAATAAACCAAGTGTTTTGATACTAATTGTTATAGAATTCAGGTTAATTTCCACTAATAATAACAAATTCATCTTTAGAACTATTGCACAGGTGATTAGAGTGTAAACGATTATACTAAAAATTACCCTAAGGTAGATTCCCAAGAAAGAATGGTGGGGTCACAATGGTCCCACTTAAAAACCACACTCATTGAATAGAATTTTACCAAGATAAGTAATTTTAATAGCACAATAATTAACAATAACTATTCCCAACAATAGTTATTAAATAGACATAAAAGAGAATATTAAAATTTAATGAGGTTTGGCCAATTATGCCTACGTCCTCGGACACTACTAAAATAATATTTCACTAATTAAGGAAATATTATAAAAGAGAGAAAAATAATACAATTGCCTAAATATATGAGAGTAGGAACTTTTAGGATGGATTTAACTAAAGGGGGAGGAGTCCTTTTATAGCCTAAGGACTCCTCCATTTTTTCCTTGCCAATGTGGGATTGCATATTTTGCCAAAAAATAATAAATCTCCACCTTGGAAAAATTTCATACAATTCTCTCTCAAATCAAACTTTCAATAGTGTTTGCAAATTTCATCTTTCAATTTATAACAATATTGATAAAGTATAAAAAATGTTTAAACTTGACCGTGGTTATCATTTTTGTCATCATATCAGCAGGATTCTCAGCAGTCTAAATCTTTTGGATTGTGACTCCACCTCCTTCTAGAATCTCCCATACAAAGTGATATCGAACATCGATATGCTTCATCCTTCCATAATAAAGATAGTTCTTTACTAAATTAATGGCACTATGACCGTCATAATGCACTTTGATGTGCTTATACTCCATTCCTAGTTCACCAAGCAACCCTTGAAGCAAAATTGCCTCCTTTACAGCCTCTATAACTGCCATATACTCTGCCTTTGTAGTCGACAAAGTAACTATTGACTATAAGGTGGACTTCCAACTGACTGGTGCCTTTGCAAAAGTAAACACATAACTAGTAATTGATCGATGCTTGTCCAAATCACCAGTATAGTCAGAATCACAATACCCAACAAGACATTGACCATCTTGCCTATCCTATTGAAATACCAAAATGATACCTATGGTGTTTAGCATATACCGCAGTGTCCATTTCACAGCTTGCTAATGCCCTTTTCTTGGATTATGCATGTGCCTGCTCACAATCCCAATTATCGATGAAATATCGGGCCTTGTACACACCATTGCATATATTATTCTACCAATAGCACTTGCATATAGTACTTTTGACATGTGTTCCCATTTTGCATCACTCTTCAGTAACATGGATGCACTAAGCTTGAAATGAGGAGCAAATGGAGTACTAACTATTTTGACTTTTATTTATAATAAAACATTTTAGTACCTTCCTCATATTTTCTTTCTAAGACAAATAAAGCCTCCCCAATTTTCTATCTCTAGATATTTCCATGTCGAGAATTTTCTTTGCTTCACCAAAGTCCTTTATCTCAAACTCCCTATTTAATTAAGTCTTTAATTTCTCTATCTCTGTCTGACTCTTGGAAGCTATTAGCATATCATTAACATAAAGAAGAAGATATACATAAGATTCATCTTATAGCTTATGCAAATACACACAATGATCATATTTGCTTCTTGTGTACTTTTGCCTATCATAAACTCATCAAATCACTTGTACCACTACCTTGGAGATTACTCCAATCCATATAGTTATTTTTCCAATTTGCAAACCATCTTTTCTCTGTTAGCAACTTTGAATCTATATAGCTGAATCATGTAGATTTCCCCATCTAAGTCTTTATATAAAAATGTAGTTTTTACATCCATATGAACTAGTTCCAAATCTAATTGTGCTACTAAAGCCAATAAAATTTTAATAGAAGATTGCTTTACAACTAGAGAAAATACTTCATCATAATCAATTCCCTCCATCTATGCATAGCCTTTAGCCACCAATATTTCTTTATGGAAAATATTATCCTTATTAGAAAATCCATCTTTATTTGCATATACCCATTTGCACCCAATTGCCTTCTTTTGAAGGGATTGCATTTCTTCATTCATGGAGATTCTCCACTTTTTATGTTTTGAACTTTGAACTACGTCATTATAAGTAGTGGGAACATCATCAATTACAATTGGAGATGCATAAGAGACCATATCAGCATAGTGAGTAGGTTGTCTAATGGTCCTCTTTCCCTTCCTTAGTGCAATTGATTCATGTTGTTTTTGAGGTTCTTAGGTTTGAACCTCTTCTTCATTTGACTCTTCTTTTACCATAGGAGAGTCATTGTTAGTTTCTACATTGGCTATGACAATTATGTTATCATCAAACTCCACTTGTTTAGGAGTACGATATGTCTGGTCTATTTTTTCTGAAGTCACCTTTCTCAATATAATAGATTCATCAAAGGTAACATCCCTACTGAAGATTACTTTCTTTATTTTTTGACACAACGATGATAGCCTTTCACATTATAAGTGATCCCCATAAAGATTGCCTTATTTGCTCTTGGATCCAGCTTTGATTCCTTAATATGGTAATATGCAGTGGAACTAAACACATGTAAGGAATCATAATTTGTAGCAAGTTTTCCAAACCATTTATCTAATTGCGTTTTACTACCAACAGTAGTCGATGGTAGGCGGTTTATAAGGTGACAAGCATATACTATAGCCTCATCCCAAAATTCTTTGCCCAACCCAGCATTAGACAACATACACCTGCCTTTCTGATATAGGATTATTGCATAGGTGACTAAAGCGTAAACAATTGTACTAAAAATCACCCTAAAGTAGATTCCCAAAAAAGAGAGGTGGGGTCATCATTGTCTCACTTAAAAACCACACTCTTTAAATAGAATTTTACCAAGACAAGTAATTTTAATATCACAACAATTAATAATAACTATATCCGACAATAGCTATTAAATAGACATAAAAGAGAACACAAAATTTAAAGAGGTTCGGCTAATTATGACTACATCCTTCGAAACTACCAAAATAATATTTCACTAATTGAGGAAACATTATAAAAGAGAGAGAAATAATACAATTGCCTAAATATAGGAGAGGAGACAATTTTGAGATGGATTTAACTAAAAGAGGAGGAGTCCTTTTATAGTGTAAGGACTCCTCCATTTTTTTGTCTTCCTGATGTGGGATTGCATATTTTGCTAATAAACAATAAATTTTAAATATATAATATATGAATTTTTACTGTAAAAGATATTTTAGAAAAATTATTATTAGAATAAAATCATAATTTATAGTAGATATATTATAATTAATTTAGTAAATAATTTATTTTCAATTATTAACATATAATTTTAATTTATAATTTACATTTTTTAAAATTTTTTTAGACTCGCTTAAACTTGCGAACAGCTTGTGTGCACCAAGTAACATAGTGAGCGCAGCTTAAGTTCAATTCAATTATAAATGAACCAAACCTTAATTAGTCAAAAATTGGTTTGACTCGATTTGATCGGTTGGATTACACCCCTATTTATTGTCTATTTAATTTTGTTCCACATGTTAACATGCAAGAACTGAAGTAGATTTTGGAGTTCTTATATACAAGCCACCAAGAAATGGTCCAACCCTTTAGGAAATAGGCATCCTTGATAGGACTGCATTGTGCCTGACATATACGTAGGACTTGAAATTAAACTGTATATCAATCACTCAATAGACAAGTAATTATTTGCTTATATAATCACCATTTCTATGCAAATTTATCTTTTGGATGATACGCACCTAATTTCAAATTCTACCAACAATAATATTTTTTTTAGATTCTACTATGCAGACATTTATACTTGACAATATTATAATTTATTTTGAAAGTTTTAATTAATTATTTTTTTTACAAGATGTTGTATAAGACTGATCTTCATTTTCATTTTCATAACTGACTATGCTCAAGGAATTTTTTTATTTTTTACTGAGTGTTTACTTTCTATGGACAAATTTAGACAATATGGCCCATGGGAAAGATACAGTTATTTATATCCTACCCAAGATCTAATTTACACCATTGGCTTTTGCAATTATAGTAAATATTTGGCTCTTTGCTCTTGTTAATAGGTATTAATTTTATCATTTTGTTAACACCTTTTATGCATTAACTAGTTGAGCTCCAACTGATCAAAGTGTTTCATCTATCAGGAACACAGAAAATAGCACATATGAAGCAACAACATGGCAAATTAAATTTGAAATAGAAAATGTCAGAAGAAATGCAAGTTACACACTTCAAGTGGCATTAGCATCAGCCACTGCCGCAGAACTACAGATACAATTATTACATACAAATCAAGTTAACTAATTGTTTTTAACAAAAACATTTTGGAAAATTAATTAATTCTAAGCCATCAATCTTGACTAATGTTATTAATTATAATATGTGGTTGATTTAAGGTTCAGCTTAATTATCGAAGCAAGAGACGACCTCATTTTACAACTAGACTAATAGGTAGAGATAATGCCATCACAAGACATGGAATACATGGATTATATTGGCTCTATAGCATAAATGTGCTAGACAGTCTACTTAGCAGAAACAATAAAAAGTATCTAACATAATCAAGAGGAGCAGGCCCTTTTTGTGGAATTATGTATGATTATATTCGCTTCAAAGGACCTTCAGAGGCTATAAGCTTAGCTAGCTACTAAACCAGATTATATTGTTTTCAATTCTTAAAATATATAAAAGAAAAGATATTGGCATCTAAACTTTTTTTTCCATAATTTACGGTTTTTGCATGATTATATGGTGCTAGCTTCTTGAAAGTGTACTAGTGTTCGCTGGCTGTCATGTTCTTTGCCCCTTTTTTTATCCCTCGAATTACATGCAATATTGCTGCTATGTGTATACATATATGGTCCAGTGTAATATCAGGAGCAGACAAATATCTCTCTGTATAAGCACACCACCAAAAGTGAGATCATGTTGTGCTATTTGAGACAGTATATGTATGTACAACTATGATGCACAAAAAATTTTTCGAGTAGATATTTATGTGTTTTAGAAACGTCTTCATATCAGAAATTTTAAAAAACTTCTCGAAAACATTTCGGAGTCATTTATACAAATATGAAAAATTAGAAAACACATTCCTTACTTAAAAATGCGTTTACACCTTGGAAAATATATTTATTTAATAGTTTCCTTAATAAAAAAGGAGACAAATTCAAAAATAATTGTATATTTTTCTTAACTTAACAAAATAATTTCTATAATTACACTATTAATTGATAGAATAATAAAATTCTATTAATATTTATATATATAATTTATATCTTTGTATATTCATATATTTTTGTTGACTACATTAATATTATATCAATTCTTTTTGAAAAGCAACAAAAAGAACTAATATTATGTATAACTATTTATATTTTCTATTTCTTTATATACAATATAAGTTAAAGTCTATCATTATTATATACATATATCAACATCAATGTAAAATTTTTCATATATTAATATTAATTTTTTTATAGTAATTAAGTCTTAACATGTAATACATGTTTTGTTTAAATTACTATATATTAATAATACATATTATTTTTTTTCTTTTAAAAAAAATAAATCTTTTATTCATTGAAAATCAATAATACATCTTAATGAACATATAATATGAATAAAATACAATTAAGAAGTATCGAAAAAAACTCTCATTGAAGATATGCAACCGTTCGTCGCTATTCTTCAATTGCGTTGATAAGCCTATTTTGATTTGCAAATCGATAATTTATTCAACAATCTTTATGCTCCACTTCATGCCATTCATTAGCCATATATCAACTCTATGGTCTTTAATTGAGTCCGATTGCAAAAATACTAACAAAAGTTTCATAATAGAGAAAACTATAAACTCCATACATGAGAACCACCAAAACCCTATAAAAAGGATTAATAATTTTATGAATAAAGAATAAAAAAAATAAAAAAAACAGATTAAAGATCTGTATTTGTTGGAGGAAAAAATAAAATAAAATAGAAAAAAATAAGGAACCACTGCCGATCTAAAAGATGATCGGTGATGGTCAAAAACTAAAATATTTGATGAAGAAACCTAAAAAGAAAAAAGAGAAGAAGCAACTAGGGTTAGAGTGAAAGAACTCTAATAATACATATTATTTAATATTAATAAGTTATTGTATTTAAATTATAATAATTATTCCTTTATCAAAAATAAAATCTATATGTATATTATAATAATTATACTATTGAAATAAATTGCAATCTAATAGATATTTTAATCACATGTAATACATGTGAAATTAGAAAAGTACTGATAGGAATAATGTAATTAATACTTATTATTTTCTAACTGCATTTTAAATTAGTGAGTCAATTTTTTTTGACTAGTTGAAGTGTTTAATTCCCACTATATGATAAGGGGAGAGTAAAGAGGGATGGTGTTCGAATCCTACTCTCCACATTTGAATGTATATATTTTTTGTCACTTAAACTACTCATGAGGAAAATAAGTGGGTGAAATATTGCAACAATATATAAAAATGCAAAAATATAAAATATAAAAGACAGGAATATATATAATTCAATGCTGATCTTTGATGATAATATTATAAATTGATAGGACCATTTTCTTTATTTTTCAAATATTTCTTGTCAACTAATGATGAGTGTGAGAAATGCATTATTTTAAGCACTCAATGTGTTAGGATTCTGTGTTATTTTAGATGCATTCATAATCTTTTGTTCAGTTTTTCTTCAGTTTAAGTGTTTGTGTTGCATGATTTAAGTTTTTATTTATTTTAAGTATTTTGATTTACTTTTGGTTGTTTTTGTTCATATAGGTGTTCAAAGAACAATGATGGAATAACACATAGGACTTTTGGAGGATGTAGAAATGTTCAAGGGGAATGCAAGGCAAATTCATGTGACTTTAAGGCTTAGAGAAGGCTCATAGTTATGCCTGATTGAAGAGTGGACACACAGCCATGCGCACCCATGAGCATGACCATGTCTGCTTTAAGGATTTGAGTAAAGACTAGGTGCACGGCCATGTGCCTGAGTGCGCACAGCCACACACCTTGTTTTCAACTTTTGAAATTTAATTTTGCTAATTTAGGGGAATTTGATTATTTTTTAATGGTAACAACTTAGAGAGATTGGAGGCCAGGGTTTTATGTGCAGAGCCACCAGAGAAACAAAACATCTTATCATTTTTTACTTTTGTTTTCATAAGAATCAAAGCTAGCCTCATTCTAGTTTTGGATTGTCTTGTTCATGTTGAGTTGGAGATTAAGCTTTAAGGATTGAAGAATACAAAACCTTCCATTTTTAACTGGTTAAGCAGAGAAGGTGGCTTTTTATTATTACTATTTTATTTTTCATTTCTATTTTGATTAATAATGATGTTATCTTTATTTTATTCTTCTTCTTATTCTTCTCGTATTATTAACATGAGTAGGTAAGTAGTTCATTAAGGTTCTTATTTCAATTCAACCATATGAATATTGGAATTTAATCTAAGTTTATAATCTTAATTCATTGGTTATTGTTGAACTTAATGTCATCATAGGATTGATCACCCTTTGGTTGAACTTACACAATGAAACTTAATTGAGAGATAGGTTGCATTGGAATCAAACAATAACCTATTAGATGCTTTCTTAGTTGAGAAACATTAAAGCAACTAATATTCATTAAAGGATAAAGCTTAAAACTAAGTTTAAAAAACATTTAGTTAGTGAGAGCTATAAAACTTGGTGTTAGTTTACTTGGTTAATTGTGGGTTTATCTGAGAGGAAAACCTAGGATTCCTTAGATGCCTTCAAAATGAATTAAGGTTAGTCTTGACTTAAATGTTAATTAATCTTAAGACATGGTTGAATTGGTAATGAGAACCCTAATTTTAAAATTGTTTGTTAATTAATTCAGATTTTCTTTATTTAGTTTTTATTGAATTTAAAAACCAAATTTGTTGTTTGAACAAACAAGCATATCTAGTTTTACAATCTATATGGGATGATATTAATTTACTACTTGCATGATTTTGTATGCTTATGGATTTTCGCATGTTAAGTTTTTAGTGCCAATGTCGGGGATTGCCAAAATTGATATTGTTAAGAACTTTGTGTTGTTAGATTTGGACTTTCTTTTAGTTTGTATAGTAATTGTGTTTATGGTGTTACAAGGATTTTAGTAATGTATGCACACAACACGTGGTGCAAGCAAACTAGGAGCCCTGTTAATGCCACTTGATTTAGAGCTTGAAAGAATAGTACATAGAAGGCAGAAGTAGCAATATAGCAAAATGCAAAATCATTTTCTTTAAACCATCTATCGTCGCTCACAAATCCGCTAAAGGTTAGAATTTAAATCTATTATATATTTTTTCTTTTAGTTTACATTTTTTAAATTTATGTATTCTTTTTTTAAAAGTGTATTTATGTATTCTTAGTGGCTACTTGTACCACTCATTTACTTATATTTTAAACATTCATTTCATTTTTAGCATTTTCAGTGGTTAATTCTACTATCCATTCATTCTGTATTACGTCATAGTTAATCTTGCATCATATTTTATCTATATACTATTAATTCCTCTACATACAATGGTTTTGGTGGAATGAGGTTCTTTGCTACAGCTAAAAGTTTTTCTAAATAAAAAGGAATAAAGTTTGATTTAGTCCTCAAACTTTTCAATAAAGTTCAATTATGCCTAAAATGGTCTTTTTCTGTAATTTAATCCAAAACTTGCACTTAATGTGTCATTTAAACCATTTTCTAATAACTCATGGAGCGTGTAATACACATCCATTTGAAGGTGCATCCATAATTGAAAAAATTGAATTATCAGTACAATTGAAGGTGCATCCATTCCTTTACTCGAGTTAAATCCAACAGGTTTTTAGGTGATTTCACAAGGAGCGTTCCTCCTCCTTCCTTTTTTTTTAGATTGTTACCATCTCTTTTTAGTGGCGTCAGACCGCATGCAAAGCCAGGTGTTGCTCTTATAGTTTATACTATGGTGTAGATCTGTTACACCTCACGCTGCTTAACAAAGAGAGAGAGAGAGATTGTAGTAGGATATTTTGTCCTCTTTTTTTTTAGGCTTTGCTCTTAAAGAGAGGTGGAAGGATTTCACAAGTGGTTGACTCCATGTAACATTTAATATATGGCAGAGCATATACCACTATCTAGATTTAAGAACCCTACCCTGTTGATAAGTACCACCCAATAAATGTAACATTTAGAACATAAGATTTAAGCCTAACACAAACTAAGGTGAACCCAACATATGCATCAACCAAATGGAGCTATCATTAACATTTCACTTTCAAAGTTCAATGCATGTAATACAACCACATATTGATATATATGCATCTTAAATGCCAATGACTAGCACAAGGGAACTCCATCAATAAGTAGCTATTGATGAAAGGTAAAAAGCTCATTCCTTGTAAAAATTCTGCATTTTTCTATATTGGAGTAGATGACTAGTGCTTTTTAGTACTACTCGTCCCCTTATATATAGATGAGATGCAATCAACTTAATATTTTATCAGTACTTCTACTTATATATACTTAGTATAAAAATCAAGGTATATAAATGTATAAAATTCTTTCTTCAACCTCTTTTATCATTTTTGTCCAATTCCTTTTTTGTATATATAATTTTTTAATTTTGTATTATTGGTAGCTTATTATAGGAATTATAAATGTTAGTTATTGCTGGGGTTAACTAGATTTTTCTACTAGATAATACATGGGATTTATAAAAATAAATAATAGTGGTGAAGTGTGCACAATGATATAAAGGCGGCTTAGCCTGCTAAATTAAAATAATAAAATTAATAAGGCGGTTAAACCAGCCAAAGGATGAATAAAATAAGCAATAAAAACCTACTGTATAAATAGAGAAACATAAATAGGACACCAATATTTTTTTACGTGGAAACCTTATAAAAGGAAAAACCACGAGACTTAGTCCAGTTAAATCTTCCACTATAAAAATAATGGGATTACAAATTACAACCCTCAATTTGTGGTTCACCCTCATAAATTGGCTCTCTTAAATAATATTTATTTTTCTCACCCTTTCCCTTTATACAAAAGAGAAGCTTACACAAATATTTTACACTCACCTAAACCTTTCTATTTTTACTTGCACACTCCTTTTTACTCCTACACATGCACACCACTCACTCTTGCACACACATCTCTCCAATTTTTGCTCTCCCACACAGCATGTCTTGCACTCATAAAAGGAACACTCATAACTCTTACCATACATGGCTATTTATAGTCATGCAAAAGTTGGCAAGTTTGACAAAAAATTTCAATCAAGACTGCATCAAATGTTTACTTTTTTTTTAACTTTAAATTTTTACACTACTAACTTTAAAATTTATGGGCTTGTGGGTCCTCGTTTAGATGCGAGACCTACCTAACAAATATCCCCCTCATGCCTCAAGTGGGGTATGGAAATAAACCTACTTTCTCCAAGCAGAACATTAGTTTCTATGAAGTCAAGGCTTTAGTCATCATATCTGACCCATTATTATCACTATGGATTTTCTCCAATGAAAACATCTTCATCTCCAATGCATTACGAATCCAATGGTACCACACATCAATGTGCTTTGATCTTGAGTGGAACGTTGAATTCTTACTAAGATGAATTGCACTTTAGCTATCACAATATAGAATGAATTTTTCTTGATTGAGACCCAGCTCTTAAAGGAATTTCTTCATCCATAAGAGTTCTTTTACAGCTTCTGTAGTAGTAATGTACTCAGCTTCAGTGGTAAATAAAGGAACACATTTTTGTAATTTTGATTGCTAAAACAATACTCCCCCTACAAATCTCATTATGTACCCAGAGGTTGACTTTCTAGTGTCAACATCACCGGCCATATTTGCATTTGTATATCCATAAAATATAGGTTTACCATCACCAAAGCATAAATAAATTTTAGAAGTACCTCTAAGATATCTAAGAATCCATTTAATTACATGTCAATGGTCCTTACTATAATTATAGAGAAATCTACTAATTACTTCGATTGCATGAGTAATCTCTAGCCTTACGTATACTATAGCGTGTATTAAGCTACCAATAGCTTATGCATAAGGCACTTTCTTCATTTCTTCTTTATATTTCTCACTTGTCGGACATTGCTTAGAATGTAGCTTGAAATGTCCTATAAGTGGAGTATTGATTGATTTTGAATTCACTATGTTAAACCTCTCTAACACCTTTTCAATGTACTTTTCTTAAGACAACCATAACTTTTTAGTCTTTCTTTCTCGAAGAATTCTCATGCCAAGAATTTATTTAGCTGCTCCTCAATCTATCCTGGCAAAGGTTTTACTCATCTCCTTTTTAAGATCTTTTATCTTTGCAATGTCTCCATCGATAATCAACATATCATCCATATATAGTAAAAGAATGATAAAATTATCATTAGAGAATTTCTGTACAATGACACAATCATCAGAGTTTGTTTTTATATAGTTGTGATTTTCCATGAATGACTGAAACTTTTTGTACCACTATCTTGAAGCTTGTTTTAATCCATAAAGGCTCTTCTTCAATCTGCATACAAGTTTCTCCTTACCTTTGACTTCAAATCCTTTTGGTTGTTCCATGTAAATCTCTTCCTCCAGATCTCTATGAAGAAATGTCATCTTCACATCAAGTTGTTCAATCTCTAAATTCATATTAGCTGTTAACTCAAGTACTACTCTTATTAAAGACATTTTTACACCTGGTGAAAATATTTCTTCAAAATTAATGCATTTTTTCTATCTAAAGCCTTTCACAACCAGCCTTGCATTGTATCTTGGTTATGAGCTACTTTCTTCGTGCTTCAATTAACACCCATTTATTCTTGAGTGCCCTTTTACCTTTAAGAAGTTGCACTAGTTCAAAGGTATTATTGTCTTATAAGGATTTCATCTCCTCATGCATAGCTTCTGCCCACTTTTCTTTGTGTTCACCTAAAATAGCTTCTTTATAGCATTCTAGTTCTCCTAATAAATGTTACAAAATACAAGGCACCGCCAAGAATTTTGGTTTGCATTATGCGTACATCAGTATGTACCAAATCAAGAATATTTGGTTTTCTTGATGGTATGGAACTCCGAAATGCAACTCTATATTGTTTTCCATGAATAGAATCAACACAGTTTTGTAGATGTACATCTTTAATCCCTGGTAAGAGATCTTTCCTTGCTAGCCTATTGGGCCTTTCTCACTCATATGACCGAGTCATTTATGCCATAACTCGATTAGAACTTCTTTCTCCATTACATTCATCCAATTTTTTAGTAGCTTTGCTTATGTTGTGTAGAGGGAGTTAATTTGCTTCCCTCTAGCCATCACTAGACAACCTTTAGTAAACTTCCACTTATTTCTGCCAAAATAGCTTTTGTAGCCTTTATCATCAAGCTTTCTTATGGATATTAAATTTAACTTGATGTCTAAAACATGTCATACATTTTTTAGGAGCAATTCACATCCAGTGTTGGTTTCTAAATAAATGTCTCCCATATCAATAATTTTGGATGCTCTATCATTTCCCATCCACACCAAACCAAAGTCTCCAGCAATATAGAATGAGAAGATATCCTTCCTGTAAGTGACATGAAAGGAGGCACCTGTGTTAACCACCCAAGTTTGATCTTGATATGAGAGATTGATAATATTTTCATCTAGGACAACTTCAACTTCATCTTCGGCTATTGCAATATTTGTTTGTGGAGCTTCTGCTGGTTGATTCCTTTATTGCTCAGCTTTCCATATTCTACACTCCCTTTCAAAATGTCCAAGCTTGCCACAATGATGGCAAGTGAAGTCTTTATTTGACCGAGATTTTAATTAGCCCTTTTGTTGATTCTGACAAGCTCTACTTTTACTTCTTCCATGTTGTTTTTATTTTTCTGATACAAGAGCTTCAAATATTTAGCATTTTCCTTTCATCTACATTCTTCATTAAATAATATGTCCTTCACCATCTTTAATGTCACCTTTCCATTAGGAGTTGAATTTGTGACAGATACAAAAAGTGTATTCCAAATTTTTGGCAAAGATATAAGTAAAAATGTTGCCAATTGATTATCATCAAATTTGCAGTTCATTGTTAAGAGCTGATATGCAACACCTGCAAATTCATTGATGTGTTCGGACATGCTGCTGCCATCTTTATATTTCAAGATAATGAGACAACATGTCAAATTGACTACATTTTGTGCACTTGGTTGTGCGTACTTCTTCTCTAATTTTTCTCATAGCTTGTAAGCATCAGTTTCTTTGGCAACGCTCTGCATAATGCTCCTATCAATCCACTGTCTGATTTGAGCTACACACTTTCTATTGAGCACTTCCCAATCTACATCTTTCATTTTTGTTGGCTTACCAACAACTACACCATTGACAATTTTGATAGTTTGCCACAGATCTTTCATGTATAAAAGATCCTCCATCATTGACTTCCAAACTGAATAATTTGTTGGAGTTAGTTTGAACATGCTGCTTATGTACTCCATTTTTATATTGATAGAAAAAAAAATTAAAATCAACCAAGCTCTGATAGCACTTTGTTAGGGTTAATTAGATTTTTCTATTAGATAATAAATGAGATTTACAAAAATAAATAAGAGTGGTGAAGTGTGCACAATAATATAAAGACAGCTTAGCCTGCTAAATTAAAATAATAAAATTAATAAGGCAGTCAAATCAGCCAATGAGTGAATAAAATAGATGGTAAAAACATGCCACATAAATAGAGAAAAATAAATAGGACCCAATAATTTTTTTACCTGGAAACCTTATAAAAATAAAAACCATGGGACCTAGTTCAATTAAATCTTCCATTATAAAAATAATAGGATTACAAATTACAACTCTCAATTTGTGGTTCACCCTGACAAATTGGCTCTCTCAAATAATATTTATTTTTCTCATCATTTCCCTTTATACAAAAGAAAAACTCACACAAATATTATATACTCACCCAAATCTTTCTATTTTTATTTGCAAACTCCTCTTTACTCCTGCACACGCACACCACTCACTCTTACACACACAACTCTCCAATTTTTACTGTCCCACATAGCACGTGCACTCATAAAAAGCACACTCACAACTCTTAACATGCAAAAGTTGGCAAGTTTGACAAAAAAAATTTCAACCAAAGCTGTACCGAATTGGGTACAACAAACGTTTACTTTTTTTTTAACTTCAAATTTTTACATCACTAACTTCAAAATTTGTGGGCTTGTGGGTCCCTACTTGCAAACCGGATCCACCCAACAGTTATTAAAATTAATAGAAAATAGAATTAAGAATGGAACATCATAAGTTGTGAGTTCCACCCATGAATCGAATCTAAATCCTTTTAATTCTTGAGTTTTTGCCTAGCCATCTGGTCTAGCTGTATATGTACGCACAGAAGTTGTTGTATCATCATCTTTCTTGATGATTTGTAGGAATTTTATCAACCAAAATGGGCAAGATGAGGGTCCTTAGTGTGCGGCTGCAGGCAATGGTTGTTTTGTTGATGATCTTCTGCTTAATTACTGCTGCTTCGTGTGGGTACGTCGCTTTAAGATTTATATATATATATATATATATATATATAATGAAAAGTAGAATATCGTTTTGTAATCAGAGCACAAAAAAATTGGATAATAACTGAAATCAACTGAAAATATATTAATTTAAATTGAAATTATATTTTTTTAATTGATTTTAGAGATGAATTTTTTATATCATCAGTACAATACATTTAAGAATGATTTTCGAGGTATTTCTTTTTTCTTTTAAAAAAAAGAACACTATATATATTTACAAGCACTTGCATGTCTGAGGCAGGTTAGCTATCTTTTATTGGTAAGCTTATAATATGAATATTTATTTTCATAAGATAACACTTACAATTCATTGACATCAGGAAAACTTGGCACGTTGATCATTGTTCATCTCCTGCAGTCAAGCGATATTGGAAGAATCATCACAGCCATCGCAGAGTAATTGCATCACATAATTAAGTCACATATTTTTATAATCAAACTTCGAAAGTAGTAATTTCAGTTTCATTTTGTTAAATTACATACATTATTCTGTATATTTAGACAAGGAGAAAAGTAGTATATTTTTTCATTTTGGAACTTGCAATAACATTCCATGCTTATAACCCTATTAACTATCAATTATTAGTTTTCAAATATTTTTTTTTTATAATATAATATTAACATAATATGAATTTTTAATAATAAATTTTTTCAATGATTTTGCATTCAACTAACTATTGGTAACTCACAATAAATTAAAGTAATATATAATTTAAATTTTATAAAGAATAAAAAAATATAATTTTTTAAATAAATTTTTAAGACATTTAAAAGTTTTTTAATAGTTAGTTTGATAGTAAATTACTAAAAAAAGAGTTTATTGAATTTTTGTATTACTTTAATTTTACATCATTAGTTAATGATACTAGTTAATAGGATACTGAAATACAATATAATAAAAATCACTAGCTCCAAAATAATATGAAGAATCATAAATCATACAGTGAAAAAATATATAATTACAAAAAAGTGGTTTTTTTTTTTGTCAATCCATAATTTATATTTTTTTAGTTGGTTAAAGTGGTTTAATTTCCCACAGTATGGAGGAAAGTAAGTTATTGATATATGTTAAATTTATCATTATCAAAATATTATCAATATTAAAGAAGAAAAATACACAATCTATCATACAGATGGTGATAGACAATGGCCTGGTGCAAGTTACTCTGTTGAATCCAACGGGTGATGCTATCGGAAAAAAACACAATGGAAATGATAATGTACTTGGAATCCAAAATGGAGAAAGTAATCAAGGGTATGTATACATTTCTATCTTATTCTACATAGTCTAATTCTTGTTATGATTTTATTAATTGTGCATTGTTAATTAAAAAATCTCAAATACAAATAAAAAATTAAAATTAAAATGAATTAGGTATTGGGATGTTGTCTGGAACAGACCTGGAACTCGTGTAGCCTATGACAGGTAAATAATTAAGTTTCAAGCAAAATTTATTCTTTGCTTTTTTTTTAAAAAAAAAATTAAGAAAGAATAATTGTCATATGTGATTTCTTGACCTTCTGTTCGACAAAATAAATTTAATTTTTTTTCATAAGCATATAGGATTTGTTATATCTATATGTGTTTGCAAACATTAATATAAATGCAGGTTAAGAGGGTGTGGCCATTATCAAGAAGCTGAAGATGCTTAAAGGATTCATCAAACAGTGGAATCGGGATGTTTTTGGTGATCTTGACTCGGTAATCACTAAACTGGAAAATGATATTGATAATATTGATATGGAGCTAGAATCTATAAATTCAAGTGACCTTCAACCAGATCAATTCTTAGTAGAAGAAGAGGTTTTATTTGGTGTCAGTTGTGGATTAAAGAAAGACAAAAAGAAAGTTTTGGAGGCAGAAATCTCGTGCCTCTTGGTGTAAACTTGGGGATCAAAATACGAAGTTTTTACATCTCTCGGCCTCTAGCAGAGTAAGGTTGAATTTCATCGGATGTCTCTCAACTGATGTGGGTGTAGTTTCAGATCCTGAAGGCATAAAAAAGGCAGTTCTGTCTCACTTTAATGGAGTTTTCTCTGAATAGCAATTTTTGAGGCCATCTTTGGTTTCTGATAAGTTTCTCAAACTTTCTGATTTGGATGCGTCTCAATTGGAAGCTCCATTTTCTATGGAGGAAGTTAAGTCTGCCATTTGGTCCTGTGATGCTGCCAAATCTCCTAGACCGGATGGCTTCAATTTTAATTTCTTCAAGGCCTCTTGTGAGATTATTCGTTTCGATGTTATGTCAATGGTTAATCAGTTATATGATTCTGGAATGATACCGAAAGGCATCTCTTCTTCTTTTGTTGCACCTATTCCTAAGAAGGACGACACAAGTGCTGTTTTAGATTATAGGCCCCTTAGTCTCATTGGAAGTTTGTATAGAATAATTTCCAAGCTACTTGCTAACAGACTTAAATTTGTCATCCCAAGTGTTATTGGACAGCAACAGAGTGCATTTTTATCAGGTCGGAATATTCTGGACAGCGTTCTCGTTGCAAATGAGGTCATTCATTCACTTGTTAAGGCTAGGAAAGGGGGAGTCGTATTCAAATTAGATTTTGATAAGACTTTTAACTACCTCAACTGGAGTTATCTGGATTCGGCTATGGGTCGGATGAATTTTGGTCATAGATGGTGAAAGTGGATCAGTAGTTACTTATCTTCTACTAAATTATCTTTCCTCATTAATGGGTTACCTACACCGGAAATTTAGTTAGCTAGGGGATTGCAACCGGGGGATCCCTTATTCCCCTTCCTATTCATCATAGTTGTAGAAGGTTTATCTATGATGGTCCACTCTGTGATGGATCTTGGTTTTATTTCTAGAATTTATCATGATGATGGCAAAAGTACAAATATGTTTACTTCAGTATGCCGATGACACACTCCTTTTCTATAAACTAAAGAATGAAGAAGTTATTAATGTTCAAAGATTATTAAATTGCTTTGCCTTTGTATCTGGATTAAAAATTAATTTCTATAAGAGTGCGTTGGTTGGTATCAACATTGAAAACCATTGGATTGACTCTGCGACTTCTAAGCTTTGGTGTACTTCTACTTCTCTCCGTATCACCTACCTTAGCCTACCCATTGGCATCAATCCTAGAAAGAAGATGGTTTGGGAGCCATTTCTTAGCAAAATTAAAGGTAACTTGGCTTTTTGGAAGTCAAATTCATGTCCTTTGGAGGAAGATTAACCTTAATTAAAACTTTTTTAAACATTTTGCCTATCTACCACCTTTCTTTATTTAAAATGCATGTTTCGATGGGGAAAAATATCGACTCTCTTTTTTGGAGCTTCTTTTGGGGTGGTTTAGCGGAAAAGAAGAAGATGTGTTGTGTTAAATGGGACTTTATCCAACTTCCAAAATTTCTTGGTGGTCTTGGTGTGGGTTGTCTATTGGAAAAAAATAAAGCTTTACTATTTAAATGGTTATCAAGAATTATGAACCACTATGGTGAGAAATCACTTTGGCATAAAGTTGTACAAGAAAAATGCGAGTTGCAGCCAGGTTTATTTCCCCATTCTATTATGTCTTCATCTCATTTTTCCCCTATTTTGAAACATATCTTGGCTATGAAAGACAAGCACCCTTTTTTGATGGGTTCAAATTTCTACTTGGCAAAGGTAATCATATTAGATTTTGAGAAGACTTATGGGCTATTGAAATTTCGCTAAAGGACAAATTTCCTCATCTTTTCAGCATCTCTCTATATCAGTCTACTTTAGTGAAAGACCTGGATTTTTAGGATGGTATAAAATGGGAATGGAATCTTCGATGGTCTAGACAACTAAGAACCTAGGAGCTTGATCAATTCAATTCCCTTCTTATCTTGTTAAATAATTTGAATTTGGCTCCTAATTGTAATGATAGGCTAATTTGTAAGTATGATGTTAAAGGAATGTACTCTGTAAAATCATTATTGACCATTTATATTATCAAACTCCTAATTTTGGACTTTGACAAATAATTTTAATTATAATGATTTCAACTAAGTGTGTAGGAAATTAATCTATCATGAAGTTTAATTGTTAAACGATTGGAGACAATGAAATACTCCTTGAAGGAGTATGAATATGCATTTCAATGAAGTATCTTAATCTATGCAAGTTCACAATCTTTGAGAAATAATTATATATCAAAAATATATATTTTTGGATATACAGTGTCTGCTCACGAGCTGCCTCACGACCTGGATTGATAAATATGCTTTTGGGCTAATTCGATCTCTGAAGCTTCAATAAGTCTTTTTAACATATTTAGAGCTATATAATGAGAAAATTATCTTCTTGACTTTTGAAGTAGACATCTTAAGCTTTCTGAATTGGCTTATTTGTCAAAATATGAGCTCATTTGTGTATGCAAATCTAGAGTCGAAGTTGGCATATACAGCTTTCATTTTAGCTTGCATAGCTCTTAGTATTTCAGTAATATCTTGAGCTACAGAGGTTCAATTAAGGTGATTTAAAAGGATATGGAAAGATAAGAAAATTTTCTATAAATGTTATGAAGAAATTTTAGGTTGATTCAATCATTTTCAGTCATCAGAAGCACTATCTCAATCGAACTCAATATAGGGACTAAATTGCATACTTTTAGTAAAATTGGAACCCATCCCAAGCTCAATCCCATTCAGGACTAAGCTCATGATAGAAGATCTAATTTACCTTCAAAATTGCATTTTAAGGCAATGAAGATCCCGAGCTCAGTCCCGATCGGGACCAAAGAAATTCAAACCTAAAATGACTACTAACGACTACTTTTGAGGCATCCCGACCAGGACTAATAATATCCCGATCGAGAGCAGTACATTTATAGCTCAAAAGTTTAAAAAACATTCATATGGTCTTTGAATTTATTTAGAATGAAATTATTATTTCCAACAGTAATAATTGAATTGCTTAAGTATAAATATAACCTGTGAAGATCATTTTAAAATTAAGAAAATTGTTTATCATTCATTATCTTTTAAGCATTCAATTATGCTCTCAAATTGTCTCTTAAAAAATTCTTTGCTTATGTAACTTTTGTGAGAGTTGATTGTGTGTTAGAAATAGAATTTCTCTTCATCTTAAATCTAGGGATAGATTAGAAGGGAAGTGAGATTTATTTCTAAAGGAATTGGTTTAAGTGTTGTACATTGAAACACTTGGGATTTGGTTTTTGAGTGAGCCTTGAAAGCTCAAGTTGTAAGGTTATAAGAGTGAGCCATAAAACTCTTGTGTAATCTCAATCTTATGAATAAGATTATGGGTGATTGAAAATCCTAACTTGAGGATAAGTTAGGTGGAGACATAGTATTGTTGTTGAATTCGAACTCCTTAAATCATTGTGTTCTTCATTATTCCTTCTTAACATTCTTTCAATTCTTGTTTCATTCCTTAAAACCATTTTTATTCTTATAAAACGCTTATTATTCTTATTCACCCCCCTCTAAGGCACTTTCAATTGGTATTAGAGCTTGAATTTTAGGAACTTCATTATTAGAAAACAAGATCATGGGGAGTGAATCTTAAAATATATCTTCATTGGAAGTTCAAAATGGACCTATATCTAGATTATAATTCTATTAAACTTTGGAAAGTGGTTCCCAACCCAAAGTTTGGCAACCACCAAAAACTACCAATGATGGTGTACAAACTACCAAAAGTAACCACCAAAAAGTTATTCTCAAACTTTTTTAAGAAGTGATTGGAGCGATAATCAAAAGGAAGAAAACTACAAAAATAAGAAAGTTATGATCACTCTACTCTCTTCCATGACAAGAGAAGAAGGAGGTAAGCTTAAACATTGAATTTTGGCAAAGGAAATATGGGAGACCTTGGAGAATGATTATGAAGGCAATGTGCAAGAAAGAAATAAGAAGGTTCAACTTCATATGTATGACTATGAACTCTTCAAAATGAAGTCTCAAGAAACCATTACAGAGATGACAGATCGCCTTAATGCTCTTCTCATCGCCCTCAAGAAACTTGGAAAATATTTCTCCAAGGAAGAGGTAAATAAGAAGATTCTAAGAATCCTACCTAAAAAGAATTGAGAATCTCGGGTTACTTTAATTGAGGAAGTTCAAGACCTCTCTACTCTCTCAATCAATGTGCTCATTGGAAAGCTCCTAACACATGAGCTTATAATCAAATAAAGAGGTGACAAGAAAGAAGAGAAAGAAGAGAAGAAAATGAGCATAACACTAAAAGCTCTTCAAAAAGATAGTGAAGAGGAAAGTATTAAAGATTCTAGTCATGAAGATGGAGATATTGCCATGCTCACTATATGTTGGGTTTTGTGATTCAAAAACGCAGCGAAAATTAAAACTTTTAACCACAAACCTTAGCCTGGATCCAAGTAATTAGGTTAATTGATTTAAAAACTAGAGTTTTCAAATCTTACCACAAAAGCAGAAGAGGCAAGGCTATTGGAAGGCAAAGAGGAGGTTCACTCCAGTGACACCTTACCTCGAGCTTTTGATTTTGGTAGTTCAGATCAAGACATCTCCAAAAGAATCTGTCCTCCATAAGCGTCCACACAAATAGCCCTTAATTAAAATGACAAATTTGTGTGCTAGCACTTCTCTTGATTTCTCATAAATCAAGATAAAAAACACTCTATGTTCTAATTTTTCTACGAGGAGAAAAACGAATTTTAGTGGCTAATAATTGAGTTAGTGAAACCCTAGAGAATATAACATATTTATAGACCTCTAATTAGGGTTTCACTTGCCAAAATAACCTTTTTGGTAACATCTCAATTATTATTATTCTTATTTTATTTAAAATTAAATCAGATATAATATTCCATTTATTTAAGATAACATTTACCTAAATAAATAAACTATTTATTTATTTCCACAAAGCATATTTGGGCTTCTCAAACCCATATCCATTTTTGGGACTATTCTAAGTGTGTGACCTTGTAGGTTCACATGACATTGGCAATGGGCCTTAAATCTCTAGTTAGGCCTACAAGTCATAAGTGGCCTCTAACAAGACATTATGACTACCCAAGTCATGTGAAGTCAATAATCCGACATAACCTAATTTATAATAAATATTGTAATCCCTTTGTCACATGATATCTTGGTTGAATATAAGGCATAGTTTATGTCATCCTTATATAATTCAATGATATTATTTCTTGACTCTAAGTAGATTGATAATGATAACTCTTTGTCAATTCACTTTAGCATGGCCATGCATTTTCCTTAATCTATCTTATCAAGGGGCCCATAGATATCTTACTCAGATTAAATGAGGGAAAAATTCCTTCTCAATCACTCACATTCCTCACATAACTCATTTCATATCCAACAACAATCTATTTAATCATCCTGTTAAAGGCAATGTTAGATTGTGTCAATATATATAACAGTTATATAGAAATCCATGATGATTTCAAGGTCAAAGGACTAAATCAATATTATTATAATGAGAATTACTTATGACAATTATCTATGTAGTATTCTCATTACGGGTCAATCCAGTACATTATTTCCCAAATAAGTACCTATGAGTTGAATTAATATCTCATATTCATTATTAGTAAAACATAATCATCAATCAACATCATACTAGCCATAACATATTGTTATGACTAGGGATAATTAGAATAGAACTCATATTTAATCTAAGGGTTTTACTATCAAGTCACATACTTGATGACCTTAGTAAGAATTAACTATTTAAGCAATTATCATAACATAAAATGATAATGAAAAATTCCTCTTTATTAAATAAAATGATAAAGTTAAAACATGGTCATACATGATTAACCTAGTGTATATCACTAACAATAGAAAATTCAAAAAAAATTAAGAAAGAAAAATTTCTCAAAAAGAAGGGACTTCAACAAGAGCATAAAGGAGAAGGTAAGAAGAAAACCTAAGAGGTTACTTGCTATGAATGCAAGAAACCAGGACACATTAGAAGTGAGTGCCCTAAACTCAAATTCAAGAATAAGAAAAAGGCCTTCAAAGCTACTTGGGATGATTCCTCCGAATTCGAGGAGGAAGAGGAACAACAAGAAGTGGTCAATCTTTGCTTCATAGCCTTTGAAGATGAAAAAGAGGTACTATATACTTCTAACTCCTCTTATGATGATTATTATGAAAATGATGATAATGAGAGCTCTATTATGAGCAAACTCTTGCTTTAATGCAAAAGCTTATTATCTAAGAAGAAGCATTATAAGCATGGGTTATCTAGCTTAACCAAGGAATTTAAAAAATTTTAAATGAATTTTCCAATCTTGCTAAGTGAAATGATAAATTAGCTAGTGACTTAAATCTTTAAATTCCTTAAAAGAGCAACTCAAGAAAGCAAGTGATGAAAACCATAAGCTTTCTAATAAGGTATTAAATTTAAGGAATTCCATTTCCAAATTCCAAAAGGGAAAGGAGAGTTTAGATAATCTTTTTAACTCTCAAAAACTCTATGGAAACACTTATGGAATAGGATATAAGAATGGACTAGCTACTTCTTCATCATCATCATATATTAAATTTATTAAAGCATCACATAATTCTACTCCTTCTACCTCTAAACTGATTAAGACTCATGCCTTCAATGCTAATAAGTCTCATGTGTCAAATATTAGAGGAAGGTCTCATAAGACTTAATCCTATATGAATAAAAAGGTAAGTCTCATACTAGGAAAGCACAACCCAAACACGCTTATATATACACTAGACACAATACTCATAAGCATGTTGCACAACACAATGCACTTAAATATATTGCACAAACCTATCAAAATACACATTGCCATTGTCAATACATGTCTCATATTATAACTCAAAATAATAAGAGACACACACCACCACAACACCAAAGGCATGCTTCATTTACTAGGAAAAAATATCATCCTAGGAGAAATAAATTTAAAAATATTATATGTTTATATTGTATAATCAAAGGAAACACCAATAATGTGTACTTCTATAGAAGACTACACATGAATTTGCTTCCTTTGGATTATCTTGAAACTAACCAACCTAGACCAAGAAATGTTTGGGTTCAAAAAAACACTAAAATTATGTTGTGTAAGTGTACTTAAAATCCATAAGAATAAAAAGCAAGTGGTATCTCGAGGAGTAATTCAATAAGCTTGATGTTAAGGAGGGAGGACATGTCACATTAGAGGACAATGCAAAAGGAAAGATTATTGACATTAGAGAAATTGATAATCCTCAATCCTTATTTATACATCATGTGTTGTTTGTTGATGGTCTTAAACATAATTTGCTAAGTATAAGTCAATTATATGACATAGGCAACAAGGTGACTTTCTATCCTAGAAAGTGCTTTTGTTTAGTAGTTTTGATGAAGACAAAGTAATTTTTAGTGGTGAAAGACTAGACAATGTTTATGTTATTGATTTAAATAAAGTTTATAACAAAGATATCAAATGTTTAATGTATGTTTCTCATGACACATGAACATGGCATAAAAGGTTAGGACATGCAAATTTTGAGCTTTTAAATGATATTTGTAAACATGAACTTATGATTGGTTTACCTAAACTTGAATTCACCAAGGATAAACCTTATGATGCTTATCAAAAGGGAAAATAATCCAAGTCCTCATTTAAGCTTAAGAATGTAGCATCAACTTCTAGACCACTTGAACTTGTACATATGGATTTGTTTGGACCAACTAAAGTTACTAGTCTCGGTGGTATGCACTATGCTTATGTATTAGTTGATGATTACTCTATATACACTTAGTGTGTTTCCTTGCTTATAAAAATTATGCATTTAAATCTTTTAAATTTTTTTTAAAAAGAGTTCAAAAAGAAAAAGGTTTTTGTATCTCTTCCATTAAAAGTGATAATATTAGAAATGATAATGGAACTGAGTTTGAAAATGAATTTTTCAAAATCTTTTATAATGAAAATGGTATTTCACATGCATTTTCTTCTCCTAGAACTCCTAAAAAAAATAGGGTAGTTGAAAGGAAAAATATAACTCTAATGGAAATGGTTAGAATAATACTTCATGAGTATAATTTACCTCTATACTTTTGGGTAAAAGTCGTTAACACATCTTGTTATATTTCAAATAGAGTTTTCAAAAGACAAATTTTAAATAAAACTTCTATGAGCTATGGAATAAAAGAAAATCCAAAATCTCATATTTAGGAGTATTTGGATGCAAGTCCTTTATATTAAACACCAAGGATAGTGTTGGGAAATTTTATTCCAAATTCGTTGAAGGAATTTTCGTAGGGTATTTTATTTTTAGTAAAGAATACAGAGTTTTTAATAAGAAAACTCTAGTAGTTGAAGAATCAATGCATATTGTATTTGATAAATCAAACTCACTTAATCCTAGAAAGGATGTTTGTAGTATTGATGATCTTATAGGTGATAATGAGATTATGGAAACTCTAGAAGAAAATGCTTGTAAGCCTGTGGAACTTGAAGGTCCAAGTAAGGAGGATAATAAGGAGACATCTCAACCTACCTTAAAGGATGAACTTCCAAAGGATTGGCAATTGAAGAAAGCCCATCCTTAAGATCTCATCATAGGTAACACTATAAAAAGGTAACTACTAGATCTTAATTAAAGTCTATTGTTAATTTAGCCTTCATTTCACAAGAAGAGTTAAATCAATTTAAGAGAAATAAGGTTTGGACCTTAGTTCCTATGCCAAAAGATCATCCTATTATAGGCACTAAATGGGTGTTTAGAAATAAGATGAATGAACAAGGTGTCATAACTAAGAACAAAGCTAGACTATTAGCTAAAGGTTATAATTAAGAGGAGGCATTGATTATAATGAAACCTATGCCCTGATTATAAGGTTAGAAGCTATTAGAATGCTACTTGCATTCTCATTATACATGAATTTTAAACTTTATCAAATGGATGCTAAAAGTGCATTTTTAAATGGTTTTATTGAAAAAGACATATATGTTGAACAACCTTCTAGTTTTGAAAGTTTTGATTTTTCAAATCATGTATTTAAACTTTTCAAAGCATTATATGGATTGAAACAAGCTCCAAGATCTTGGTATGAAAGATTGAGTAACTTTTATTAGAGAAAGAATTCTCTAAAGGAAAGGTTGACACAACTCTTTTCATTAATAAATCTAGGCACGATTTATTAATTATGCAAATATATATTAATGATATTATTTTTAGTGCTACTAACTATTACTTGTGTGAGGAATTTTTTAAGCTAATGCAAGGAGAATTTGAGATGAGTATGATAGGAGAACTCAAATTCTTTTTTAGAATACAAATCAAACAATGCAAAGATGGGTTTTCATTAATCAAACCAAATATACAAGGGAAATTCTCAAAAAATTCGGCATGGATAGTGCTAAGTCAAGCAAGACTCTAATGAGCTCCACCACTAAACTTAACAAAGATGAGAATGGCAAACTAGTTAATGAAAAGTGATTTAGTGGAATGATCGGATCCTTTCTTTATTTAACTACTAGTAGACTCGATATTATGTTTGCTACTTGCTTATGTGTTAGATTTCAATCAAGTCCTAGAGAGTCTTATTTGAATGCTATAAAAAGAATTTTTAAATATCTTTATCGAACAATGCATTTAAGACTTTAGTATCCTAGGAGTTCTTCATTTTTCTTTATTAGTTATTTTGATGCGGACTTTATCGATAGCTTACTAGATAGAAAAAGTACTTCTAAAACTTAGCAATTTTTAGGGCAACATTTAGTTTCTTAGTTTAGCAAGAACTAAGTTTTGGTTGCCTTATCCACTACTGAAGCTTAATATATTGTAGCCAGTCTTTGTTATTCACAAGTTTTTTAGCAAAAACAATAATTGTTAGACTATGGTATAAAACTTTATCACATTCCAATCAAATGAGACAATACAAGTGCTATTAACCTTAGCAAAAATCTCATTCAACATTCAAGAACCAAGCATATAAACATTAAACATCATTTCTTGTGTGATCATGTTCAAAATTGTTATATCTCACTTTAATTTATTGATACAAATAATCAATTTGCAGATATCTTCACCAAACCTCTTAATAAAGAGAGATTAAATTCCATTAAGCATGAACTTGGCATGATTGATGGTTCTAGTTTGTTTTGATTTTATGCTTGATTGATGGTTGGACAGTTTTCATGTGAAATCATGTTGTGCTGATTGAAAACATGAACTTGACATGTTTTATTTTGTTTATTTTTCACAAATTTCTGTTTAGTTCATTTTCAGTATACATTTCGTATCTAAGTTTTGAGCTGTTTGTTTGTTTTATGATTATTTTATGTTAGTTTAGGTTTAGTTTATTTTCTAGATATTTTATGGATATAAGCCATGAGCTGTTAGCTTTATGTCTTTTTATGTTTCTCTCTGGTTATAATTGGTATTTTAATATCATTATAACTCTATCCATTTCATTAATGCAATTATATTTTGCTAAAATTTCCTTTTGCATTTTGATAAAGGAGGAGAAATAATTGAGTTTGCATATGCATTTAGTTAATTTCTTTTCAAGGAAAGAATTATTTTTTAAAGATGCATTTGAGTTAGTGAAATAACTATTTGAAATAGGGGGAGAAATTTGTTTTTTATAATTTTAACGCATGCACAATTCATGTTTAATGTATTCGTATATAAATTCTTCTTAAGAATTATTTTGATCTTTGATAAAAAAAAACCTTGTTTTGCTTACTTTACTTATATGTGTATATATATGATACTTGGCTAGATTAACATGCTTTGGCTAAATGGACATTTTTTTTTCTAAGATTTTATCTATCCTTGTTTTCATTCTTTTAGTTCTTGGTCTTTTAATACCTCTAGGAATTTTGGCTCCTTTAGCTTTCTTTTCCCCTTATATCTCTCTCTCTTTTTTCTTTTTGTCTTTGCCAAAGGGGGATAAAATGTTATATGGATAGATATGCTAAGTGCCACATGATTATATATGATTGATTGGCTATCTAAGCTCTACATGATCATAAGTGCTATATGTATTATCTTTGTGATGCATTGCATATATGTTTGAAATTATTTTCTTCATGTTGTCTAGCATGATTTTTTAATGATCATGTTATCATATTTTTAACACCTTTGTCTTTATAGACCTTATTCCTCATGTTAAATTTTATGTTTTTTTTTAATTTTTAACAAAAGGGGGAATAAAACATCAATTTTATATTTCTTATCATGTTCAAAAAGGAGAAGAAATAAAGAAATATATATTTTTAAAGAAGATAAATATTTTTTATTTCAATTGGTATCTTTTCAAAAATTATCTCCTTTGTGATTTTTAATATTTTTAAGAAGCATATTATGTCAACCCTTATACATACAATGATAATTCATTTATTTATATACTCTGATACACGATAAATATTGAATTTATGCATATATTAAGGGGGAGTAAAATATTTCTCATTTGCATCTATTTAAATTTAATAGGGGGAGCTATTTTAAATAGTATTTATCTTTTCATATTAAATGTTATTGACACACACACACACACACATTATTTACTATCTTATTAAATTGGTTGTCAAAGCCAAAAAGGGGGAGATTTTTTACCATTTGCATGATTAAACTCCTAATTTTGGACTTTGACAAACAATTTTAATTGTAATGATTTCAACTAAGTGCGTAGGAAATTGATCTATCATTAAGCTTAATTCTTAAATGATTGGAGATAATGAAATACTCTTTGAAAGAGTATAAATATGCATTTTGATGAAGATGTCAATCTATCCAAGTCCACAATCTTTGAGAAAAAATTATATACCATAAATATACTTTTTTGGATATATAATGATCTGCTCACGAGTTGACTCACAACCTGGATTGATAAGTATCTTTTTGGCTAATTCGATCTCTAAGGATTCAAGGAGGCTTTTGGACATCTTTAAAGCTCTATAAGGAGGAAATGATCTTCTTGGCTTTTGAAGTAGATATCATAAGCTTTTTGAATTGAGCTTACTTGTTAAAATCCAAGCTCATTTGGGTATGCAAATCTTAAGTCGAAGTTAGCATATGTAGCTTTCATTTTAGGTTGAGCAACTCTTAGTATTTTAGTAATATCTTGAGCTACATAAATTTAATTGAGGTTATTCAAAGTGATATGAAAAGATAAGATAATTACCTATAAATTTTATGAAGAAAGGTTTGGTTGATTCGATCATATTCAGTCATCACAAGCACTATCTCAATCAAACTTAATACAGGGACCAAATTATACACTTTTAGCAAAATTGGAACCCATTCCAAGCTTAGTCCTAACCGAGACCAAGCTTGTGATAGAAGAGCTAATTTACCTTCATGAATTGCATTTTAAGGCAGTGAAGATCTTGAGCTCAGTCCCGATCGGGACCATGCCCAAGACTAGGGAAATTCAAACCTAAAATGGCTACTAACAGCTACTTTGAGGCATCCCAACCAGGACTGATTAGTACATTTACAGTTCAAAAGTCTAAAAAAATTCATATGGTGTTTGGATTTATTGGGAATAAAATTATTGTTTCTAATAGCAATAATTGAATTTCTCAAGTGTAAATATAACCTCTAAAGATCATTTTAAAGTTAAGAAATTTTTTTATCATTCATTCTCTCTTAAGTATTCAATTAAGCTCTCAAAATCTTTCTTAAATAATTCCTTATTTGTGTAACTCTTATAAGATTTGATTGTGTGTTAGAAATAGAATTTCTCTTCATATTAAATCTTAGAATAAATTATAAAGGAAGTGAGATTTATTTTTATAGGAATCGGTTTAAGTGTCATCCATTGAAACACTTAGGATTTGGTTTTTGAGTGAGACTTGAAAACTTAAGTTAAAAGGTTATAAGTGTTAGGGTTTTGTGATTAAAAAATGTAGCAAAAATTAAAACTTTTAGTCATAAACCCTAACCCGGATCTAAGTAATTCAATTAATTGATTTAAAAATAGAGTTTACAAATCTTAGCATAAACACAAAAGAGGCAAGATTCTAGAAGGCGGAGAGGAGGTTCACTCCGGCAACACCTTACCTCGAGCTTTTGATTCTGGTAGTTCGAATCAAGATGTCTCCAAAAGAATCTGTCATGCACAAGTGTCCACATAAACAGCTCTTGATTAAAATGAAAACTTTGTGTGCTAGCACTTCTCTTGATTTCTCATAAATCAAGAATAAAAACACTCTGTGTTTTAGTTTTTCTAAGAGGAGAAAAATGAATTTTTAGTGGCTAATGATTGAGTTAGTGAAACCTTAGAGAATATAACATATTTATAGACCTCTAATTAGGGTTTTACTTACCAAAACAACTTTTTGGTAATTTCTCAATTATTATTGTTCTGATTTTATTTAAAATTAAATCATAAATAATATTCTATTTATTTAAGAGACCCTTAACCTTAAATAAATAAACTATTTATTTATTTCCATAGAGCATATTTGGGCTTCTCAAACCCGTATCCATTTTTGGGCCTGTTCTAAGTGTGTGACCCTATAGGTTCATATAACGTTGGCAATGGGCCTTAAATCTCTATTTAGGCTTACAAGTCAGAAGTGGCTGGTAGCAAAACATTATGACTACCTAAGTTATGTGAAGTCAATAATCTGACATAACCTAATTTATAATAAATATTATAATCCCTTTATCATATGATATCTTGATTGAATATAAGGCATAGTTTTTATCATCCTTATATAATTCAATTATATTATTTCTTGACTCTAAGTAGACTAAGAATGATAACTCTTTATCAATTCACTTTAGCATGGCCATGCATTTTCCTCAGTCTTTCTTATCAAAAGGCCCATAGATATCTTACTCAGATTAAATGAGGGAAAAATTCCTTCTTAATCACTCACATTCCTCACATAACTCATTTTATATCCAACAACAATCTATTTAATCATCTTATTAAAGACAATGTTAGAATGTGTCAAAATATATAATAGTTATGTAGAAATCCATGATGATTTCAAGGTCAATGGACTAAATCAATATTATTATGATAAGAATTACTTATGATAATTATCTATGTAGTATTCTCATGATGGGTCAATCCAGTACATTATTTCCCAAATAAGTACCTATGGGTTGACTTAATATCTCATATTCATGATCTGTAAAACATAATCATCAATCAACATCATACTAGACATAACATATTGTTATGACTAGGGATAATTTGAATAGAACTCATATTTAATCTAAGGATTTTACTATCAAGTCACATCCTTGATGGCCTTAGTAAGAATGGACTATTCAAGTAATTATTATAGTACAAAATGATAATGAAAAATGCCTCTTTATTAAATAAAATGATAAAGTCAAAATATGGTTATACATGATTGACCTAGTGCATATCACTAACAATCTCCCACTAGCACTAGGCCCAATCTATATTAAAACTAATACCCATGGACCTAGTATGACTCTCATGCTTAGGTTGTGAAAGGGGCTTAGTTTATGGATCAATAAAATTATCATTTTTGGTACTCTGCAAATCTTTATGTCTCCTCTCTCAATGATTTCTTGAATGAGATGATAATGCATGAGTAAGTGTTGGGATCTCTAATGTGAAGCTTAAGCTATAGCTCCATTATTATCACAATATAAGTTCACTAGATCTAATATACTAGGACCAACACCTAGTCCAATTATGAACTTCTTGATCTAAATAGCCTCCTTAGCTGCTTCTGAGGTAGCTATATCTCAGCTTCTATTGTAGAATCAACAATGATGTCTTGCTTGGAACTCCTTCAGCTCATTGCACCTCCATTCAAACAAAACACATAACCTGACTGTGATCGAAAATCATCCTTGTTAGTTTTGAAGCTGGCATCCGTGTAACCATTTATAACTAGCTCATCTTCCTTACCACCATACAGTAAAAATGCATCCTTAGTTCTTCTCAAGTACTTAAGGATATTTTTAACTACTATCCAGTGACTTTCACCTGGGTCTAACTAGTATCAACTTGTTGTGCTTAAGGCATATGAAACATCAGGTTGAGTACACAACATTGCATACATGATAAATCCAATAGTAGAAGCATATAGAATCTTACTCATGCGGTCTCGTTCATTTTGTGTCATAGGACACTGAGTCTTGTTGATACTAATGCCATGTGACATTGGCAAGAATCCTCTCTTAGAGTCTTACATGCTGAACTTATTCAATAACTTATCAATGTAAGTGCTTTGACTTTGGACAATAAGCCTTTTAGATCTATCTCTATAGATCTTGATGCCTAATATATAAGCAGCTTCACCCAAGTCTTTCATTGAAAAAAAATTCCCTAGCCATGATTTAACATTTTGTAAAATAGGGATATCATTTCCAATGAGTAGTATGTCATCAACATACAGCACTAAAAACACAATTGCGCTCTCACTAACCTTCTTATAAATATAAGGTTCATCTTCATTCTTAATGAAGCCAAACTCTTTGACTACTTCATCAAAACGAAGATTCCAACTCTGAGATGCTTGCTTCAGTCCATAAATGGACTTTTGAAGCTTGTATACATTTCCAGAATTCTCAGGATTAACAAAACCCTCTAGTTGTGTCATGTACACATCCTCAAGTAGGTTTCCATTAAGAAATGCTATTTTGACATCCATTTTCCATATCTCATAATCATAGTATACAGCTACAACAAGGAGAATTCAAATAGATTTTAGCATAACAACTGGTGAAAAGGTTTCATCATAGTCTATACCATGTGTTTGTTTAAAACCCTTTATAACCAGTATTGCCTTAAAGGTATGCACATTGCCATCCATGTCTTTTTTCTTTTTAAAAACCCATTTGCATCCAATAGTCTTTAAGCCATCAGTTGGCTTAATCAAGGTCCAAACTTGATTATCATACATGGATTGCATTTCTGATTTTATGACTTATAGCCATTTCTCAAAGTTAGGACTATTTATGGCCTCTTGATAGGATGTGGGCTCACTTTAATCCATAATCAACACATCATTCTCATTAGTTATGAGAAATCCATATCTCATTGGGATTTGATGTGTCCTACCATACCTCCTTAGGCCTTCTGCTACTTGTGCAGGTCCAATAGTTACTTGTTGATCCAGCTACGGTTCCATACTTGGTATAATGCTATTTTGTGGGTCTTGAATTTCTTCAAGTTGGACTATACTCCCACTAGATCCTTTGGAAGTAAATTCTCTTTCCAAAAATACACCATTTTGAGCAACAAACACTTTGTTCTCATAAGCATTGTAAAAATAATATCCTTTAGTTTCTTTAGGACATCCAACAAAAAGGCATTTATCATATTTGTGTGCTAGTTTATCTGAGATTTGACTCTTTATATAAGCATCAAATCCCTAAATCTTGAGAAAAGACAAACTGGGAGGTTTTTCAATCCATATCTTATATGGTGTCTTTTCAACTGCCTTTATTGGAACTCTATTCAAAATGAATGCAGTAGTTTCTAAAGCATATCCCCAAAAAGAGATTGGAAGATTAGATTGACTCATTATTAATCAACCATATCTAATAAAGTCCAATTTCTCCGTTCAAACACACCATTTAATTGTGGTGTACCTGGAGGAGTCAATTGTGAAATAATCTTATAATCTCTCAGATGATCTACAAATTCTTGGCTTAAATATACACCAACTCGATCAAATCTTAGTGTTTTAATATTTTTACCAAGTTATTTTTTTACTTCATCCTTGAAAACTTTAAACTTTTCAAAAGATTCAGATTTATGTTTCATTAGATAGACATAGCCATATCTACTGAAATCATTTATGAAAGAGATGAAATACTGGAATCCTCCTCTAGCAGTTAAGTTTAATAGCCCATATACATCTGAATGTATAAGGCCTAATAAATCATTAACTCTCTCACCTTTTCCAATCAAAGGTATTTTAGTTATTTTTCCTTGTAAAAAAGATTCACATGTTTCAAATGACTCATAATCAAATGAATTCAAAAGCCCATTTTGGTGAAGCTTTGAAATGCATTTCTCATTTATGTGGCCTAAATGACAATGCCAAAGATAGGTGGTGTTTAAATATTTAGATTTAAACTTCTTTGTATTAATGTTATATATTGACTTTTCATTAATGTCTTTAACATTTAGAACATAAAGACCACTAGTGCATGGAGCAAATCCATAGAAAACGATATTATGATAAATATTGCATTTATTATTCCTAATAATAAATTCAAATCCTTTCTTGTCTAAACAAGAAAAAAAAATAATATTCCTACACATAGTAGGCACATAATAATAATTTTCTAAATTTAAAATAAGTACATTAGGCAAAGTTAACTCATAAGTCTCTACAACTAAAGCAGCAACTCTTGCTCCATTGCCAACTCGTAGGTCCACTTCACCTCTAGCCAATAATCTACTCCTTTTTAGACCCTGCACATTAGTACAAATGTGAGATCCTGATCCAGTATTTAATACCCAAGAATCAAAAGTAGATAAATTAATTTCTATAACATGAATACCTAAAGAGGTAGTTGCACTACCATTATTCTTGTTTATTTCATTCATATATAGCTTGAAATTTCTTTTCCAATGACCTGGTTCATTGCAAAAAAAGCATATTCCCTCCTTTGGTGGCTTTGTTTGGGGTTCAACTTTGAACTTGGGCTTAGGCTTGGGCTTTGGTTTTGGCTTCTAAAAGCCTTTAGGAGCCTTGCCCTTGCCCTTTCCAATTCCAAATTTTTTCATACCCTTTCCCTTATTGACCATTAGAACATCCCTGATGAAATTCCTGATGTTTTTTTCAGCAGTTTTAAGCATCCCATACAACTCTGAAATAGTTTTTTCCATACTATGCATATTAAAATTCATGATGAGACTATCATAAGCTTTAGGCAAAGATTGGAGAATGATATCAACAGCCAATTTTTGTTCAATCTTAAAACCAAGCTTGTCCAAGTGTTCAAGATGACCTTTCATCATGAGAATATATGGATTGACAAAGCCACTAGCAGTCAACTTATAGGAGAGCAATGCCCCGATGGTATTAAACCTTTTAATTCTAGCTTTCTCTTGAAACATTTCTTTGAGATGGCCTATCATAATATAAGCCTCCATTTCCATCAGTTGCTTTTGAAGCTCAGACTCCATGCATCCAAGCATGAGATAAGTGGCATTAACTGAATCATTGAGATGCCTACTATAAGCATCCTTTTATGCTCTAGGACCATTAGCAGCTAGTTCCTCTGGAATGGGTTGATTAAGGATATATTCCTTTCTTTCTTGCCTAAGAACAATTCTTAAGTTTCTATACCAGTCAAGAAAGTTAGTCCCATTTAGCTTATCCTTCTCAAGGATCGATCACAATGACATGGTAGGTGCAGTGTTTGATGTCATTATCTACAACAAATATATACAAAGTACATGCAGTTTTATTATGAAAGAGGCATAAGAAAACTCCCACTAAATTTTCATAAATAATAAAACCCTCAAAATAATTTCAACAATTGAAATTTCTTAGTGGGCCAAGATCCATATTTCACCCTACTTCAAGTAAGCTTTGGCTTATCACTTAAAGTGTGGCTATTTACTTAGGTAACACTTCACCAATTACATCTCATGTAATTCTTGGATAATTATAGGATATCACATATACTGGCATATCCTATCAAATGCCCTAGGTTTAAAACTATTTTGATAACCTAGTTAAGTCTAACCAATTCAAACATATGGATATCACCATTATCCATCTTATCTTATTTAGATGGCTTTATATACAATGCTTTGGCATAACCTATACATAGCAATCCAAATCTTGATAACTGTTGATTAATAGGAGGCATTTTAATGACTTAATATTATATGAGAGTTTAGATAGTTTTTGTAGACGACGGGGTTTAGCGTGCATCCAAGATTTTAGCAACTGCGACACTGTGTAGGCTCAGGGCCTTAGCGAAAACACTATTATGTCACAAAGTCATAGCATGGAGAAGAGGAGTTGCCACCCAAGGTAATAACTAGGACAATTTAATTAGTGGTACTTGATTCTCTAAAAGAAAGTTAGCACCACAACTAGGAGATTCTGGGAACGGAATACTAACTTCTCTTAGTCTCATGTTCATTTAGAATAATTTTATAAATGATTATTTCATCCTCTAATTACATACAATTTTATTTAAACCCTATTTGACATCCATCTAACCCTAGGCATCTAGTCAATAAAATTACACATAAAAAATGCACTCAAGATCGCGTTGTCCCTAAGTCTAAACTATGTTAATTTTATTAAAAAGTTAGTTAGATTTACATTTTATTTACAAGTGAGAAAGGGACTAAAGGTGGGCCTACATGGGCTTAAGTCTATTCAATTTTAAAGGCAAGTTAAATTAATGGGCTTAAGTCTAACTTGGTTTTATTTAACTAAATGGGCCTAAAATTATTTTAATTATTTAAAGCCCTAAACTATTTTTTAAGCCTATTTAAAGTGAGTTGGACCTAAGCGTGGGCTTGGGGCCTAAAATAATATAAAAACCCAAAAACACAACCCAAAACAAATAAAACATAAAAAAGGATCAAACAAACATTTTAGTGATTTTCTAGAAACCCTAAATCAATTACATGCAAACCCTAAATTAAAATACTTCCACCATTGATTTTAATTGATTTTTACCCAATTGAACCTAATTACTAATTGATTTTAAATGCAAAAAATTAAATCTTTCACTATTCCTGCTGTTAGGGCTATTACAAACTACGTAAAAAAATTAAAATTAAACAATTATAGACCCATGAATTAAAATAACTACACATGATACCAAAATGCAAAATAAAGATAAAATTCCTAAGTTCTATTGGAAAACAACACAGGTTCTTCCATGGCATTCCATGGAGCTTTTGTTCGTCTAAACACAGGCAATATCCTCCTCAATCCACATTCGCACATCAAAATAAAAACACAAAAAAAAATTAGTAATATTTAATACTCAAATCAATAACACAATAAAAATAAGAAATCATAAAGAAATAAAAGAATAGAAAATAATGGAATAGAAAAGAACACTGATGATTTTAAATGTTGTGCAAATGCTTTGAGATAGCCCCTCAGATTAGATTATCACTGTTAAAATTGACTCAGTATTGATTTGATTCTAGACTGGGATTTAATTATGTTCAAAGACACTGACAGTATCTAAAATTAGGGTTTTGAAAGACAAGGGTGTGTGCGAGGTGTTCTTCATGTCTAGATTTTTAGGGTTTTCTTATGTGATAGGGTTTTTTTGCATAACTCTCTTCTCTCTTTCGCAATCTCTCTATTTTTTTTCTTTCTCTCGCCTTTTTTTATCAGTCTGTGTGTGTGTTTCTCTCAGTTCGTCCGTCTGTGTGAGTCTAGAGCCCCCCTCCACACGTATGCAGACTCTTTGCTTTTTAACCCAAAGTCTTCCTGCATACTCACTTCCTAAATTTGTAGGAATGGTCTCATCTCTTTAAAACAAATAGATAGTGTTTTTATTTTTAAAAGCTATTTACGCGCTCTGAATGCGTTGAAATTTTCATCACATAATAATAATAATAAAATTAATTTTTCAACCAATCAAAACATTGAAAAATTTGACAAAAAAAAAGAAAAAAAATACACGAAAAATTGAAAAAATGGGGCCTTTTATGCGTCGGCATTATGCAATGCCAACTGGCATTGTATAATGCCAATCAGCATTGTTTAATGTCGGTTGGCATTACACCATTGTTGATTGGCATTAAATATCGATCCTAATTTTTTTGTGTAACTGTTAATTACCAAAAGACCCTTAAAATTTAACTTCCTTGTAATCAAATCCTAACAAATATTGCAATTTAGTCCCTAAAGTCTAGAAAATCGACAACCAAGTTCAATTTTTGAATGAATTTCATCATAAGGGCTTACGTTGCAATTGTGCACAATTGCATCCTAAAATTGGGTGCTTATAGTTTTTATCTTATTTAGTTATTGTTATATTGCATCTCATACACGGCATCTCATGGCATCACATGCATAACATACTAATATAATAAGATAAACATGATATAGCATGGCCCATAACTGAGTTGATCTTTATAAGTGAATATGAAGATCAAAGGTCAAACCTAAGTGATATTACAAATACAAATTGAGCCTTCAATTTTGGATCTCCATCTTCTACCATGGACCTCATCCTTATGATCCCCATCACGGGGGGCCTTTAACTTGAATTTGCATCTTAGGTCTTGATTTACATTACATGTTGTAATTAAAACTACTCTATTACTATCTAATAAAATAAAATAATTACAACAAATAAAATGACTCGTAGACCGTATTTAAAAATTACAATCCAATAAAATAAAATAAAAAAATCTAATCACATTGGTTCAGGGGTCATACTATGCACCATGCATTTAACAATAAACATATATAGTATAATAAATCAAATTACAAATTAATTTAATTATTATGATGAAAAATAAATTATGTGACAAATCCATTTGAGGTCAAGGGGCAGCGCCCTTTACGAGGTCCCTCTAGCCGGTTGGTCGATGGGGGTCAAGGGGGCAATGCCCTTTTATAGGGGTTCAGGCACAGCGCCCCTGAAGGTAAATGATTTACCTTAACTCTTTGAATGAGTTGTTGCTAAAAACCCTAAAATGATAATAATTTTCACAATCAAATTACTGTCTGATTGATTTGTTCAAAACAGATCATTTTCCCTTATGTTTAACATTTAAACAACCGCCACCATAAACCCTAATTTATTCATAAATCAGATTGCATAATAATTATTTTTTTCTAAACTGATTTATTTTGTTTAACACTTAAATAATTTATTCTGCATGATCTGTTTAACTTTTAAACAGATCACCCTTTGACAAAAATTTGTATTCACATTCAGTTTTTCATAAAAACATAATACTTAAACCAGAAAATCAAAATTCTTATTACTGTTTAATCATATTAAACAATTATAAACATTAATCAAATTAATATTCACCATTGTTTTCATACATATTTAAGAAGACGTCATAAAAATAAAACTGTTTGGATAAAATTTTCAAAAACTCCTTTTCAAAAACGAATCACTCAAAAACATATATATATAATCAAATTAACCGAATTACAAGTGGCTCTAATACCACTGTTAGGGTTTCATGATTCAAAAATGCAGCAAAAATTAAAACTTTTAATCACAAGCCCTAACCCAGATCCAAGTAATTCAATTAATTGATTTAAAACTAGGGTTTACAAATCTTACCACAAACGCAGAAGAGGCAAGATTTCTAGAAGGCAGAGAGGAGGTTCACTCTGGTGACACCTTACCTCGAGCTTTTGATTTTGGTAGTTTGGATCAAGAAGTCTCCAAAAGAAATTGTCCTCCATAAGCGTCCACACGAACAACCCTTAATTAAAATGAAAACTTTTATGTGCTAGCACTTCTCTTGATTTCTCACAAATTAAGAACAAAAACACTATATGTTTTAGTTTTTCTAAGAGGATAAAAATGAATTTTTGGTGGCTAATGATTGAGTTAGTGAAACCCTAGAGAATATAACATATTTATAGACCTCTAATTACGGTTTTACTTACCAAAATAACTTTTTGGTAATTTCTCAATTATTATTGTTATGATTTTATTTAAAATTAAATCAAAAATAATATTCTATTTATTTAAGATAACCTTTACCTTAAATAAATAAATAAACTATTTATTTATTTCCATAGAACATATTTGGGCTTCTCAAACCCATATCCGTTTTTGGGCATGTTCTAAGTGTGTGACCCCATAGGTTCACATGATGTTGGCAGTGCGCTTTAAATCTTATTTAGGCCTAAAGTTATAAGTGGCCTCTAGCAAGACATTCTGACTACCCAAATCATGTGAAGTCAATAATCTGACATAACCTAATTTGTAATAAATATTATAATCCCTTTGTCACATGATATCTTGATTGAATATAAGACATAGTTTCTGTTATCCTTATATAATTCAATCCTATTATTTCTTAACTCTAAGTAGACTGAAAATGATAACTCTTTATTCACTTTAGTAAGGCCATGCATTTTCCTCAGTCTATTTTATCAAGAGTCCCATAAATATCTTACTCAGATTAAATGAGGGACAAATTCCTTCTTAATCACTCACATTCCTCACATAACTCATTTCATATCCAACAATAATCTATTTAATCATCTTGTTAAAGACAATGTTAGATTGTGTCAAAATATATAATAGTTATACAGAAATCCATTATGATTTTAAGGTCAAAGGGCTAAATCAATATTATTATGATGAGAATTACTTATGACAATTATTTATGTAGTATTCTCATGATGGGTCAATCCAGTACATTATTTTCCAAATAAATACCTATGAGTTGACTTAATATCCCATATTCATTATCAGTAAAACATAATCATCAATCAGCATCATACTAGCCATAACATATTGTTATGACTAGGGATAATTTAAATAGAACTCATATTTAATCTAAGGGTTTTACTAGCAAGTCACATACTTGATTACTGAAAGAAATTCTTTGATTTTTAATGCAGTGTCGATTAATGCTAGTAAAATCTTCTTCCTCACTATTCATAGAGCAGAAGTTTGGCTCAAGGAGTTAGGTGATGAGGGTCTTTTGCAGTCTCAGGATCTTTGGCTAGCCGTTGAGACCATTAAAAAATTCAGTGTGCAGCCTAAACCAAAGCGCATCATTTCAGGTTGGCATCAGTCCCCATTAGGAGAACTCAAATAGAATAGATGGGTCCTCGCTTGGTCAACCTGGTTTAGCTGGGGCTTTTGGTGTTCTTAAGGACCACTCTAGTTCATCGAAATGTATTTTTTTCTATTCCCTATGGAATTAAGATTCAAATCTAGCAGAGGTCATTACAATTCGAAAAGCACTCCATTTGTTGTCGCTCCACTTGGAATTCCACAGTGCAAAAATAACAATTGAATCTGACTCTCTAAATGTAGTGACTTGGATAAATCAACTTTTCAATTCTTGCATCTGCAAGATGCACAACGAGTTCTATCTTATTGAGAATTTTAAAGGCACCTTCTAAAATATTACTTTTACACATACTTTTAGGGAAAACAATTCCTTTGTTGACTAAACAAGGTACACATAGAAATAGTGATTTCATTGCTTGGTTATGATGTTGTCTTTATTTTCTATGGCCTCCTTTAGCTCTGTTTATAGTAGCAATTATCTTCCGCACCCCTAATCTGGTCTATTTTGTGATCTTCAGCTTGATTTTTTTTTTGTTTTTGGGATTGTATCTTCTTTTTCAGGTTTTTTTTATGTGTCTTGTTTTGGTTTTAGGTGTGGGTGTATTAGATGAATCCGATAATTTGGGTTAGTTTCCAAATCAAGATGGATTTTTCCTGGATTTTAATTAATTATTAATAAAATTCTGATTATCAAAAAAAATAAAATAAAAAGAGGAACGAGTTATAGTGTTGTAATGGAAGATGAAAACTAGGTAGAAGTATCATTCACTAGAACATGGAATGCTTCACTTAATAACTGGACAGCCCCTCTTAATGTAGACAAAAGGTAAAAATTTATTTTTTTTAATTACAAATTTTTATCCATTTTAGATGTATCATATGTAATTGTTAGATTTATAACACATTAACACATGTTTGATTTTTATTGATTAAGTATAAAACACTTGAAATATGTGTAATATTTAACCGTCAAATATTGTTTCTTAATTGACAAAAACTAAATTGCAATATACATGCACTAAAATTAAATTCAATAACTTGGCAGGTATATATTGAGACATGGGAGCTCGAAGATCTACATCTATGCCGTTTTGGAACGATTAGAAGGATGGCCTGATATTGACATGGATCAAATTGTTTTCAAGTTCCTAAATGACAAGTAAACTAACACCCAATGCTTTGACTTAAGTTTAATGTTATAATCCATCCAACTAAAATAAGTGTTAAAAATTAAGGAAAAAAATTATCTGTAGCTTCAACTTTTCTAAAATTAGGGAATTGTGGTAAATTTATTACAGGTAAATGCATACAAAATATTGTTTGATAGTAAAATACATACTTTAAGAGCTCTAATTTGATAGGCCCTTATAAGTAATTTAAATAGCGAAATATCTAAAAATTCTGTTGTAAAGAATAGAAATTGAATTTTTACCTTGTTTTCATTTTTTTTATGGTGTTGAGAATTAACCATGTCATGTAGTCTTAAAAAACTAATCATAATACTTATAGATTAATAATGCTATGAGGTTACAATATTAGATATTGTTAGAAGTTGAAAGTTGGCCGTATAATTTTACCAAGTCGGAGGATTCCCTTCTTCAGATGAACGTGGAATTGTTTAAGGGCGACAGCTTACCATTTTATAATATCTCCAGTGTACTAATTTCAGTATATATAATTGTAATTTAGGTACATCAATCAGAGGTTAATGTGGGCTGGTTTTGCTTATGTGGGGTTGGCACAACCAGGAGAAGTGGGCTCATGGCAAAGAGAAACCCACGTTAATTTTATTTTTCCGATTTGCTATGAATTCAGAGGGCTCATCCTATGTACATAAATATAAAAAAAAAACATTTAACCAATTAAATTGTAATAAATATAAATTTTAACTAAAATTTTAAATGTAAGCTTTATATTTATACATAATTAACATTGAAAGAATTCTGTTTTCTTTGTGAAATTCACTTCACTTGATATAAATTAATCAAAATAATCATAGTTACTACTTAATATTAAAAATAATTATACCAAAAGATATCTAAAAAAAAAAAAATAGCTTATTTGTTTCATCAGGGTTATGGATGCAAGCCAACTGAAACGGTTATTTTGTAATTGAAAATGTTCGAGCTGGCTACTATAATTTGTATGCCTCGGTTCCTGGCATCATTGGTGATTGAAAATATGATGTTGATGTCAATCTCAAAACAGGTAATGTGTTGGTACAAGATAAAAAATTTGTTGTTTCTTTTTAATTATTTATCATTAAGTATACAATCGAGTCAAATTATTTGTGAGCAATTTGATATTCGACTCAATAAAAATTTGTTATAATTTATATATTAAAGTTTATTTAATAAATGAGTCAAATTCAAATTAAATAAAACTCAATTCGTAGAACTTACAAATAAATTCAAATAAAAATTTCTAAGTCAGTTTATAATTTTGATTTAATAATTTAATTTTAAATATATATATATATATATATATATTTATTGTAAAAGATATTTTAGAAATTTTATTATTAGAATAAAATTATAATTTTTAGTAAATATATTATAATTAATTTAGTAAATAACTTATTTTTAATTTTTAATTTATATCTTTTAAAATTCTTTTAGATTTAAATAGTTTATAAGCAACAAGTGACATAGCAAGCTTGACTTGATTCAATTGATTAACGGCTTGACTTGATTATATCCCTATTTATTTTTTATTTAATTTTGCTCCACACGTTATCATGTAGGAACTGAAGTAGATTTGGAAGTTCTTGTGTACAAGCCACCAAGAAATGGTCCAACCCTTATGGAAATAGGCATCCTTGATAAGACTGCTTCTGAGTTCTTTGTGGTAGACACATACCCAGCACTTGAAAATAAAATGTACAATAATCACCCAACAGACAAGCAATTATTTGCTTACATAATCACCATTTCTATGCAAATTTATCTTTTGGATGATATGCACCTATTTCAAATTTTGCCAACAATATTTTTTTTTTTAGATTCTACTTTGCAAACATTTATACCTGACAATATTATAATTTATTTTGAAATTTTTAATTAAATATTTTTTAAAAACTATGAGATGTTGTACAAGACTGATCATTTTCATTTTCATAGCTGATGCTGGCTCAAGGATTTTTTTATTTTTTTTACTAAATGTTTACTTTTTATGGACAGGTTTAGACAATATGGCCTATGGGAAAGATACAAGGATTTATATATAATGTAGCGAAAGTTTAAAAAATTGGATAAATATTGCTCAACGTTGAATCGCATACAATCACCATCTAACAATTTTCTTTAACTTGTTGATTTGTGCACAAATGCTAAAAAATAGGTATTAATAATCGTTGATTCACACAAAGGAATACCCAATATTAGAAAAATATAAATTTGATTTATTAATTTAACAAAAGTCATTCTCAAACAACCCCAAAGAGACAAATAAAAAGAGTTTAAGGAAAAACCCTTAAAATAAAAAAAAAAAAAAAGGAAGAGAAAACTAAAAAAATCCTAAAAAGTAACATAAACTCTTAAGCCAAATTTAGGGGCCTAAACAAAAAAATTTGAGTCCGAAAATAGGTTGCTACAAATATAATATGTAACACCCATTATAGAGCTCTGAGTCAACTTTAATTTGATATATTATGGGTGTCATGGTTCAATTGGGGTCGCCACGACCATTTATTTGAAGTCCAAATGCGCACCCATTTTGTCAAATCCCTCCATAACTGACAATACAGCCTCATCCACATCAATATCCTACCCAAGATCTAATTTACACCGTTGGCATTAACAATTATAGTAAAGATTGGTTCTTTGCTCATGTTAACAGGCATTAATTTTATCATTTTTTTTAATACCTTTTATGCATTAACTTGCTGAGCTCCAACCGATCAAATTGTTTCATCTATCAGGAACTCAGAAAATAACACATATGAAGCAACAACATGGCAAATTAAATTTGGACAAGAAAATGTCAGAAGAAATGCAAGTTACACACTTCAAGTGGCCTTAGCATCAGCCACTACCGCAGAACTACAGGTACAATTAATACATACAAATCAAGTTAATTAATTGCTTTTAACACAGAAATTTTTGGAAAATTAATTCTAAGCCAGCAATCTTTACTAATGTTATTAATTATATAATATGTGGTTGATTTAAGGTTCGGTTCAATGATTGAAGCAAGAGACGACCTCATTTTACAACTAGACTAATAGGTAGAGACAATGCCATCACAAGGCATGGAATACATGGATTATATTGGTTCTATAGCATAAAAGTGCCAGGGAGTCTACTTGGCAGAAACAATACAATATATCTATAACACAATCAAGAGTAACATGCCCTTTTTGTGGAATTATGTATGATTACATTCGCTTGGAAGGACCTTCAGAGGCTACGAGCTTAGCTACCTACTAACCAGATTATATTGTTTTCAATTCTCAAAATATAGAAAAGAAAAGATATTGGCATCTAAACATTTTTTTTTTCCATATTTTATGGTTTTTGCATGATTATAAGGTGCTAGCTTCATGAAAGTGTACTAGTCTTCACTTGTTGTCATATTCTTTGCCCCCTTTGTTTATGTTATATCCCTTGGATTGTACGCAATATTGTTGCTCTGTGTATACATTTATGCCCCGGTGTAACATCAGGAGCAGCCAAATATTTTTCTATGTAAGCACACCAGCAAAAGTGAGATCATAGTTTATGTATGTACAGTATAGCGAATCTATATTTTGAGATGATGACTGACTGCATGTTTCCTCGCATACCAACTGAACTAAACTAACATAGGTCACCTATTGTTGGAATGTTCTAGTTTAAGTGAGATATCATATTCGAATTTTAGTATGTATAGTCATATTGAATTGATTGTTGAAAAACATTTATAGTCCTTGTAGTCCTGTCTAGATTGAATTGTATTAGTCTGAATCCAATGGATTTCGGATACTATGGTTAAAAAAAAAATTAGCATGAGTTAGTATGCTCAATGTAATTATAAAATGAATATTATAATGTCAAAAGTTTAAACTTGATCTTATAATATTTTTCATCTCTCTATCTATAAATGAAATATTTATAAATGAAACATTGCATTATTCACCCATAATTAATAACAAAATATTCTTTCAAAAAAATAATAATAACAAAATAGGTTTATCCTTCCATATTTCACTTTTATAATTTTTTCTTTATTTTTTTATTTACATTTTAACTTATAGTAAATATATAGTTTGTTGTATTACATGCAAGAAAACAGAAGCAGGTTATATGCCAAACTGATAAGATTCTCAATTTAATGCAACCAACCAAAAAAAAAAATTGAGTACCAAAATTTAATTCTTTGGCAAAAAAAAATCAGTGGAAGTATTGACTAATTGCAATGGTAATGCACAGTTAAATAATAATTTTTTTTAAAAAAAAAAACATATCCTCCTCTTTTCTCTCTTTTCTTGATTTTCATATAATTTTCATCTTGACACCGCCGATCATCTTTTCGATCAGCGATGATCCCTTTAATTTCTATTATATTGCTTTATTTTATTTTTTTTCATTGAATAAATATAAAACTTTTATCTGTTTATCTTTTAATTAAAATTTTAAATGTTCCTTTATGGAACTCTTGACCTTAATGGGATTTTCTATAATTTTCCTTTATAAAATTCTTACCCTTAGTAGAAGTTTTATGACTTTTCTTTGTGGAATTTGAATATCTCCTTATTGTGAATGTTTTGTTGGTATTTCTACAATCAGACTCATTTAAAGAATAAGAAGTCGATTTACAACTAAATAAAGCCACAATTGGAGCGTATGGATTGTAGAGTTACAAATTAGAAAAGCACTATCAACGTAATTGAGGAATAATAATCAAAAAAGTTATAATTTCAATGAGATTTTATTTTGATATTTCTTGATTGAAATGTTATTTTTATTATTATTTTATCAAGATATACTTTTAATCTTCAATAAATGAAAGTTTCATCTTTTTCTTTAAAAAAAAAAAATTACAATGGTAATGCAGAACTTTGGAAATTTTTTTTGGATTGGAAATTTTTTTTGGATAATAAGGTTAATTTATTCAATTATCTTTTAATAATTAAAATTTTAATTTATAAAATACTAAATTGATTTTTACATTATTTTTATATATGGGAAAAGTTTACAAGTTGCAACTACTGGACGCAACTATTTACACTTCCTTTTGGAGCTTCTAGCAAATGACATAAATTATTAATGTTATTTGGCCAAAAAAACTTTATTAATGTTACATTGGCAAAAAAAAAAAAAAAATTAATGGTACACTACATGTAATTGAAAAAATTATATTTGATATTTAATTATATTTATTTTAATTATATATTTTATATTATATTGTTTATATATATTTATTTATATATTTGTATTATATTATTTATATATTTATATTGTAATATTATAATTTTATTATATATATTTATTATATATATTATATTATATTATGTAAAACTACCATGCATAGGTAGTTCTATGATTATAACTCAGCTGAACTCATGTCCCCTCTCCATGCATTTCTACTCTCAGTCACACCACAGGCTTGATTTGGAACTGACACAGTGCCAATATCGTCATCTAAACTCATTTACTGCACTTCGGCAGATGTTAATGACATGTCTTTACTCTAATCTAGGTCATATATAATTGCATGCTCCTGTAGAACTACTTCTGCATGGTAGTTTTGCATTATATATATATATATATATATATATATATATATATATATATATATATATATATATAAATTTATAAATAATTAAATATTAAGTACAATTTTTTTAATTAAATGTGGTGTACCATTAATTTTTTTTGCTAATGTAATTTTAATAATTTATGTCATCTGATTCTTTGAATATGTATAATAATATTTAATTAATTAAATACATGCTTCATTTTGTCATTGGAAGCTCTCTTTTTTTTAAAAAGAAGACTGAAATGCTTTGTCTTTAAATACGAGAGTAAAAGTAATATTTAATTAAATAAGTAGATGAATCAGCATAAAATAAGATAAATAAGGAGTGCTAAATCTTTAAAGGGAGTGTAAATAGCTACACTCCACCTATTCAGAAGTTTTTTTTCTTTTTGGAAGTGGAAAAATATACACCATTACTAATAATGTGGTCAAACATATTTCTCGTACTATTATATAAAATATATAAAAAGGGCAAAATTTTTTAGACAAAAAGAATATATTTATTTGTATTGACAAAATAACCTTAATTTATTTTTGAAAATTTTAGAATTGATAAAACATACTTTTAGTTTGTATTTAAAACTAAGATAAATTTTAAAAAATAATAATAAATTTACTACATTTATCATTAAGCCTGAATAAAATCTATAAATTATTAAATATCTATAACGTATACATATAGATAAAAATCTTAAAAAACTTCTTACTTATAATGTATTAGTTATATATAAATAGTAATTTTTTTTATTGTTAATGTAATTTATATAGTTTACACTATCTATATACATATAGAACTAATTAAAAAAAAATTAAAAATATGAAAAAATAAAAACATTTTAATAAATTGATAAATAAGGTGCATTTATTTCATAAGATTCATTTATTTATAAATTATACATGCATGTCCCCACAAGTAGCACAAATTGTAAAAAGGTGGAGATATCCAATTTAAAGAGAGTAGGGTTTGAATTTTCCTTTTTGTGGTGTTGTAAATTAACCATTTGTACTAGCTAAAAAAAATTCTACATACATGTGATGTGGCTGATAGAATTCAACTATTTTCAGAAAAAATAGATTATAATCAATTAGAAAGAGATTTATTTTTTAGGTATTGTGAAAGAAGAATTTTTTTACTTATTTTTTTATGATTTTAACTAATCTAAATTTTTCAATTTAAAATTTTAATTTATTTCAGTATAAATAATATCTATTATACATCTATAGATTTATTTTAGCTATATATATTATAGATAAAATAGCCTTACTCTTTCCATTACAATAACATTATTTATATTCTATAACTATTTATATTTTCTATTTCTTTATATTCAATTTTAAAAGTCTATCATTATTATTATATACATCTATTAACATCAATGTAAAATTGTTCTTATATTAATATTAATTTTTTTATAGTAATTAAGCCTTAACACGTAATACATGTTTTGTTTAAATTACTATATATTAATAATACATATTATTTAATATTAATAAGTTATTGTATTTAAATTATAATAATTTTTCCTTTATAAAATAAATAAAATCTATATGTATATTATAATAATTATACTTTTAAAATAAAAGTAAATTGAAATAAATTAGACATCTAATAGATATTTTAATCACATGTGAAATTAGAAAAGTACTGATAGGAATAATGTAATTAATACTTATTATTTTCTAATTGCATTTTAAATTAGTAAGTCAATTTTTTTTTAACTGTGTTTAATTCCCACCATCAGGGAAAAGAAAAGAGACACAAGATTCGAATTCAACTCTCTACATTTGAACATTTATATTTAATTTTGTTACTTAAACTACTAATGGGAACATTAATGAGTCAAATATTACAACAATATATAAAAATGCAATAATATAAAATATAAAAGACAGGAACATATATAATTCAACGCAGATCTTTGATGATAATATTATAGATTGATAGGACCATTTTCCTTATTTTTCAAATATTTCTTGTCAACTAATTAATTTAAGGCAAGTAATAATATTGCCACAAAAAAATTTATTAAAATTCTCCCTTCTTGTCCATGTGAATGATGTATATTGAGAAAATATTATGGAATCCCTTTCAGCGAAGTGATAGTAGCCAACAACAGAAAAAATCATTTCAATTGTCGCATAATCTTGATGAAAAATTCAAGAAATTTTATCAATTTCGTAGTTTAGTCTAACAAACTATAGACTATTTTATATTCGTGTTCAAATTTTAATTCTTTTAAAATACCCCATTTAGAATCTCTCAAACCAAAGTTATTCTATGTAGGTTTTTTTTTTTTTTTTTTTTTTTTTGGGAAAGATAACCTTTAACAAACAATGTATATGTAGCTTGAAATCAACAATAATAATAATTAGAAAAGAGGAGGTAAAAATTAAAATTTAATTTATTGATTCGTTAAAAAGAACCATACCATTAAACTATTTAATTTTCGATCATTTATTTGCTATTAAAAGGACCATATCTTTAGCGAAAAAGAATTCCATCACAAATGGTTGATTAAACCTGAAGAGAGCAATTTTTTTTAGTGCTTACAAAAAAATATCTTGTTGTAGCTTCTATTGACATTGATATGCCATGCAAGTTCAAAATATTTTAAAATTAAATTTGAACTAAAAAAAAAAAAATCAGAAGAAGTAGAAATTACTTACACTCTTCAGTTGGCCTTGGCATCAACCTCCGTAGTAGAAATGCAGGGACAATATATACAGAATCAGAACTTATTATCTTTAACAATCTTGCTGCAACTTAATTAATTAATTGCTTTAAACACAAATTAATTTAAAGCTAGCAATATAATCTTGACTAATGCTATTATAATTATATATGTGCTTAATTTAAGGTTAGGCTCAATGATTAAAGCAACAAACGACATAATTTTGCACACCACCAAAACGAGATCACATCATAAGCTACTTAATACAGTTTATGTATGTATGAGACATCCGTATATATATATATATATATATATATATATACTAGCTAAACAAGCTAACATAAGTTGCTATGCGGTAATTATAAAATGAAGAGCAACTTAATTATTTTTTTCTCTGAGATTTTATCCAATTTCTATTTTTTGAAAGTTTAACTCATTCATCTCTTAGTTTTCATTTTTCGATTATTTACTTTTTTTCCATAAATTTTTAATGAATTTCTTATGTAGTCATTATTTATAAAAGAATTAATAGGAAATATATTCATAGTCAATGTAATTACAATCTTGGACATGGTTAAATATTTAATTTGTATCTCATACATTAGTATGAATATATGTCCTAGGCTCTCATATTCATTGAGAGACTCTTATTTTCTATATGGTATCAGAGCAGGTAAAATCCTAAATCATCTCCTAAATAATCTCTTTTCCTTCTTAACCATGTCGTCCTCTTCTTCTACGGAATCCTCAGCCATGGCTACACCTATCTCTTCCTCTCCTTCCCCTGTGTCACCCACTTTTCATTATGTTTTTAGCATGAGCAACATCAAAAACCATGTTTCTATCGTCCTCGATTTCACTAACTTTCTTCTATGGAAAACATTGTTTGAAAATATCTTACGATGCCATCAGATTTACGATCATATTAAAGCTAACACTCCCTCTCCTTCACCAACTATACCTTCAACAACAACTAATTCTCAAGAAACTATACCCAACCTTGCTTATGTTCTTTGGCAGCAAATTGATTATGTTATAATATCTTGGATCCATACCACTGTTTCCCTTGATATACTTAAATACATCTTGAAACCTAACACTTCCTCTATAACTTGAGATACATGGAAAAAAAACTCAAACTTTTTTCCAAGATCATGTCAGTGCTAAATATCTCCAACTTATACTTGCTTTAACCAAGCTTCCAAAGGTTCTCACTTCATGTCAGAATATCTACACTTTATCAAGTCCATCATTGATTCCCTTCACTGTATTGGTCGTTCGATTGATGACAATGAAGCGGGTTAGAATTGTATACCCCAGTCTCTAGGACTTAGATAGAGTAAGTAGGGTGTTGAATACTAGGATTTGTAAATTTTATATTAACCGAATAGATACTAAGATGGATAGGCAATATATTAATAGTGAAAATTGTTGGATTACTCTAATTATACTAATTAACTACTAACTATACTAATAACTTTAATTATTATAAGTATCAAATTAAATATGGTTTATTAGAAATGCAATTCTGAATTAGTCAAAGAATTATAATAAATAATGAACACATGCAATGAATGGAGGATATGACCTAAAATCCTTAAGAGCAACTGTCGTTGTCAAATAAGGGTATTTCCATCTAGAGTTTATAAGTACTGTCGTATCATTATAGAGATAAATAAAAACCATGAAGTTCATTGCCAATTCTTTGACCCCTTAAAGTGGATTTCTTGTCTCCATGTATTTTCCTAACTTTTAAGTGAATTCAATTGCTTTTCTACCAAATTTTCCCAACTATCGTTGTGAACAATTTGACTAACACATCATATATGGTGATCAAGCATATACAACTCAATTAAACACTCAATTGAAAGCAATTCATTCATGCACTATAAAAAGATATAATTCATTGATTCATTCTTCCTTGCAATTCTAACAAACAAAGGCTTAGCAAAGATACATGATCAAGCAACAACAAAAGAAAACTAAATATAAATAGAAAAGGGAAAAGAATAGAGAAGATAAAACCCTTTTACTAAGTCTTGATACTTAATTTATAATCTTTTCTTCTTCTTGGCTTTGTCTTTTATAATAACTCTAATATAAACTAAATAATTTTGTAATGTCTATTTGTCTAAAAGAAATAAACCTATCTATTATTTTTTTCTTTTGTCTATTCTATTTTTAATCATCTATTTATAGGCCTCACAAGTGACTGGAAAGGACTAGAATCTTTAGAGTTGGAAAGGCACCACTTCATGAAAAGTCACCTTCTTTTGGAGAAGTTGTAACTTCAAGGGAAATTTCGTCCATTGAAATTACTTTAACTCTCAAATATTCCTTCATGAAAGTTCTAGATATCTGAGTTATCTTTCTAGAGAAACTTGAATCATCAAATTTGGATATCTATAGAAGAAGTTATGACCGAAATACAAAAATTGCTCAAATCAAAATATTCTAGATCATTAGTCTTTGTGCCCAGTCATGACATGGTATTGAGTCATCTCAGCAGCTCTCTATTACAAGTCATGACATGGTAACGACTCATGACAATCTTTAAGTGTCCAAACTTGAGTCCTTTTGCTCCCCAACTTGTTCTAATCAACTCTAAGTCTTTTCTAAGTATTAATTGAGCTTAAAACATGTATATAACCTACATAATAAACCATAAAGATAAAAGAAGTGAAAATAATAACTTTATAGCCAAATAAACACACTAATCATAGGAAAACTAAATGAAATTAAGACTAAACTACCCTAAAATACTAAACATATTTGCATTATATCAGACAATAATGTTATTCTTTAAGTGTTATATGGTTTGCCATTCATATACTCAGATGTTGTGATTGTCATGACTGCCAAAAAGCCCTTACCTACCTTTATGGAGTTACACTCCTTTTTGTTAGCTCATAAGTCTCGTTTGCAAACTGAATCACCATCATTATTACCTCTTCACACTCAAGCTCTTGCTATAACCCATTATCATGGTGGTTATGTCAATAGATGAAATTTCATGGAAATCACTCTCAGGGTGGTCAATTCAACCAATCTCGAGGTGGCTATAGCTCCTATTCTTGAGTTAGCAATTTTAAAGGAGGCTCTTTTCTGGTTTTCCACCAAGATCTCTAAGTAATGTTGCTTTTGATGGACAATTTTTAAATAATTGTCAAGCATATTCTTTTTGGGGTTCTGGCTCTTCTATTCTTGGTGCTCTACCTACTCAATGCCAAATATTTGATAGTCCTTCTAACACCATAAAATATTGTCCTTAATGCAATCTTAACACCACTTACTTACAAGGAGCTTTCACAGGTGTTCATCTCTAAGAACCCACTTGGCAAACTAATTATGAGCTTCTCACAATATGACCAATAATGCTCATGTTTTGGATAGTTATAGTCTTTTCCACGATACAAATACCGTTCATGTTGGTGATTGTGGTAAATTACCTATTACCCATTTTGGTAAGAAAACTCTTTATACTCCTTTTTTGTCTTAAATGATGTTTTGGTTGTTCCTGAATTATTGTTCAATTTAATTTCCATTCATCATTTTGCTTTGGATAATTCTTGTTCTTAAATTTTGATTCCTTAGGTCTTTTTTTGAAGGATCTAACTACCTAGAAGGTTGTCCACCGTTGCAATAGTACCACTCATCTTTATCATTTCTTGATAATGAGTTATAATGATCTATCTTTCCTTTAGCCACTATTGTGTTAAAGGTGTTGTCCTCCATTTGGCATCAATATCTTGCTCAACCTGGTACTTATGTCATGTCCAAGTTCTTTTAGCAAAATTATTATCTCTTTAATTCTAATAAATTATATTCTTTTTGTCATGCTTGTTAGTTAGGAAAATATTCCAAGCTGCCCTTTTAAGACTCAACTAATGTATTTATTGAACCATTTCAAATAGTTCATTTAGATGTTTTGCATTCACCAGTTTCTTCTTTCACTAACTATCGTTATTATGTTTTATTTCTTTATGATTATACTGGTTATGTTTAGGCCTATCCATTGCGTGTTAAAAGTGATGTCTTTGATACCTTTGTTCTTTTCAAAAATATGATTATTTAATATGAAAATCAAGCATTTTCAATATGACAATGGAGGCGAGTATCTCAATAACAAGTTTTTAAAATTATTTCAAAATGAAGGTATTATTGTAAGAGACTCATGCCCACAAAAACCTCAACAAAATGGATGGGCAGAATGCATGCATAGAACATTATTAAATGTTGTTCACACCTTATTATTCTACTCAGCTATGCCTTCTCAATTTTGGGTTGAAGCCTTTAATATTGTTGTTTATGTTACCAATCGAATACCTCATGCCTCTTTAAATTTTTAGAGTCTATATGCTTTAGTATTTGGGCAATCAATAGCTGTTACAATGCTCCAAGTCTTCAGGTGTCTTTATTATCCTCACATCATAAATCCTTCTCTAAACAAGTTGGAGCCAAAGGCAAGAGCTTGCATTTTTCTCAGTTATGCTATTAATCAAAAAGGATTTTAATGTCTTGAATTGGAAACTTCTAAAGTTTTTATTGCCAGGCATGTCACTTTCTTTGAAGATCAGTTTCCATATTCCACATGAAAATCCCGTGATAACAACTAACATATATTTGATGTTAATCACTTTAGGAATTTTTAGAATCCCACTAAGGTAATATCTCCTCCCTTTACTTTGTTACCTTCCTTATCACAACCTTCCTCTTTTAGCTTATCCCATCATTTTACAATACCTCCTCCCTTCAATCATGCCTCAAATCAGTCTACAATACTCCAATACCAGCTCTCTCCTTCCTTTTCTACAACTAATTCTGTAGATCATACCTTAATAGATATCCTTATTCCTCTTAATACAAATACGCCCTCACCCAATCCAAGTCAAGCACAATCTATTACTCTCCTTTCAACATCTTCTCCTTTTATTTTTAACTCTACTTCTAATCCTATTAATTCCTCACCACCTCAACCCATTCCAATAATTACCAATAATCACCCCATGATCACTCGTGCCAAAGTTAGGATTTTAAAACCCAAACCTATTTATTCCCTTATCACTCTTTGAACCCACTTTGTATAAAGAAGCTAGTCAATACCAAGTTTGGCGTGATGCCATGCAGCTTGAATACCAAGCTCTTTTAGCCAACAACACCTTGAAACTTGTACCTCCACTAATGAAACACTATAACCTTATCAATTGCAAATGGGTGTATCAGTTAAAATAATGAGCGGATGGCAGTATTAAATGCCATAAAGCTCGACTCGTCGCAAAGGGTTACAATCAAGAAAAAGGTATGGACTTTGATGAAACATTTAGTCTCATTGTTAAACCTACTACTATACGCATTGTTCTCACCATTGCTCTTTCTCATGGCTGGCCCATTCACAAACTAGATGTTAAAAATGTATTTTTACATAGACATCTTGATCAGGAGGTATACATGATGCAACCGCAAGGTTTTATTGATCCTAAATACCCTAAATTTGTTTGCAAATTACAACGGGCTCTCTATGGCTTATGATAGGTACCACATGAATGGTTTCAATGCTTCACTTCATCTCTTCTCCATATTGGCTTTATTGGTTGTAAATCTTATTACTCCATGTTTATGTATAAGGCAATTGATGGGATGGCTATTTTACTCCTTTACATTGATGATAATGTTTTGATGACATCCTCTTCTTTGCTTTTTAACTATTTTCTTCATCATTTGAAAGCTACATTTTCAATGACTGACATGGGTGCTTTACATTATTTCTTAGGAATTCAAGTTATCAACAATGCCCATGGATTATTTTTATCTCAGTCCAAGTATACTAGTGATCTACTTGCTTGAGCCAATATGCAAGGAGCCAGCCCCGTTAACACTCTAATGACTCCACATTCTTCCTCTACCACTCAAATGGGAAATTTTCATAATCCAAGTATATATCGCAGTATTATTAATGCCTTACAATATTTGACCTTCACCTGTCCTGACATCACATATGCTATCAACACCATCTGTTAATACATGCATGCACCCTTAGATTTGCATTGGCAGTGGGTTAAACGCATTTTGCGTTATCTTAAAGGCACTATCACATGCAACTCTCCAAGTGTTCCTCGACTACAATAATAACTTTTAGTGATGTTAATTAGGCTAGATGCCCAAAAACTTGTTGTTCAACTATGGGTTATTATGTCTTTCTTGGTTCCAATCTCATATCTTAGATTTGAAGTAGCAACACACAATCTCAAGGAGCAATGTAGAATTGGAGTATCGCGCCTTAGCTACTGTTGTGGCTGATGTTTATTGGCTACTCTCTCTTTTACACGAGTTATTTATTTCCATTCGCTTGCTTGTTAAGATATTTTGCAATAACATATCAGCTTATCTTGCATAAAATCAAGTTAACCATGCTCACACCAAACACTTGGAAGTCGATCTTCAATTTGTGCGAAAAAGAGTGCTTTGGGGTGATATTCAGGTCTTACATATTTCCAGGAAAAAATAACTTGCTGACATCTTCATAAAAGGTGTCCCCACAGCTTATTTTCTTCATATGCAGACCAATTTGGGTGTTCACCATGTATAGATTGCGGGGGGATAATAGGAAATTTATTCATGGTTAATGTAATTACAATCTTGTACATGGTTATATATGTAATTTGTATCTTATACATCAATATAAATATATGTCTTGGGGTCTCATATTCATTAAGAGACTCTTATTTTTTATAAGAATGCCTTATTTTGAAAAAATTAAATGATTTAATTTTTATTTTTTAATTATTTTAGCTGTAAAGTTTTAAGAATAACTATTTTTAACACTTTATTATTATTTCTATCGAAACCTTACAATTAAAATTAAGTTACAATTGTAATAAATTCATTTAATCTTCTTAATTTCACTTTAAAAATCAAATTATTCACTTTTGTAGCATTTGATTTCAAAAATAAACATTTTTTAAAGTTATTTAAAGGAAAAATAATTAAAGTAAGTGCAAAAAAGTGAATTTAAAATAAAATCAATGAAAATTTATAACTTAATTTTGATTTAATTTATTAATAGAGGCATGTATAGGTGTTAAAAGTTTAGTCAACATTGGTTACTTAAAATGATAGAATCCACTACCAAAAAAAACCCTAGCCACCTTTTTTTTTTTTTCTCTTTTCTAATTAGTTCTTATTTTTCATTATAACTTTCTTTTTGGCCACCGCCGATCATCTTTTTGATCGGCGGTGGTCCCTTCTATTTCTATTATATTTGTTCATTGAATAAATACAGATATTTAATCTATTTGTCTTTTGATTAAAATTTTGAATCTTCCTTCATGGAGTTCTTACCCTTAGTGGATTTTTTATTGTTTTCCTTTATGAAATTTGGATATCTCCTTATTGTAAATTTTCTATTTATATTTTTGCAATCAGACTCATTTAAAGACTAGAAAGTCGATTTACAGCTAAATAAAAACGATGAGTAGAGCGTACAGATTGCCGAGTTATAAGTTAGAAGAGCTTTGTGAATGTGATTGAGGAATAACAATAAAAAATTTTATAATTTTAGTGATATTTTATTTTCATATTTCTTGATTGTACTATTATTTTCTATTAGTCTTTCATTAAGATGTACTTTTACTCTTAAATGAATGAAAAATTCATTCTTTTAAAAAAAAAAATTAGTCAACATTAAAATTTAAAATAATTAAAAAATTGAGGTACTAAATTATTTTTTAATATCCAAACAGAGAGACTAAATTATTTCACCTTTATAAAATATAGAGGGCTGTTATAATTTGATATGAATGAAAAATGTTATCGGTCACATTCATAAGAACTTGGATAAAGATATTTACACATGGGTTGGTTAAATAGATAAGATTTACATCAAACTAAAACTATATGCAAACAAACTACATAACAAGTTTTGTTTGACTAACAAGGGCTAAATATGTTTGACATAAGAAATTTACAGAAAAATTCTTCTGAAACAAATTTGAATTTCAAATAAGAGGGTAAAGAGTGCGAATCAATTCAAATCTTAGGGAAAAAAGTAATCTGCTGTAAAATGAAATTTTCAATAGTTAAAATATTAAATTTTTGGCTTAGACAGTCCTGAATTTATAGTAGTAAAAATTGTCATATTTGAAAGATTTTATGGGTGCATTATTCTATATCATTCAATGCGTTTAGAAATAATTTTTTTTGGATATTGTCTAAGAATATTGTACTCTTTCTCTCTTTTTCTATATATATATAGACACACATGTATTTTTCTTATCAATTAAGCTAAACTAATTTCAACTAAAAATTTAATTAATTGTAAACAAGAAGTCAAATTTTGGAGGGGAAGAGGGGATCTTTATTTTTATACAGAAATTAGTGTGTTGATATGCATTCATCACACCTTTTAAACACTATTATCTACCACAATCCTAGCACCCACTAGTTGGTCAACCCTTTTGGTTGCACCTAGCTCCAGGAGTATCAGAAAAGAGGAATGTTAAATTTTAGCATGATGTGTGTGTGTATGGATTGGATGTTAATTTGTGGCTACTACAAAGAGCTTTTCAGAAATTAAGACATTCTTATGTTCGGATATTTAATAGTGGTATGATAGATTTATATATTGGAGCATTTGCATTAATCTTTAATTTAATTTTAAAATTTCTTATTAGCTTGTAGATATAGAACATAGAAAAGGACAGAAATAATATTGTCATAGTATATTATGAAAAATCTGCCTTGCTATCCAGTGCTTTTTACCAATTTGGGGTAAAAAAAAAAATTGTTATTCCCTTTAAGGTGGTTTTAAATTAATTCCAAATTTAAAATAAAAAATAACTAAATTTTTTTTTAAAAAGATTAAAAATCATTTCCGTCATTAAATGACAAAACGCTTCCTTCAATATAGCAATGGCTTGCTTTTTTTTTTTTTTTTTTTTTTTTTTTTTTTTTTTTTTTTTAACTTCTTCGACAGCCATTTTTTCTTGGGCTAAACTCTAACAGAACTGCCACGGCACAGTCCACAAAAATATTTGTTGGACCATGATTTTTATTTCTTTTTTTAAGGTTTAAAACCAACTCAGAAGTCACAATAACATTTTCTGTTGTCTGTCAAAAAAAAAAAAAAAAACATTTTCTGTTGGACCATACATGTATGGCAAAATGATAATCATTTTATCAAAATAATTTCCTTCAATCAACTTGCATGAATACAATTGATCAATTATTAAGTACTCATTTTTCAATTATATGCATGAAATTAATGATTGATTTGCATGAAATTTAGTGCATTTTTATTAGCCTTAAAACGTTCCTACTGCATTCACAACTTCCAACTTATTTTGCAATGACTTTACAACAAGAAAAGTGGCCAACAAATTAAAAAAAAAAAAAACATTGAATGACTATTAAAAGTTCATCATTTTTAATTTTAATATTATTATGCAGGACTCATGCATGAATTTGTATGAGTATCGTTTAATTTGCTTAACTTTTTTAAGTTTTATTTTTTAAATATTATAATGATTATTATAAATTAATTATAATAATTTTTAAAATAATATCAAATGGACCTATTATTATTATTTTTTATTTTTTAATTATAATATTATTATCATTAATTTAATTTATTATCATTATTTATTTATTTTATACATTGTGTGTGCTTGTGCTAAGTTTTTTTTTATTTTTTATTTTTAATTATTAGCATGATCACTCACTTAATTATTAACTAATAATTAACTAACTTATCATATTATGCTACCAAATTGAAATGGCATGCATAGCATGAAATTTTATACAAAACTATTGGCTTGACGTACGTTGCTTTTCCTATTCTTGCATTAACTTGCAAAGGGGTGGCCAACACAAATAAAAAGAAAAAAATATTTTAATATCAACTACGCCATATGAGATGATGAAGGTAATTAAAATTTTTTAAAAAAAATTTAAATCCTATGGCAGAAATGGGCTCTCCACTATTTCAACTAACGGAATTTTTCTTATCAATTGATATCAACAAAATTCATTCTAAATTGGTATTAAATTTTTAAAATATCCTAAATATGAAATTACTTTAAAAACCACCTAAAATGGGAAAAAAGTTTTTTTTTTTTTTTCTTAAATTGGTAAAAAACCCTGTTATCCATGTGATGAAGTATATGATAAGCATCAGCTCCACAATCAACTCAAAATCTCACCAACGGCTAGTTGTCCCTCCAAGGAAGGGTCATTATATGGTGTCATATCATCAAAAAATGACCTACACTTATAAGGTGGAACATGTTACTGTTTTTTTTTCTTTCATTTACCCATTTAAACAGTAACCTCAAAACTAATTTATTGGATAGTTTTTTTATTATTATTATTATTTTTTTTTTGGCATTTCAAAATTAGGGTTTGAATTTGGGAATTTCTTTGCATTATAAGCACATTTCATGGTTAACATTCGACAACCGTGAGTTGTGTCATCATGAGTTGGAAGATAGCTACCACATACTTAGATTCTGTTCTTTTGCTCAAGAGGTTCGGGTTCGTTCATCGCTCCCTGTCTTTTGTTGTTCTCATGATTCTGTTATGGATTGGTTTGGTTATTTATTTTCCAAATTGGATTTAGAAAGTCAAGCTCTGATCTCGATCATATGTTGGCAATTATGGAATTACCGGAATAAACGTCTATGGAAGCATAAAAGCAGGTTTGCTAACCATTTGCTTAGTTCGGCTAGTAACTTGTTGTTTCAATGGCGACAAGCAGCTCATGATGTCTCTGCAACAACTGATATGTAGACTGGTAACAATAGCGGTAATGTTGTCTGGTGTCCTCCACCAGTGGGTTGGCTGAACGTTAATATTGATGCATCTGTTTTTCCTGGTACAAACAGAATTGGAATAGACTTTTGTGTACGTGATTCTTCTGGTCATTATGTCACAAGCTTTTCTTACTCACTTCAAGTCTCGGTCACACCAAGAGGAGCTGAAGCCCTGGCTCTGAGGGAAATATTGAGTTGGCTTAAGAAAAATCAATTTGACCGGTGCGTTTTAGAATCTGATGCCCAGCAACTGGTTCGTGCTTTGAATTCGAAAGGAGATTCATTGCCTTTTGGTCTAGTAGTAGAGGATTGCCGTGTTTTGTTAAACTACTTTAGTGAAGTAGTAGTTCATTTTATTTACAGATCAGGGAATGGTGTGGCACATCCACTTGCACGGGCTGCCCATTCTGTGTCTGATTTTAAGGAATGGGGTAACCATTTGCAGCAATCTAGTCAGCAATGAACTCGTCATGTCATGTGCTGGCAGTATCTGCCTAACTCTAGTTTGTGCATGTGTACTGTAACCATGTTGCCAGCACTAATAACATTCTAATCTAAGATTACCCCATCTACAACATCACTGCAACCGAATTTCGTTGAATTTAAACCTACAAGACAATTTTTAGCGAAAAATTGCTATTCATGCAGCAAGATACAAGAAGCTATACTTCGACTATGTTGGTTTTGCTTATTGACCGTCATGGACCATATTGGATCTCAAATCAGGGAACAAGAACATGACGTTCAAAATCTGCATCACGCTGAATTTGAAGGAATTGTTTGAACAAGAGTATCATTATCGCCAAAAAAATTTGGAATTTATAGCAAGTTTGACAGCTGAGATGTCCATCACTGTTCAAAGTTAGCAATGATTTATGTTTCTACAAAATTTGTGGATGACACACACACAAAAGTACCAATTGATAAACAAAGCTTCTTCTGTCGAATGCACTGATTGACTCTTTTGATATCGTTATTGAGACCAATTCTTTCATGAATTTGCATCAATGAACATCTTATCCAACTCAAGATTTTTTCACATCAAAATTTACTCCCAAATACGTATCCAGCACATTCTTGAATCCAGCACATTCTTGAATGCCTGCAACAAGGATGTCAGATTTAAATTTTAATTTCCAGTGCATTATTGAGTTCGAATCCCTTATCACAAGTGCATGGGTCAACAAGTAATAAAGTGAGAGTTAAATATTGTTTCCTCAAAGAATGATATTAAATACCTATTAGTCTTAATCGTAATTGTTTAGAGCTTGCAATTGCAATTTGAATAAAGCAAATAAAGAATTAAATAACAAATAAACAAAAGAATATAAATCAAGCAATTGCTAATCAAATTAATAAAGGAAATGAATCAATGGAAAGGCTTGTTGTTGGGAGATTAAGCACCACATTTTCATTAAGTTAATTTGATAGAATAGATCAACTTCTCAATGCATATCTCAGGTTTTTCAACAATCATTGAGTACTCTTTCTCAAGTAGCTACTCAACTCAACAAGCATCAATCAATTGAGATTCATAAACATAGCTTAATTCTCATCATCACTAAGAATATAAACCAACATCAAGCATGTAAGCCATTAGGCAAACCCCATAAGAGAATTAGATAGGATTAAGCTTCTCAAGACATATAATCAATCTAACATGTGCTTCTGGGTCTATTAGATCCACAATTCTCATTGTGTAGATCTAAACTAGAGTTATATCTAGCTACAATACAACATTCAATAAGATTAACAAACACAATATGCTTTTAAAAGGCAATAGCAATCATCAAATTAACATTAAATCCAATGGGTCTCAAAATTCCAATAACAATAAAGTACTTAACCAAACCTGGCTATATAATCCATCATTCAAATATTCAAATGCAAAATAAGAGATTAGAAATAAAAAGGGAGTGAGAAATGGTTATCAAGAAGCTTGGTCTTCAATGGGTCTCCTTCCTTAGCTTCTTTTTCTCCTCTTTCTTTTTCCTCCTCTACTTGCTTGTATTGGTCTGTCATGTATGAATGAGAGAGTGTGTAGAATGTGTAATCCCCAAGCAATTTTATGTCATTTGTCCTTTATAGCCTCTTCTAGAAAATGTCCTTTCACCTCCCTTGGATTTTTTCTGTAAATAAGTACATCTGAGCATGTTCTATGCTGAAAATGTGCTACCTGCGATCACACATAAGTCGTGCTTGCTGCAAAAGGGCCTCTCATGAAAGGTTCACAATTGCTAATGATCCGAGCTTATGATAGAAGTTATGGCTAATAGGAATCTATGATCGTGCATGAGACACGATTACAAAGGCCTCAATATCACTTTGGGGCTATAACTTGGTTTTCCCATGATCGAGCATGCAGTTGCAATCACAACAGAAGGTCTACTCTATTGTTGCTCTATTTCCTTCCTTTTCTTTTCTTCTCATCTTTACCATTTACCTCCTTTACTGTTTTTCCCTATAGAATTCAAACAAAATTTAAAAGTATCTAATTCTATATGCTTTCCTATACTAATTAAAATGAATGAATGAATTTAATATTAAGTCCTAATTCTATATGAAATTTGGCACCAACAAATACCCCACACTTGAATATTTGCTTGTCCTCAAGCAAAACTCAAAAACACAAACTATCAATGCAATGGACAAAGTGTAAATTTCATCAAGCACACATCACAATCTTCTCTTAATAACTAGTTTACAAATCTCAAAAACAAAGTTAACAAATCAAGTTAAGAAATATAATTACCAAGTGAAAAGCATGTTTTTAACTCACAATGACATAAATATGAGTCAAAGATTTAAGAAGAGTACAAATGAAAGAAAAAGACTCCAATCTAAGATAGTTTCTAATTTGACATGTGGAAATCAACTCTATCCTTTTTTTTTTTACCAATTTTATGCTTTTCTTCCCTCTCTTAGTAGTTACCCGTCTTTTTTGAACTACTCAATGTGAGCACCTCAAGAGGGTTTTTTGAATACTTGTACTCTTTTGCAAGAGCATTAGAGTAGATGGAATTTGAGTTCCTTAGAAAAAAAATTTCTTTTTCTTTTTCTTTTTCTTTTTTCTTTCTTTTTGGAAATGGAAAAGAGTATTTTTACAACTCCTTTTACATACAACTAAAGCAACCCTAGAGAGGAGCTTAATTCATTTAGTATACTATTTCCCAAAACAACAACTCAATCATCATGATCAAGTGAGCAACAACGTGCATTAAGTTGATTAAACAATAAAAAACTTTCTCAACTCAAAATGTCAATTAAGTTTAAAAGAAATTAAACTAATCATTAAAAGAAGATTGAACACATAAGCTCAATAATATCACAAACATACATAAAATTCATCATAAAAATAATCATGAAAAATTCAAGTACTTAGCATCAAAATTCAAAAATTTTTGCCAAATTTTCACAAATGCAAATGCAATGCATGATATCCTAAAAATGTAAAAATGAAAAATGAGTTCCCCCCTAAACTTGAATGACACATTGTCCTCAATATGTGTGGGGTACCTAATATGCACATGTATAGTATATATAATATGCACAAACATATAAAAAACAAAACATAAAATTCACAAGCAAAAATTATAAACATGAAATGTATACAAAATAAGACTAAAAATAAAAAACTAAAACTAGGGAAAAGAAGTTTACTTCCCTTGATGAGGAGAGTTCAGAGGTGAAGGTGCCTTAGGCTTTTAAGGAGATTGTGAGGGAAGATTTTCATAACACGTGGCCTTGAAATACTTTTAAAACTTAAAATGGTGGTAGGACATCTCGCTCTCCATGTCAATAAGGCGGTCATTAAGTTCATGGTACTTATCTTCTATCAATTTCTTATGGTACTTGTCTTTATACTGTTAGCCTTAGGGTTCAAACCCAAGAGACAATTTCTTTAAAATCTGCATTGTTAGCCTTTAGGTACAAACCCAAGAGGTCAAATTTTTTTTATTCTAGGCCATTAGCATCGGGGTATAAACCCAAGAGGCCATCCATAATTCTCTTTAAATTCTCATTTTTCATAAATTCCTCCTTCTTTTCAAATTTTCCCTTTTTCGTCCCTATATATATAAAAAACCTTTTTCTTTTGTTTTTCTTATCCCCTTTTTCTTTCTTTCTTTCTTCCCTTTCTCTTTCCGCATTTCTTCATTTTCAAAAATAGATGTCACTCGGACTACTGATCTTCTGGGGTGGGATTCTATGGCACCTCCTATACATCCTCTGCAAACTCTTGGATTCTCTATAACAGACACCATTCCCCTGACTGCGGATTTAGGCACCCACATCTGTGCATTGGTGTCCTGAGAGGTTAGTACCCGAATCAATCAATGTTTTCTGTAAAATAGCATCGAGGTAGGATTAATAAGTGTTTATTCATTATTAAAAATGAGAATGAAAGTGATTAAATCAAAAAAATTATGAACTAATCAATGCTCTCTATGTTACTAAGGCGTTGCCTCATCGAAGAGGTGATTGCCTCTTCGATGAGGTGTCGCCTATTCATACTAAAGCGAATGCCCCTTCATCAAACGCATTAATTTTGAGAGCGAGATAATGAGGCATTGCCTATTCTCGTTAAAAAGGCGACACCTATTTAACAGAGTTTTGAATATCTGTTTTCAATTTTAAGTAAATTACAATAATATTCAATTTCCCTGTTTATCTTGTAGCATAATGCACACACCTTTAAAGGTGCTGGGAATTTTAGTGGTGCTCGGGTCTAGTATGATAAGCTCATAGATGATGTTAAGGACCATATTCAAGATATAGGATTTGAGGATTTTATCCTATCTCTCATAGATACTTAGGGATGTATTAATCATCAAGCACTTTATGCATTAATAGAGAGATGGTTTGATACCACTTATACATTCCACCTTCCATTTAAAGAGCTCACTATGGACCTTGTATCCTTTACCACTCTTATTGGGATTACATGCACAGGTAAGGTAGTTCCTTTTGATATAAGCCTTCATTGAATGACACCAGATCGAGTTGCCTACATCATCCTTTGGCATGGTCTCGAACATAAAGGGGGCTTATACCATAAAGATTAAGTCCATTCAAAGTCATTATACTCGGGCACTAGTTGAGGTAGCTACTACACCTCACAAGATTGGCTAGGTGTTAAGAGCTTTCCTTATATACCTATTAGGCATAACTCTCTTTGCTAACATCACCAGCTCTATAGATCTATTGTTTCTAATGCCATTAAGAGACCTAGATCTGGTGTCTTCTTATGATTAGGGCAGTTGTGCACTAGCTTATCTATACTAGAGTATGGATGAGGTTATGTGATAAGCTAGATGCTTATATGGATTATGGCATGTTATACTAGTTTGTGTCTCTCTCTTCTTTTTGATTTATTAATCAACATGATTATTTATTGACAATCCTTTTTTATAGGTCTAGGCTTTGGAGCTTGAGCTGATTCATAGTATAGTTCGTGTCGAAAATGCTCCTTTCCTTGCTTTGGTAAGATAAGGTGCTAGCCATTCATGGAATAGATATTTGGCTCATGTGCAAGTGCATCATGAGCAGTTAAACACATTGACCTATTATGAGGTACCTACGAAACACAAAATCATTATTAGTAATTATTGTAGGTGGTAAGGTTTAGCGAGAGCCTAAATTTTTGGCAACCATGACACTATGTGGACTTAGGGCCCATTAGGAAATACAAAATGGGCTTAAAGCCCAAATTAGAGATGGGAGTCCCCACCTAGATGAAAGCTAGGACACACTTTACATCAATTAGATCCCACAGAGAGCCCAACAGTCATCCTCAAATATTAGGTTTAGAAACTAAGCACTGGCTTTTGGAATGCCTGCCCAACCTTGTAATTAGCCTTCATTTGTGTTTTGTATTTTATTACCTTTAGTTATTTAATTATTTCTTTATTAACATGCAAATTATAGTTGCCTCCAAATAATTGTCCAATTTTACACTTAGGCCTAAGTTTGCATATTATACTATTTTCATGTCCATAAGCCCAGCATACATTAAAATATAAGATAAACAACTAAATAAAAAACCCATACAAAGAAAGGGGGAAAGGAGAAAGGATTACAAGCATATAATCATGGAAATAAATAAAATAAAATAAACCAAATAAAATAAACATGCAAAGAAATGAGGGAGGAGAATATATTAAAACCCTTTTGATTATGCAAAATAATAAAAACAAAATCAACAAAATAAATAAATCCTAAAGGTCTTCTAAAATTGGAGAAATAACTTAGTATTTGATAAATCACCCTAATTATTCATGTAAAAGTAAAAGCATTAATCTCCATAACTAAAGTAAAACCTACAAAATGAAACCACCAAGTTAATCTTACAAAAATAAAACACAAAACAAATAAAGATCATAAGTAAAGAACTTAATTAGGCAAAATATCACAATCATTATAACATATATATTTAAAAAGAGGGTAAAGGTAATTAACAATGGGAAGGGTGTACGAATTAGACACGAGTCGACATGCTTATGTCGACTCTTCACCCCCTGCCTTTGTCATAAGTCGACACTTATGTGATGACTCGGCATAGACCTGACTCATAAATAAATATGTTTTTTTTAATTAAATCAAGTCATATAAGATAAAATAAAAAGATGTATGAAATATAAGTAGAAAGAAGAATTGCAAGAAATTTAAATAATAATAAAATAGATACTATTAATATTGTAAATACTACTACTACTACAATGTGGGTTAAACAAATCCAAAGATAATAAAATGACATAAAATAAAATAAGATACCAAAATAAAGAAATTGTGTAAATATTACCTTACTAAATTTACCAAATTATGGTGTAGAGAGAGGGTATTGGATAAGAATAGGAAAGTAAATATGTGAAGAAAAGAAAAGAAAAGAAAATAATGGAAAGAGAATGGTGGAATTCAGTTAGGTTAGGGGGAATACATTATTTTTGAATGAATGTAATTGAGGAGTATACTCACTTACACATAACTTACTTGAAATGCATCATGTTGACAAGCATCAATTTTCTTTTTCTCATATATCTTTTTTTTAACTGTATCCTCATCCATTATTGAAAAGCTAGTTACTCGTATTATGGCTATAGTTTCCCTAAGGCTACTTCTATCCTTAAAAACTGAGTTTAAATTCTTATCATCTTAGCATTAAGCATAGTTATAAAGTTGACTAAACATTCTCTAGATTATGAAAATAATAAAAAGAGACAAAAAGAAAAATGTAAAACTTATACTAAATGAAACTTTAGAATTCTACCAATTGAGCATAAAAAGTTACTACTTAACCTAACATAAAAATAAAACTTCAATCATAATCAAAATGAACTTAGAAAAGAAACTACTAATGAATGTAGAGAAGATAAAATTATGAAAAATATAGCATAGACACACATGCAACTTACAAAAGAAACTACTAATGTTTTTTTCCTAGTATGCAAAATTCCAGAATCTGAGAACTATTTGAATTAACATCCAAAGTGGTATAGAATTTAGTAATAAACTCTACATAAGTATCATCATTCATAAACATAAATTTTTTAGCCCATAAGTTATCAACATTTGATTAAAGGAATCATTCATACCCACATCATTAAGAAGAGAATTAGGAATATACTTACAACCTATAATTTTCTAGAACTTAATGGTGGTGAATTTAGCACCTTCCTCATATGTAAGGATAGGAAATTTGGTCTTATAAGTAAGTGAAAGATTCTCTTCCTCTCAATGCTCTTCTTCAATATGTGGCCTTTTAGATGATGAACCCCTTATTTTACCCATCTTCAAAATCAACAATGTTAAAGTAACAAAAGGAGTAGTGTGGAAAAGATAAAGAAAATGGTGAGCATAATGGTTATTGGATAAGAATAGGAAAGTAAATGTGTGAAGAAAAGATAAGAAAAAAATAATGGGAACATAATGGTGGAATTCAGTTAGTTTAGGGGGAACATAAAAAGGCAAAAGTTAGAATACGAAAGAAATGATAATAAGATGAAAAAGAAGAGAAATGGTAAGAATGAAATGTATGGGAATTCTAAAGAAGATGTAAAGGATTGAGTGTAGGTGTAAGTAGAGAATTAAAAATGTGAGTATAGGTATAAATAGAGAATATATAGCCTAATAGCCATATATATATATAGTTATTAGGCTAGGGAGTAAGTTGATTGTGAAAGGTCGTGACCTTTCTTGGAAAGGAACATGACTTTTCAAAAATTTTAGTATAATTTTGGGTGTTGGTTATAGCAAAAGACAAATAAAAATGTAAAGTGAGAAGGAGAAAGTATATATATATATATATATATATATATATATATATATATATGAACTATCAAATAACAACGAAGGAAATAGATATATGTATGTGTGTGTGTGTACTATAAAGAGGATGAAGATGGCATAAGTCGACACTATTGTGCCGACTCGGCACCTTGGCTTGCTAGAATGAGTAAGCACCACTGTGCCAACTCAGCATACTAGCTCATTTAAGAAGAGTAATCACTAAAGGACAACTCTACATGACTCACCTCTGTAATGAGTCAACACCATTGTGCTGACTCGTCACACTACATTACATACCTTGTACATGTATACTTAATAAAAATAAATTGAGCATAAATGAAATATACTTAAAGAAAAATTTTATGTATGTGTGCTTTATAAATAAACTATAATGTAAAATATAAATATAAGAGAAGATTAACCTAAATTTAAATAAATGCAATATTAGAATTATTAATAAAACTATAAATACTTCTAATATTAAAGTGTGGTTCAATTAATTCTAAATATAATAAAACACAAAAATGTAATAAGATGTAATAATACCTAAATAAAATGTGTAATCATGACCTTACTAAATTTAACAGTCTATAGCTTGACTTTGGCAAAATTAGAGTGTAGAGAGATAGATTGACCGACCTTGATCAATTGCTTCACCGATCAAATATGGCTTAAAATGATGTCCATTAACCTTAAAAGTTTCCCCCTTATTATTAGCAATGTCAATAGCTCCAAGAGTATGAACCCTGATAACCTTAAAAGGACCCAACCATCTTGACTTCAACTTACTGGTAAATAACTTCAACCTTAAGTTATAAAGTAGAACAAATTCTCCCTCATTAAATTCTTTTTCAGCTATATGGTTATCATGCCACAATTTAGTACGATCCTTAAACAACTTTGCATTTTCATAAGCATTCATTCTTAACTCCTCCAATTGACTGAAGTAACCTTTTCATAGCCATTTTCTTTAAATCAAAATTCAAAGCCCTTGTTGCCCATAGGGCATCATCTAACTTCAATGCCCAATATTTCCTTAAATAAGAAACCATTTTCTCAAGAATCCATTTAATCTTTTTATTACTCACCTTAATTTTCCCACTTGTTTATGGGTGATACAGGGTGGCAACCTTGTGTGTTACCCCATACTTTTTCAAAAGGGCCTATATTACTTAATTATAAAAATGTGAACCTTTATCACTAATAAATTCTCTAGGGGTACTAAACCTTGGAAAATTTATTTTCTTAAGCATTTTCTTAACAACCTTTGCATCATTAGTAATGGTTGGTATTGCTTCTACCCACTTTGAGACATAATCAACTATGACCAAGATATATTTGTAGCCTAAAGAACTAGAAAAAGGACCCATGAAATTTATGCCCTAAACATCAAAAATCTCAACTTCAATAATTACCTTTAAAGGCATTTCATGTTTCCTAAATAAATTACCCATTCTTTGGCACCTATGACATTTTAGCACAAAATCTCTAGTATCATTAAATAATGTAGGCCACTAAAAACTAGCTTAAAGTACCTTTGAAGCTATTTTTGATGTACCAAAGTGGCCACCTACATCCAAGGAGTGACAATTTCTCAAAACATCATGAACTTCATCTTAAGGAATGCACATTCTAATCAAATCATTTGCACACCTCTTATAAAGCAATGGCTCCTCCAATAGTAGAATTTACTATCATGTAAAAACTTTTTCCTTTGTCAATAATCCATCCCATAAGGAAGAATACCACTCATAAGATGGAAGTTCCTTTGATGCCAAAAGTAAGTAGATGTTCACCATAAAATGTCTCATTAATTAGCACACCATCATCATGTTTCATTAACACCTCTTGATCTAGCCTTAATAGATGATTTGCTACAAGATTTTCACTTCCTTTCTTATCTCTCACTTCCTAATCAAACTCTTGAAGCATTAAAATCCACCTTAGGAGCCTAGGTTTTACATCCTTCTTGCTGAGAAGATACTTAAGAGCAGCATGGTCTGAATACACAATCACCTTCTACCCTACAAGATATGCTCTAAACTTGTCAAATGCATAAAAAAATAGTAAGTAATTCCTTCTCCATACTGGTATAGTTTATTTGAGCATCATTAAGTTGTTTGCTAGCATAGTAGATCACATAAGGCTTGCCTTCTTTCCTTTGTCCCAAAATAGCCTCCATTGTAAATTACTTGCATCACACATAATTTCAAATGGTTGCTCCTAATTAGGTGGCTGCAAAATAGATGTTGAAACAAGAGCTCTCTTCAAGGCTTCAAATTCATTAAGGCATGCCTCATTAAACTCTAAATTAGCATCCTTAGCAAGTAGTTTGCATAAGGCTTTGCTATCTTGGAAAAATTTTGATAAACCTTCTATAAAAAATTGCATGACCAAGAAAGATCCTTATATCCTCAACACACCTTGGTGGTGGCAAATTAGCAATCACTTCTATCTTTTCTCTATCAACTTTAGTACCTCTTCTTGATACTGAGTGCCCAAGAACAATTCCTTCTTGTGCCATGAAGTGGCACTTTTCCCAATTGAGCATTAATCCATGCTTCATGCACCTATTAAGGACTTTAGAAAGATTCTCTAAATAATTTGCAAAGTTAGTTCCATAAACACTAAAGTTATACATGAAAATTTCCATATAATCATCTATTAAATCATTAAATATTGAAAATATGCATCTTTGGAATGTAAAGGGAGCATTACATAGGCCAAAAAGCATATGCCTAAAGGTAAAAGTATCGTATGGACAAGTAAAAGTAGTCTTAGCTTAGTCTTTGAGATGAATAGGAATTTGGTAAAATCCAATAAGCTCATTAAGATAACAAAAATAAGAAAAATTCCCTAATTTCTTTAGGACTTGATCAATAAAAGGTAATGGAAAATGATCTTTTCTAGCTGCTTTATTTAACTTCCTATAGTCAATACACATATGTCAACCTATGATAGTCCTAGTAGGCACTAAATCATTATGTTCATTTTGCCTAATGGTCAAGCCTCCTTTTTTAGGAACAACTTGAATAAGGCTTACCCATTTATTATCACTAATGGAATATATTATCCCATTCTCAAGCAACTTAAGAACTTCCTTTCTAACCACTTCCTTAAGAGTAGGATTTGGCATCCTTTGAGCATTAACGATAAGCTTGGCATCATCCTCTAAAAGGATTCCATGCATGCAAATAGTTAGGCTTAGTCCTTTTAAATAATTAATTGAATATCCTATTACACCCTTATTTTTGCACAAAACATCTCTTAAAGTATTTACCCCATCATTAGGTAATAAGGAATTGACAATAAAAGGAAAATGAGATTTAGAATCAAGAAATGTGTACCTTAAAGTGGAGGGTAAAGGTTTGAATTCTAAGTTGGGTACTTTACTTATTGAGGAAGGCTTAGGATCATCCTCCTTCCTTAATGGCTCAAATCTTTGATGCCTATAACGAAAGGCATATGGAATTTATTCCAACATTTTTACACAAGCTACAACCTCCTTTTTGGAATATTTCTCATTAGCCCCTTGTGATAGAGAATTTGCTAAAGGTTCTTAACTTAAACACTCATGGACAATGTCATTTACACATTCATCAATGGTATCAAGTGAATTAATCCTTTCACAAACTTCAATAAGTGGTATTGTCTTAATCATCTTGAAGATAAAAAATAATAGACTCATTGTTCACTTCCATTTTAATACCTTTTTCATGTTAATGACTACTCCCACTATCACAAAAAATGGCCTCCCTAACAATATAAGAATTTTGGGGTCCTCTTTTGTGTCCATCACAATAAAATCTACAAGAATAATAAACTTACCCACTTAGTGGGTACATTCTCAAGCACACTAAGTGTATACTTAATAGATTTATCTACCATAGATAGACACATGGTAGTAGGCTTCAAATCACCAACATCTATCTTCTTGTATATTGAATAAGGCATTAAACTCACACTTGCACCTATATCACATAAAGCTTTGTTAAATGAAATATCACTAATTCTACAAGGAATAGTAAAACAACCTAGATCTTTGAGTTTTGGTGGAGTCTTTGTGAACATTGCCTTAAACTCTTCAATAAGTAAAAAAAGCCCATAACCTTCAATCTTACCCTTGTGACTCACAATGTCCTTCAAAAATTTACCTCAATAAGGCATATTTCTAATAGCATCCATAAAGGGTATGGTAATAGTTATGTCCTTCAAATGATTAAGAAATCTACCAAATTGCTTGTTAAGATTGCACCGTATGAACCTCTAGGGAAAAGGTAAGGTTCTAAAGTCAATATACGACTCATGTTTCTTACTTTATTCCTCTTGAATATTGTTCTTTTCCACACCATAACCATCATCCTTTTTATCCTTCAGACCATCATCTACTTTTGTATCCGCCACACCCTCATCATCATCCTCAATCATAACCTTTTTCTTACTTGATGAAGCACCTTCAACTTCCTTACCACTTCTCAAGTTTATCGCTTGACAAGAATCTTTAGGCTAAAATTTAGGTTGAATAGTTAGTCTTCCTAAAGGTTAAGGAGTTGAGGAGGCTTGTTGAATAATTTGGTTTTCAAGGATTTGATTATGGGAAACAAGTTGATTAATTCTTGCATTGAGTTGCTTGAATTGATCCTCATGTTATTTATTAGTTGTTAATTGTTGGTTTATGAATTTCTCTATAAGACCCTCTAAGTTAGACTTTGGTAGTGGTAGATTAAAAGAAGGATAATTTAGTTTCATAGGAAAATCAGGTGGATTTTATGGTTTAAAATAATTTTGGTTAAGTGGAGGGTTTAGTTGAGAGGATGAATTTGACCATGAGAATCTGGGATGGTTGGTGGTGGTAGATTAAAAGAAGGATGATTTAGTTTTATAGGAAAATCAAGTGGATTTTATGGTTTAGAATAATTTTGGTTAAGTGGAGGGTTTAGTTGAGAGGATGAATTTGACCATGAGAATTCGAGATGGTTTCTCCATTGAGAATTATATGTATTCAAATTCAACCCCCTCTTTGGTTAAAAGCTCTTTACACATAACTCACATCCTTGTTTGTATTAAAACTCATATTGCATTGAGAATACGAATGAGATCCTCCATAAAGCTCACAAATAACATTAGCATTATCAATAGAATTTATTTGAGATTTACTTACCAACTTGGTGAGAGCATCTACCTTAGCACTTAATAAGTTGATGGTGTCAAGCCCCAAAATAACTTTTACTTTTGCCATTGTTGGGTCATCACCCATATATCCTTGAGATGCGAGCTCTTCAAGCAAAATAACAATATCTTTCGCCATTTTATCCATCCATTTCCCACTAGAGGTTACATTGATAATATTTCTACTCTCATCCATCAATCCATTATAGAAAATTTAAGGGATCATCTAATCAGGCAAGCCATGGTATGGGCATTGCCTTTGAAGCTCCTTGAATCTTTCCTAAGCTATATAGGTTGTTTCACTTCCATTTTGCTTGAAAGTAGTATTCTCATTGCGAAACTTGGATGCCTTAAATGGTGGAAAATATTTATGGAGAAATGCTTACTTCAATTGGTCTTATATTGTGATTGATTCACTAGGCAAACTAACAAGCTAAAGTTATGCCTTGTCCTTAATTGAGAATTAGAAAGTCTAAGCTTTATTGCATCATTTGTCATACTATTTATTTTGAAGGTTGCACACACATTAAGGAAAGTCAATATATGAATATAAGCGTCCTCTCTTTATAAACCTCCAAACTGATTATTTTGCACTATATGGATGATACTTGGCTTGATTTTGAAGTTATTATTAGCAATGGTTGGGGCTACAATCCTACCAAAACTACCCAAGACTTTGGACATGACAAAATCGCCTAATGTTCTTCTTTCCAATATAGCCATATCATTAAATTCCCCTTGATTCAGTCTTCTATGCCTTTGTACCCTGTGTAAATCATGTAAAGTCAATTCAATTTCAAGATCAAAGTTAATAGTATTATCACTAGCACTTCTAGTAAGTGTCATAAAGAGTAAAAATTCAAAATCAAAAAATAAATTATAAGGCAACTTATTATAGATCATAATTATGTAAATAATAATTTATAAAAGCAAATACAAATTAAAACCAAAAATAACTTTTCTCTATCCTAAGTTAATAAAAATTACTAAATCAAATTCCTCAGTAACGGTGCCAAAATTTGATGTGGGTCAAATGTAATACCCTAGTCTCTAAGACTAAGTATAAAGCAAGTAGGGTGTCGAACACTAGGGAATTTAAAGCAATTTTATATTAACTAAGTAGATAGTTAGATGGATAGCTAGAATATTATAATAGAAGATATTTGATGGTTCTAACTAAATCTAAAGTTACTAAATAATTATTAATTACACTATCTAATCTAAATTATCTAATAAGAAATTCAATTAGTGTTTATTAGAACTACAATTTAGAATTAATCAAAGAACTATAATAATTAATAAACATATGCAATGACTAGAGAATATGACCTAAAATCCTTAAAAGCAACTCTTATTGTCAAATAACGGTATTTCCATTTAGAGTCTACAAGCACTCTCATGTCATTGTAGAGATAAACAAAAACCATGAAGTTCCATGCCAATTCTTTAACCCTTCAAAGTGGATTTCTTGTCTCCAAGTACTTTCCTGTCCTTTAAGCGAATTCAATTGTATTTCCACCAAAAATTCCAACTCTCATTGTGAACCCTTAATTAATACATCATATACGGTGATCAAGCATATGTAACATATTTAAGCACTTAATTAAAATCAAATCATTTATGTATTATAAAGAAAAATAAAGATGTAGTTCATAAGGTCAAGTCATCCTTGCAATTCTAATAAATAGGAAATTAGTCAAGAAACATATTGATAAACATAAAGTAAACTAAATATATGAAAAGAGAAAAAGAGATAGATGTTGATGAAATCACCAATCCTCTCAAAGTAGTTACTTGATATCATTTCTAATATTAAAAAAACCCCTTAATCTCTTCCTTTTAACATGTATTTATAGGCTTCTTGGAACTACAATTTATGCCCCTTCAAATGGATTTAAATATGAAAAGGTATGTTAAAGAGGTATGAGGGACGAGTTAGCACCATAGTGTGAACTTGGCACCGAATGGCTCTGTCACGACTCGACACGAGTGTGAAAAGTTGGCACGATCTCTGACTTCATCCTATGGTTGGTGATAAGTTGGCACAGGTGTGATGAGTTAGCACCAAGGCTCACTGTCATGACTCGGCAGTAATGTGTCGAGTCAGCACCCCTATCCGAAGCCTCCTTTATACTCTTCATGCATCATTCTTCATTCTAGTCAATCTGAATACACTTCCATGTATGAATTAAGCCTAATAAAACCTATAAAACACAAAGTTAAGGTAAGAACAATAAAGATAAAAGTAACAATACAATAATTAAACAAATGCAAGTAAAAACTAGCTAAAAGCAAAGCATAACTATCCTAAAGAACTATGCGATTTTGCATCCTAACAGTAACTGTCTGATGAACTCTCTCACTTCTTTCTCAATCTTAGGTGCAGGTATGTATCTAATTGCTTTAACCTTATCTAGGTCCACCTTAATTCTCTTTTGATTAACAATCTGCCCTAGTAGCTTCCCTAAGGTTACCTAAGTACAAACTTCTTAGCCGAAGGTTGTACTTTTTAGCCCTTACCAAGAACTTGTCTAAAGCCGCAAAATGCCCTTCTTTGGTTGAAGACCTCACCATCATATCTTCCATATACACCTCTATTTCTTTATGGATCATGTCATGCAATAAGGTGGTAGCCATTCTCTGATAAGTAGCTCCCATATTCTTTAGTCCAAAAGGCATAACTACATAGTACTAGATTCCCCACTCGGTGGTAAATGACATCTTCAATTTGTCAATTATTGCCATCATTATTTTATTTAACTTGAGAAGCCATCTATGAAGGAATACATTGCACTAGAGGTTGCACTGTCAACCAATGTGTCCATATGTGGTAAAAGAAATTCATCCTTTAGACAAGCCTTGTTCAAATCCCTATAATCCATGCACATCCTAACTCTCCCATCTTTTTTAGTCTCAGGGACTATATTTTCTTACCACTATGTGTCATTCACTACCTCCATAAACTTTGCTTTACACTGCTTTTCTACTTCTTCTTTAATCAAGAGAGCACATTTTGGCCTTAACCTCCTCTTCTTCTACTTTATTGGTGTGATATGAGAGTACATGGGGATTCTATGTTATATAATCTCCCTGTCAATCCCAAGCATATCCTCTAGCCCCAAGCAAATACTTTTTACTTTTTTATTAATAGTTCTTTCATATTTTCTCTCTCATTATGAGCTAAATCAGAAGTAATCAATATATTTTTAGGGTTATCATCTGTGCTTAGATTAAATGATTCAGTTTGCATATATTTAATGTCAAATTTATTCAAGAAATTATCATCGCAACTAAATTAACCATTAGGAAACACATCACATAAGTAAACAAAATTAGATTTCACTGCATTAACTTTGGAAAAGAACAAATCATCAACTTTAAACAAATTAGCCAAAGAAATGTCATAATCATCATAAAAGACATCAACAATAGAGTTCTGAACAAAGGCCTTAAAGTCTAGCTCCTCTTCTTGATCAGCAACATCCTTTAGCTTCATGACGGCAATGTCCTCTTCAAATTCTAGAGCCAACCCTAATTCTTCCACTATTGTCCTCTTATCGGTAACAGTCTTCTTCACCCTATTCATATATTTAGTAATTATCTCAAATTTAGGGACCAACTTCCCAACTAGCTTTAAAGGTTTGAGCTTCCCCATATATGGATAACCAATGGCTTCCTCTACAAACCAGTCCCACAATGCCCATTGCTTAATTTTAGCTTCATTTTCTTCCTTAGACTCCTTAATACCCTATTCCATATTTTAGGATTGGCACTTTTTGCTCCATAAACACTGGTGGTCTGTTCTGATTTTTCCCCAATCGTAGAATAGACATAAAGTTCATACTTCTCATCATGCTCACAATTTTCTCATCCATTTCATCCTTATACAACACACAAACCTTAAAGCTAGGACTGATAGGGATTTCCTTAGGAGTCAGCTTCAGAGCAGCCACAACAGCTTTAATTTTTATTAAAATGGTAACAACCTTCCCCTCATATGGAAATTTAATCTTTTGATGAATGGTAGATGGAACACCTCCCAAGGGATGAAACCACAGTCTTCCCAACATAATAGCAAATGTCACAAGGATGTCAATCATATGTAGATTCACCCAAGTCTTGATAAGTCCAGTTTTAACCAATGCTCGAAAAGTCCCTTTAATAGGCCTCTACATATCATTATAGGCCTTGATAATCATATCAGATGGTATTAGATAAGCCACAGTAAGTCCCAGGTTAGGTAGAATTTTCAGGGGACATACATTAATAGTATATCCATTATCGACCATCACACAACGAGTGAGTTTGCCCTTCACATGAGCCTTAATGAATAAGGCCTTGTAGTGATCTCTTCCTTATAGTGGTAAGTCATTATTAGTAAATACAATAGCCCCATCAAGGCTTCCCATCAGAGAATTCATCATCAATTCAGAAGTGTAAGCCATAGGGGGTAAGCTATAGGGACTTTCTTTTAGTCCAAAGCTTATACTAGTTCTTCCCAATGGGCTTTAGAATTTATAAGCAATTCCCAAACCCTAGCAACAATTCTCCTCTTTCTTTGGTTCCTCTTTTTCCACCTCCTTATTCTCAATTTTAGTTTCATCCTTATATGCCAATTTTATCTCATGCTCCTCCTTTTTCTTTTCTATAACCTTCCTAACGTACCCACTCTCCCTTTCTTCATCAATATCCTATATGTTAATTTTCTCTCCTTCCTCATCAAAACTCTAGATATCTAGGACACTAATAAATAATTCATTGGAATTTCAAACTTGCTCCTTAATTAAACTAGTATTGATCATAAGGATTAAGGCATTTAATGATGGCATATTTCTGTAGTTAGGTAAAGGATTGTTTAGGGTGTTTGGCTTCTTGGATTTTGGATTGGTAATTTTCCCTAAAGCAATCAAGTCTTGGTTTTCATATTTCAACCTATCACAATTATTAGTAACATGTCTAATGACTTGATGAAACCTGCAGTAGAGCTTTGGATGCCATTTATTAAGGGTTATCTTGGAGGTAAAGGTTGTAACAAGTTCTTCTCAATTAACTTTTCTAGCACCTTTAAGAGAGGTATGCTTAGATTAGAAAATCTCCTAGGTTACCTAACAACATTGACATGCACATTGTTGTTGCTACTTCTGACTCCTTCCTTGCCTGTAGATCTTCCACCATAGAATTTCTTCTCTTATGCCAATTGAAACTTTTTCTAAACCCCAAATCTATATAATTCCTCAAAGTTCTAGATTTTGATATCCCTTAACATCTTGGAAAGTGGTGGAACATATCCTTCCATTGCTAGTATTAGCTTATCAGCTTCAACAAGCCTATGCTTCATCTATGTTAACTTTTCCCTCCATCTGGTCAAGTACTTAGTGAAGGACTCATTGAACTTCTATTTAGTATTATGTAAATCCCTTAAAGATACTTCCATTTGAACATTAAGACCATACTACTTCATAAACACAACACATAACTACTTCCAGTCAGTTTGCATATATGACTCTAAAGCATAATACCAGCAGATTGGAGCACCCTCTAATGACATAGGGAACTACTTGACAATCCAAGGCTTAGTCAGGCAGTTTCCTTCATATAAGTCATATATTATTTCAAGTGCATATGTAGATCAACATTTCCAACATACTTCTTCATGTCAGGGAACTTGAATTTTTGAGGTAGGGGATCGTCATCCCCATCCAATTAGTATGGTCCATTAGGGCATCGATTCCCTTATGTTTCATTATCTTTTCGACTTGATTCATGGCCTTGGTCATGTTCCTAACCTAATTAGTTTTCTCCACAGTCTTAAAAATGTATATATCTTGTTAGCCTAGATCTACCAATCAAGTCTCAAATCATCCTCCATCCGATTCTTCATAGAAGACTTAGCATCAAGCTTATTTTGCTATTGTTGTTGAACCAATTATTTCTACCGAGTAGCTCCCATCATCTCCCTCATCATTTCCTAGGTAGTTATTTAAGTTTAATAAGCCAATTTGGCTTTCAACTATTCCTTGAAAACTTCAAAATAAAAACCTTCCATTGCTAGTATTTTCAAGTTTTTAACTAAGCAACTAATGCTGGATCATGTCCAAATGGAAGATTAAGATGGATCCATATCTGCAATCACCATAGGTCAGAAATATACATAATGTGTATGCATGAAATGCATATTCATTTTATATTTTTAACTATTTAAAGTAAAAATAGAAATAAGTAAAAACAAATAAAATAAACACAAATCATTGATGAATGATCGCCTCTATCCTTATTCCTCCCACACATGTATTAGATAGTTGAGTTTCTTGTCCTAAGATTTATGGCCTGGGTTTTGATTATCAACGGGGGATAACAAAACTAATGTATGTAAGAAAACTCTCAAGATGGTACAAATAAATAGTAATACCTTTGAATAAAACAAAAAGTCCATTATAATGGGCCATAGTGGGCATGAGAGGCCCAATTTAACATAATCCAATTAAGATGGGCTTGGGTTTTATACTAAGGACTACTATATGGCATCAAAACACATGCATTTAGGAATGAGCCCTAAAGGAAATTACTAAGTCATTACATGAGCTGGGTATTGGGTAATGAGATTTGGCTCCTATAACTATATACCTCCATTACATCTCCCCACTCAAGGGTCTGTACAATGTGGATAAGTACATGCTATAAGTGATAATAGCCAAATACTCCACCACCAAGTTTGAGTGAAACATAGGCATTAAAACAATTACTATCATCGAGTTATGAGGAACTGTGTACTCAGTATGTGAAAAAATATTATGAATGTAAAAGAAATAAATAAATAAATAAAAATGATGTAAGCACCTAATTTTAGGATGCATTTGTGCATGAACTTGATGAAAGCTTCTATGATGAAAATTTAGTTGAAATTTGACCTTTAGTGTTAAGTTTTGTGATTTTCAGGGACTAAATTGTAATATTTTTTTACTTTAATTGTAAAAAAATTCATTTTTGCAGGGGCTTATTTGAAAATATGCCTAATGCCAATCAGCATTACATAATGTCGATCGTAATGTCGATCGGCATTACGTAATGCCAATCGACATTACACAATGTCGATCGACACTACCTAATGCCAATTGGCATTACATAATCAACATTACACAATGCCGATCGACATTCTGTAATGATGAGGTGCTAAAATTTCAGGAAAAAAATTATTTTCTCAATTTTTTAATTATGATTGGTCCAAATTTAATTTATTTTTAATAAATAAATTAATTTTGATATTGATTTGTCAAGTACGTGTCTCTTACATGTATAATTTTTTGAAATTAATATTCTTATCCTATTGTTTTGAGGGAGGATCAGAGCTGCCTCTCCTCTGATCACATAAGTGGTTAGCTAGGGTTAGAACGGGATATAAAAAGAAAAGTTTAGGAAGGAAAAAGGGGGGACTGTGTACAAAGAGAAAAAAGAGTTGATTGAAAAAACATAAAGAGAAAAAAAAGAAAGTGAAAAAAAACCTTTTAAAAAAATGTTCTTTTCAAGGTCCAGAAATCAAGAAAAACATAGAGTCATTTTCTCAAAATGGTGAAATCCCATTCTGAGAGGCATTCAAACAGCATCTGCATAACATCCTTCTTCTAGTCCTTTCCTTTTTTTTATTATTAATTCTTTTTTATATCATTTTATTATTTTTTATTTTTTCTGTGTTTTTGGTTTTATTCTCTATGTTTCATATTTCTATGATGATGAACACATGATTAAACCAAGGACAACCCATGGAGAATCCATAAATGAAAACCAAGAATTAGGATCCCAATTTAATTCTTATGTATTTTTATTTTGTTCTATCTAATTTATTTCTTTTTAGTTCTAAATTTCTTTAATTTATTTTCTTAAGGGTTGTAATTTTAATTTTAAGTTTTTGTTATTTTTGGGTAGATTTTGTAATAGGCTCGATAGTGGGAATAGTGAAACTCTTTAGTTTTATGCACTACTAAACATAATTAGTAAATTAGGTTTATTTGATAAAACCCTAATAAAATCAATGGTTGCTTTAGATTACTTTAGGTTATATGTAATTAAAATTAGGTTAGAAGTCATTGAATGTATTTTTTTATTCATTATTTGCTTTAATTTATTGTTTGGGCTTGTTTGGGCTTGTTTGCATGTTTTTATTCCCTTTTGGCCCTAGGCCCACGTTAAGTTCCAATTCATTTAATAAATAGGCTTTTAATTGGATTTTTAGTTTTAATTAATTTTAAAGTTAATTTAGGCCCAACTATATTACTTTAGACTTAGGCTCATTTTTAGTTTAATTAAACTTAATTTAGACTTAGCTCAGCCCATTAAATCATAGGATCATATCACCTAATTTAAAATTTAGTAGAATTAAGCCCACTAATTTATTTCTATTTTTATTAAAATTAATATATTTAAGCCCACTTTTTAGAATTAAAATAAGTAGACTTAGGCTCTTTAATTATATTAAAATGTAAGACCATCTTTAGTCCATTTCACTTGTAAATAAAAATGTAGAATTAGCTAAACTTTAAAATAAAATTAACACAGTTTAGACCTAAGGACAATGCACTTCGTATGCATTTTTTACATGCAATTTTATGACTCATTTACTTTAAGGTTGGATGGATGTTTAATTAGGGTTTAATAAAATTATGTGTAAATAAAGAATAAGATAGTAATTCATAAAGTAATTCTAAATGAACACAAGACCAAAAGAAATTAGTATTCCATTCCTAGAATCTCCTGGTTGTGGTGCTAGCTTTTTTTTTAGAGAATCGAGTACCACTAAAATGATTTGTCTCGATTATTACCCTGGGTGATGACTTATCTCCATGCCATGTCTTTGTGATAATGGTTAGTGTGTTCTCTAGAGCCCTGAGCTCAAACAGTGTCGTGGTTGCTAAAATATTGGACGGGCACTAAACCCCATTGTCTACAGTGGCGACTCCACTAGGGATAAGAGATACTAATTCTACTTTTATTCTTTAGAATTATTTTATTAATTATTATTTAATTCTTGCATTCATTCTACATGTCCCTATTAAATTGATGGCATTGGTTTATAATTCCATGATTCCACTGGCTTCATAGAGTTATAAATTAGCTAACCATCACTTTTAGCCTTAACTCGATTCAAGAGAGATTATGGGGCTCATCTAACCACAGTCTATAACCTAAGTCATAAAGGGGGGTAATCTTCTCTCAAGTTTGTAAAAGATGTTGGGCCCCTCTGACCATGGCCTATCACTCAAGTCTTAAAGGAAAGCATCTTGCTAAGGGAACCTTAACTTTTCACCAAACCCTAACCATATATAATGGCTTAGTTACTTCCCCTAGGATCTACCTAAATTTCTTATGTATGTTGCCATAAGGTATTTCTATCTATAAAAGCCTAAGCCCATACTTCAAAGAGCCCATCTGAGCTAATAAAGATTAGGCTAGACCTTTTACCTAGAAATACTGTTTCCATGCTTTTATTGCTTTAAGAGAGATTTGGCATGCACATCGGTTCTTGATATCCCCTATTAATATTAGGGTCAAGAATAAAAATCCTAGGAAAAAAGACTCACCATTGAACACGTGGGTGGGAGGAATAAGGTTGGAAGGATAAATATTGTACACTTGATTGATACTTGCTATTTGCTATTTGTTTTATAGCACATGCATCATGCATACATGCATTTCATCCATCACACTAACACTTTATTTTACAACCATCATAGATTCACCTAGGTCTTCTCGTATTTAGGGACAGAAAGGTGGCAGACTATGAAGGATAAATTTAAGTCCTAAAGCCATAGCATAAGAGATCCTACACATACTAGAGAAGAGTCCTATCAATCCACTTTATTTAAAAGCTAAACCAACTACACTTAAACCTATAGAGATGGAACAATAACATGGAGGGAACTGGACTTTAGAAGATATCAAGGGAGCTTTGATGGATGACATAATGGCTATGATGCAAGATGAACTGAGAAAAGCATTATTTGGACTGATGCAACTTGTTGCTGCTATCATACCACCATCGATAATTGAGCAACCACCTACTGCTATAGCTATCCCACTAACTGTAGATGCTCCACTTGCTGCCAATAATAATGGCTAGAAATTTTCCTGATGTTGATGTGAAGCTGGAGGATGTTGAGAACTATATGGTAAAGACAGCAAAGAAAGAGTTACTCGAACTAATGCAAGACCATGAGTCTAAGTAGATGCGTGCACTGATCTAGAAGATGTTTAAAATGGAGGAGCTGATTAAGGGACAAGGTATGGGGTATTCATTTTACTTCGATGAAATGCTGCAAATGGAAGATGATAGGCTACCTAATAAGTCCAAAATGTCGCAACTGCAGAAATTTTATGGAAGAGGAGACCTAAGGATTCATCTCATTCATTACACGACCACTATGAGTACTACTAAAGCCCCATTAACAGTAATCACTAGGTTGTTTATGTTGTCTTTAAAGGGGATGGCTATAAACTAGTATCATAGGTTGGAAAAATCTATCAAGGCTAACTGGAAAAATTATGTACTGCCTTTTTAAAATAGTATGATTATAACACTATATTAGAAGTATCCATCAGAGATTTAGAATTGAAAAAGTAGAAATTGAATGAATCCTTCTCTGATTTTCTTACTAAGTTCATGAACAAAATATGATTGATGAAAAATAAGCTAGTTAAGAAAGATCAGGTTAGGATGATAGTCCATAATGTATCACCTAATCTAGTCAAGAGATTGCATATGATGAAACCCAAAACATTTATAGACCTATATGATGACAGTCTATAAGCTGAAGAGATTGAGAATGAAAAGAAGAAAAACTCTAGAGGCATTGAAACCCAAAATTACTCAATTGGGGGCACACAATAAAGAAGCACTAGCTGAGCTATAGAGGTGCATGCAATTCAATCACCCAGGAGATTCTCTAACTTTAATCAGCCACTCTCAAAATTCCTAGACCGATTAATCTAGAAAGGCCTACTCTAACCCTTAACCTTTTCCAAACCACTTAACCCAAATGTCCCAGGTTGTGACCCTAACAATTATTGTAAGTTTCACTAAGTAGCTAGTTATTCCACAAATACCTATATCTACCTCAAACACAAAATCCAAAACTTGATAAACTCCAAAAAAAATCATAGAACCTGAAAAATCCAATCCTAACCTAAACACTAGAAATAATCTTTTCCCAAACTATTGAAATATCCAACCACTAGCCATCATGATGATCAACTTGAGAGTTAGCAAGGAGAAAATGCTAGACTCCTTTAAAAACTAAACCCTATAGATAGTAAAGAATCTCTTTATGCCTCTAGTGGAATTGAGGATTTGATGGGAAAACCCTCAGGAAAATTCGATTATAAAGTGTTTTACTCTAAGCCACCCTCTACTGATATTCCCTTTGAATTAATTATGCCCTCAGGATGGGGTGATGAGTTTGATAATGAGCCAGTAGAAGAAGAAAAAGAATCCAAAACTCTAAGATAACCATGAAGAGGAGTTAAGGATTTGCTAGGGTAGCCATCAGGCAAATTTGAATACAAAGTATTGTATTAAAAAATAGCTTCTAATGACATACCCCTTAAGGAGATTGTGCCTATAGGATGGGGAGATAAGTTTGAAGAGGAAAGTAAAGGCTCTTTAATTCCTAAATAAGGGATTGAGGAACTACTAAATGAGCATTTAAAAAAGTTTAACATAGAGGGAAAAGAAATGTGCATAGTGGGAGTGTGGAAAAATGGAAAAGGGATCAGATTACTAGGGTTATAAACATCTAGTACAACTATGACGAGGAAAGTCCCACTGGTCTTGACATATATAACAATAACCTTAATGTGAATCATATCACCAGGAGTGGAAGGAATTACAAGGCAGTAGAAAAGAAAATCAAGAGAGCCACAGAAATAGAAGAAGTAGAGGATGCAAAAATAGAAGGAGGAGAAAAAGAAGACCTGATTTTGGAATAGCTAAAGAAGGCTAAGGCAAATGTTAGCATTTGGGAGCTATTAATGCATTTAGGCAATCATAGAAGAGCTCTTATCAAAGCTCTATCAAACATGAACATTGAAACAGCAACTACACTTATGGCTATGGTAACAAAGGTTATGAAAAAGAAACACGCTTTGATAATGTTCTTAGATGATGATTTGCCTTTGGAAGGAAGAAATCATTATAAAGCATTATTTATCCCAATTAAAGTAAAGGGGAAGTGAACCAACTTTACAATGGTTAATGATGGTTCTGCTATTAATGTGTGTCCATTGAAGATCCTACCTAATTTGGGTTTGAAAGCTAATGACTTAACAGGTTCAAACCTAATAATCAGAGCCTATTATGACAACACTAGGAATGTGGAGGGGACATTCCAAGCTCTAGTTAAAATAGGACTTATGGAATCCACTATTGAGTTCACTGTGCTAGATATCCCTGTTACCTATGCCTTATTGCTGGGAAGGCCATGGTTCCATGCTCTGAGAGGAGTACCCTCAAATATGCATTAGAAGATAAAATTCCCTCATAAAGGAGATGTAATGACTATAGAAGCAGGAACCGATACAGTTGTGACTGCCATACTGGAGAAACAAAAGCAAGTGTGCATTCCTCTTGGTTTCCAAATTGCTGGGATATTTGATAGAACTGAAATGGACCTAAGGGTTGCGAAGATGATGGAGAGCATGAATTATCGACCTGATATGGACTGGGAGAGAATGAGCAAGGAAGCCCTACGCTACCAGAGTTCAAGATTCAGAGTGATACTAAGGGGTTAGGGTATGCTGGGATAAAACTTAGTAGTAAAAGAGGAAGGAAGAAGAGAGAAGCCAAGATAAGTAAGCCCTTAGGGAGAATCAGGCTGATGAGTGAGAATTTTATCAAGCCAGGGGAAGGCAAGTACTATCTAGGTGCTAGGGAATCTATCAATGTTGCTGGAAAAGACATTCCTAGGTTTAAAATCTTCAAGGTGCATATTGTGGAGAACTTGGTAGAGGATAATAAAAAGGAAGTGATGAAGCAAGTAGCTGATAAGATGGGTTATACTATTGTCGAATAGCTACTGTGTCTGCCACCTGAAGAGGAGCCACCCTAGGATTTAGCTACTATCATTAATAATAGTTTTAGTGATGTTTTTTATGAGGAAACTGATGTAATAATGTCTGGTCTTAATGAGGATGAAAACTATGTTTTTTCCATGGTCAATGATATAAATGTTGGTTTTGCTTACTTGTGTGATGTGCATCTTGATAGTTTTATGCATTATAATTTTGATCGTTCATGCTTGTTTAACATTAATTTAATTCAATTTGACTCATTTTACATTGGCACAAATGATAATCCAAAGAATATTTCTATATCATAAGATGTAACTTCTGAAAAGAGGGAAAATTTTGATAGAATATTAACAAAAAGGAAAGTAGTATTTGCTTGGACTTATGAAGATATATTAGGTTTAAATAGGGAAATTGTAGAGCATCATATTCCAACTCATCCAAAAATAAAATTGGTTAAACAGAAATTATATAGGCTAAGACTAGAGTGGACTGAGAAAATAAAAGAGGAGATTACTAAACAAATTCAAGCTAACTTTTTAGAAGTAGTAGATTACCCCCAATGGCTAGCAAATATAGTCCCAGTACCTAAGAAAGATGGTAAGGTGTGTATGTATGTCGATTTTAGAGATTTAAATAAAGCATGTCCGAAAGATGGCTTTCCTTTACCCCACATCGATGTCATAGTGGATAGTGTGGCGTCAAGTTCAATGTATTCTTTCATGGATGGGTTCTCTGGGTATAATTAGATAATAATGGCAATTATGGATAAGATCAAGAAAACTTTCATGATGGAATGGGGACCTATTGTTATAAGGTTATGCCTTTTGGGTTGAAAAATACAGGTACAATATACCAAAGGGTAGCTACTGCTCTTTTCCATGACATGATGCATAAGGAAGTTGAGGTGTATGTCGATGACATGATGGTCAATTCAGAAATAAGAGAGGGACACTTTGAAGCACTGGATAAGTTCTTAGCATGCATTGAAAGGTATAATCTGAGACTCAACCCTAAGAAATGCATTTTCAGAGTTACTTCATGAAAGTTGCTGGGGCATAAAGTTAGTAGTAGAGGAATTGAAGTAGATCCAAATAAAGTGAAAGCTATTCAGGAAATGCCAGCACTAAAGATAGAGAAAGAAGTGAAAGGGTTTATTGGTAGGTTATAATATATTAGTAGGTTCATTGCAAAGCTTAATAATATTTGTGACCCAATCTTTAAGCTATTGAGAAAAGATCAACCTATAGAGTGGAACAATGATTGTCAGAAGGCCTTTGATAAGATAAAAGAATATCTCATCAATCCATAAGTAATGAGATTACCAAGGCAACGTAAACCATTAATCCTGTATTTGGCTCTAGAGGAAAAGGCAAAGGGGGCAATGTTAGCTCAAGAAGGATTGGATGGGATAGAGCATGCAGTGTATTACCTCAAAAAAAAGGTTCTTACCATATAAAGAAAAGTATGATTTGGTGGAAAAGACATGTTTGATAATGATTTGGGCAATAAGAAAATTGAGGCATTACTTTCAGTCTTATAGGGTTGAGGCTATTTCAAAGATAGATCCCTTAAGATAATTACTGCAAACACTTGTTGTGACTGGAAGGATGTCTCAATGGCTCGTACTCCTAACTGAATTCGATATAGAGTACATTACCATGAAGGTTATCAAAGGAAGGGTAGTAGCAAAATTCCTAGCATCAAATGCAGTAGAAGGTGATGAACCATGGAACGTAGAATTTCCAAATGAGAATCTAGCAATTGTAGAGCATCGGGAATGAAAGCTTCATTTTAATGGAGCTATAACAACAAAGGAGCTAGATTATGAGTGATCCTTGTTGCACCAGAAGGAGAAACTATACAGATGGCCAAAAAATTGGATTTTAAAGCAACCAATAATATGGCTAAGTATGAGGCATGCATTCATGGAGTGGAAGCAGTAATGGCAGCTGGAGCAAAGGAGTTGTTAATATATAGGGATTCGATGTTGGTAATTAGATAGGCTAACAAAGAATGGGAAGTACAGGAAGAGCTGAAACCCTACATTCGCTATTTAAGGACTTTAATAAAGAACTTTACCAAATTTCTTTTTATTTATCTATTAAGAGATGAAAATCAAATGGCATATGCTCTAGCAATGCTCTTTTCAATGTGGGATAGTGTAACTGGATTGACTATAAAGCTGTTAGTGATTATGCAATCAAGAGCTCCATGTTATGGGGGTGAGTAGATTATAGGAATTCAAATAGGGCCTAAAGAGAAGCCATATTTTTATGATGTTCAAAGGTTTATCAAGGAAGGAAAGTATCTAGATGAAGCCACTTCAAAAGAGAGATATTCCCTGCATGTTGTTGCACAAAATTTTGCAAGTCACAATGAGGTGTTGTATAAGAGAATGCCGAATAGGATATAGCTCAAATGTTTCAAGAAAGATGAAGCAGAAGAAGTGATGAAGGAGATTCACGTGGTAGCTTTTAGTTCTCACATGAATGGAACAATCCTAGCAAAGAAGATAATCAGATAAGGGTACTACTGGATGAGCATTAATAGAGATTGTATTAAGACAGTAAGACAATGCCATCAGTGTCAGATCTATGGGAATCTCAACCACGTTCCTCAAATAGTGCTGAATAGTTTATCATCTCCTTGGCCTTTTAAAGCATATGGGATTCATATTATAGGAGAAATAAGGCCGACAGCATCAAATGGACATAAGTATATAGTTATGACAATTAATTACTCTAAAGGCAAAGTATATGGCCCAGTTTATTGAGAAGAATCTTATTTATAGATATGGGGTTCCATATCACGTTGTGATGGACAATGGGGTTTAATTTCAAGCAGAGAAGGTAGAGTTGTTTCAAAAATATGGGATTGAGCATCATAAGTCTTCACCGTATTAGCCTTAGGCTAATGGAGCAATGGAAGCAGTGAATAAGAATATCAAGAAAATCCTCTCTAAGATGGTTAAAACTTATAAAGACTAGTCTGAGTATCTTTCCTTTGCCTTGTGGGGATACAGAACTATAGTCAGAATTACCATAGGCCAAACTCCATTCTCCTTAGTGTATGGTTATTAAGCAGTTTTGCCTATAGAAACTAAGATCAAGTCTTTAAGAGTGGTTATGGAGGCCAAAATGCCTAAGAGTGAATGGGCATAAAGGAGATATGATCATCTGGTATCTCTAAATATGAAGAGGATGGATGCTTTATTTCATACTCAGATATATCAGAGGAGGATAGCAAGGTTGTTCAACAAGAAAGTAAGGCCAGGGAAAATAAGAGCTGGGGATATGGTGTTAAAACAATCTAAAGCAATGTTGTTCGATCCAAGAGAAAAATTCAAACCGAATTTGGAAGGACCGTACTTAGTCAAGTTAGTTCTGCCAAAAGGAGCTGCCAAGATATCTGATCTTGAAGGGAATGAGTGCATAGAGCCTATTAATCTAGATGGCCTTAAGAAATACTACCTATGAAAATAAAAAAAAGTAGTATAAAGAAATTAAAGTCTATTGACTAGAAAACCTGAAAAGGCTAGTCAAGCAAAAATTAGGACATTCCCGTTGTTCAAAAAACCTGTAAAGGGTTGGTAAGAAAAAATTAAGGAATAAATAAAAGAAAAAGGTCCCACTAATTAGAAAACCCATAAAGAGCTAGTCAGGTAAAAGTTAGGGAAATAAAATGTGAATGAAAAATATTCAGTTAGAAAATCTGAAAGGACTAGCTAATAAAAGGAGTTATGTCATGTGATGTAGTAAATATACTCATTTTGGCCCTAATTAATGAACCTTATTAAAATTGAATTTTATTATAACATTGCATGTTCTATCTTATTTATAATGCATAAGTACTATAAAGGAAAACATAACATAAAAGGATGTGCTCAATGCATAAGTATTATGTGCTCAAGGAATATGGATAAGATGAGGTGATGGAATCTAAAAGAGCATTACCCATTGTTAGAAGGATTTTAATGGAAGAAGGTTACCCAAAAGAAGCTACCAGTTCAAGTGATACATAACAGTACTCAGAATAGTGTAGAATCTATAAAGGAATAGTACTACAAAAATAGTCAGATATAAGCACAATGAGAATCAAAAATAAAATAGTCCTAATCAGTCATCATGAGCTCTTGAATTGGGCCAAGGTCTCCATCCTCCAATTGGATCTTCCTATTGATAAGTGTCTAAAGGCTTAGCAGATGAAATCCCAGCATTATGAGGATCAATGCCTAAGTTTGCAAGTTACCGATGAAGCATCTCATTCTTGCGCTCCAAACCATTGGAATAACTATGCACATATGGGAAATGTCATATCATATACATTTCATGCATAACATGCATACACTTTTCATTTTTTAGTGTATATACCTACTCACCAACTATCTGTGACCTGCATAGTAAATAACCTCTGAGACAAGGCAAGACTGTGTAAATACTCTGCCTGTATCTAGGGAACTTGTGTTGTAAAATTTTCTGTTAAAAACTGTGTCAAGTGTATAGATCATGTGGGAAATAATTTAGATAGACTCACATGATAAGCATTTTTCGAAGAAAAGTTAAGAAGCTGAGTGTCACTAAAGTGCATATACTACTCAATTGGAGTCTGAATAGTAGGAGCCCAATAAAGCATAGCACCAACTGAAGCCCCCTTATGATTAGTCTCGATGTGTTGAGTATAGTGTGTATGACTAGGTCTGGGCACAGATCTCTCAGTAGCAGGAGTAGTCTCAATCCTTTGAGCAGTCTCTGTCTCTTCCCCTATTGCCTTGGTAGTAGGGGAACCAATCTCCTCAAACTATGAAAAAGAATGAGTAATTTATAGGGTTTAAAAGAATAAATGAAATGATCAGAAGTTACCTCAGCATGGTTAGTAACAATCTGCTCCAAGAGGTTCTCATGAATGAACTACTGGCAATGGCAAGATCACTCAAGAAAATTTGAGGCAGCATATCCCTGTAGCGCCTCTCTCAACTCTGAACTCATCATGTGTGAGCTATATAACATTGAAGGAGGGATATCATAAGGAATATGACATCGTGAAGGTCTAGAAGACCAACGATATACTCACTCCCCCAGATATCACATCTGATAACTATATCTAGGGAGTAGAATCCTCATGGACTTAAGGCGTATTGCTCCAGACATAAAATCGTATCTCTGGACGTGATCAACTCCCTCTAGCCAATCAGAATTAATCTAAAAATTATGTTAATTAAGTTTAACTTACATTATAAAATACTGATGATTTTGTTTTCTTACCAGGTGCCACTCAATGGAGTTTATCTGGTCACGATAGGTTTGAAGAATATTTTTGATGCTAGACAGACGGGAAGAACCCCATCTCTGTATCAAAGGGAGACTCCTATTAGAGCTGATAGCATTAAAACCCTAGATTAGCTCGATCTCTATACTCTAAATCTAGAAAAGAAATAATAAATTAATGAATCATAAAAAAAGAGAGAAGAAGAAGAACGTACATACAGGACGTGCCAAAAGCCACACATCATAACAACACCTCTACAGATAATATCCAATCTATAGTAAAGATAGGCTAATACAGCAAATCCCCAATCAAGGGTAGTAACTTGATTTAAGTCATGAAGGGGGCCGAGTAAAGCAAAGCTGACCTCGTGACCAGTCTCGCAAAAAAAAGTCATGCCTAGCAGTATGAGAAGGAGACACCTTGCCTTCTGAGTAATCTGACGGGGAGTAGTAATGGGTAGACATTTAAATCCCTTGACTAGAGATGAAAGGACAACATTTTTATAATTCTTCCACATCGGGATGAACCCAATCAAGTTACGCATCTACAAACTTTGTGCATCTTCAAGAAGACTATAATAACTTTGAAAAGAACAGGAGTTCCTCTTAAGGCAATCCCAGTGATTGTAGAAAGCTCCTATGAGAAATAACCAGTTCCCTTATGCGAGTGTGAAAAGTATGGGTAGTGTTCATCCACCTCTCAATTAAAGCAAATAAAGAATAGCGGTCATATTAGCCTCGAACTGTCGAAAGCACAACGATGAATTGTCTGAGACCTAAGGCCTATATCAATTGTACCACATTCACTGGCAGCCCGTGAAATAGTTCTTAAGCTATGTGAAAATAGCCTGTGAATTGCATCGGTCACTGGATGAAATTCAAGAATAATAAAAAAAATTAATTAAAAAAATATATTTTGATCGGCAAAATGGAATGTCGATCGGCAATACATAATGTTGATCGACATTACATAATGCCGATCAAAATTAGGCAATGCCGATTAGAAATCTTGACTTTGATCGGGATTCCAGACGTTCAATCGGACATATAGTAAACCCAAGCTAAAATTTTAATTTTTTAATGTTTAATTTCAAAATTTCATGCATTTTTTACCAGTTTCTAATCTAATTTGAATAATGTGCATACTAATTTGAATTTTGGAATTGATTCTAATTACTAACTTTATAAATAATTTTTTTGTAGAAATAAATAGAAAGAAGGAAATATTACCTTATTACCCACATCTGTACACTTGTGGAGATGTAGATAAGTCAAAGGGAGGATGGTGGAGCCTCCTCAAAGTCCATGACTATTCTGAGGAAAATGGGGAGATAGAATAATCAAATCTACTAGAATTTTCATTTCCCTATGTAGTCTGTGTCACAAGGCCGCCATAGGATCTGACGGATTAAAAATTAGACGTCAGATGACCAAGTAATTAAAGAAAGAAAAATCAATGTAAAGAGAAAATGAAAGGAAAAAAAATGAAGATGAAAGGAGAAATGGAACATGACATGCAAAAGTGAAGTATATAGGATGGAAAATATCCATTTTGATCCATCAAAACTTGCTTGCATTCAAGTCCAAATTACTTCCTTACAATTTGGTCCATCTCATGAAATTCACATCATTAATTAATAATTCACATAATTATTAATTACATAGTTAGTCTATATTAAAATTCTGAATTCTACGTCAAATACAAAATACAGAATATAATTACAGAATTAGATTTTTGAATTTTACATGCATCATTATTTTTGTCAAGGATTTTTAAAACTGTTTTGTTATATGCTACACAGTAGCTGTAATAGAAATTTAAGATTATTTCGTTATGCACTGCCCAGTAGTCATAACATGAATTTCAAATTTAATATTTTATATGCTACAAAATAGTTATAACATTAATTTTCAAATCTTTTGATCTACCGGACACTACACAATAGTTATGGTATCATTGCTAGACGTTCCACATGAACTATAGCACATTTCTCAAATAATAAATTGCTAAACATCCCACAGGGAATATAGCGAGAATCATTACATATATTTTGTTAAATGTCTTATAGGGAATATAATAAAATTCATTATCATTAGACATCCCAAAGGTAATATAGTGTAGTTCACCAGACATTACATAGTAGTTATGATATTATTGCTAGACGTTCCACATGAGCTATAGCATGTTCTCAAATCACAAAATGCTAAATGTCCCATAAGGAATATAGCGAAACTCATTTGCATATATCTCACTAGATGTTCTATAGGGAATATAGTGAAGCATGCTAAACATAGCATCTTGCTTGAAAATTGCATAGCAATTTAAACATCGATCCATCAATTAGGATATAATTAAGTATCCTAACTTGTTCCTTCGAAATTGTGTGCTTCTATTACTTTGCCACAATTTATCAAGCAAATAGTGACAAAGAGGGGTAACTATAAGCACCCAATTTTAGGATGCATTTGTGCATGAATTCGACAAAAGCCTTTATGATGAAAATTTAGTTGAAAATTGACCTCTAGTATTAAGTTTTGCAATTTTAAGGACTAAATTGCAACATTTTTCAGGTTTAATTGTAAAAAAATTAAATTTTACAGGGGCTTATTTAAAAATGTGCATAATTTCAAACGGCAATACACAATGCCAGTCGACATTTTGTAATGCCGAGGTGCTAAAATTTTAGGAAAAAATGTATTTTCTCAATTTTTTTAATTATGATTGATCCAAATTTAATTTATTTTTAATAAATTAATTAATTTTGATATTGATCTATCCAATATGTGTCTCTTACGCATATAATTTTTTGAAATTAAAATTTTTATCCTGTTTGTTTTGAGAGGGAGGATCTGAGTTGCCTCTCCTATGATCACGTAAGTGGTTAGCTAGGGTTAGAACGGGATGCAAGAAGAAAAGTTTGGGAAGGAAAAGGGGGGACTGTGTAAAGAGAGAAAAGGAGAAAACCCTAGTAGCTACTAAAAACAAAGTTGATTAAAAAAACACTGAGAGAAAAAAAAGTGAAAAAAAAAACCTTTTAAAAAAAATACATTCCTTTCAAGGTCCAAAAATCAAGAAAAGCAGAGAGTCAATTTTCTCAAGATGATGAAATTCCATTCTGAGAGGCATTCAAACAACATCTGCATAGCATCCTTCTTCTACTCCTTTCTTTTTTTTATTATTAATTCTTTTTTATATCATTTTATTATTTTTTTTCTATTTTTTGGTTTAATTTTCATTATTTTGTTTTCTTTATTCATTTATTCTAATCTTTTTTATTCTCTGTGTTTCATGTTTCTATGATGATGAACACATGAATGTACCATGGAAAACCTATGGAGAATCCATAAATGAAAACCAAGAATCAGGATCCCAATTTAATTCTTACATATTTTTTATTTTGTTCTATCTAATTTATTTTTTTTAGTTATGAATTTGTTTAATTTATTTTCTCGAAGGTTGTAATTTTAATTTTTTTAATTTTTGGGTAGATTTTGTAATAGTCCCGATAGTGGGAATAGTGAAACTCTTTAGTTTTATGCACTACTGAAATTAATTAGTAAATTAGGTTCATTTGATAAAACCCTAATAAAATCAATGTTGGATTTAGATTAATTTAGGTTGCATATAATTAAAATTAGGTTAGAAGTCACTGAATGTATGTTTTTGATTCATTATTTGCTTTAATTTGTTGTTTAGGCTTATTTGCATGTTTTTATTCTCTTTAGGCCCTAAGCCCACGTTAAGTTCCAACCCATTTAATAAATAGGCTTTTAATTGGACTTTTAGGGTTAATTAATTTTAAAATTAATTTAGACCCCAATTAGATTAATTTAGACTTAGGCCCATTTTTAGTTTAATTAAAATTAATTTAGACTTAGCTCAGCCTATTAAAGCATTTTCTTTTTAAAATAAATAGATTTAGGATCACATCACCTAATTTAAAATTACATAAAATTAAACCCACTAATTTATTTCTATTTTTCTTAAAATTAATATATTTAAGCTTACTTTTTAGAATTAAAACAAGTAGACTTAGGCTCTTTAATTATCTTAAAATGTAGGACCATCTTTAGTCTATTTCACTTGTAAATAAAAATGTAGAATTAGCTAAACTTTAAAATAAAATTAACACAGTTTAGACCTATGGACGATGCGCTTCCTGTGCATTTTTTACATGCAGTTTTATGAATAGTTTGCTTTAAGGTTGGATGGATGTTTAATTAGGGTTTAATAAAATTGTGTGTAAATAGAGAATGAGATAGTAATTCATAAATTAATTTTAAATTAACACAAGACTGAAAGAACTTAGTATTCCATTCCCAGAATCTCTTAATTGTGGTGTTAGCTTTCTTTTAGAGAATCGAGTACCACCAAAATGATTTGTCCTGATTATTACCCTAGGTGGTGACTCCTCATCTCCATGCCATGTCTTTATGATAATGGTTAGTGTGTTCTCCAGAGCCCTGAGCTCAAATAGTGTCGTAATTATTAAAATCTTAGACACGCGCTAAACTTTGCCGTCTACAAATGATAAAATACAAAACACTGAAATCAATTTCTCTTTCCCCAGTGGAGTCGCCACTATATAAGGTGAGGTTTAGCATACGCCCAAGTATTTGACAACCATGACACTATATGATTACGGTGTTTGCAAGACTAAGATGCTATAATGCAACTTGGTTTTGAAAGCTATTATGCATATGAGTTCATTAGTGCTTTCAATGGCTTACCTGAACTGGTGAGGAGCATATATCAGTAACTTCCAATCAACTTAACTGCGTTTGTCCCACATTTAATGCAATTTTTGCCATTTCTCTATGGTTTGATTAGCTTTCCTTTGCCAAGGATGTTTCATATTACCGAGTGGAGAGCAAGCATTCCATATGATTAGAAGGAAATTCACAAATATGACATCATTAAGAATTGCAATGCACAAGGCAACCATTAATATCACAACACTCCCTTTGGAGGTAAATGCTTGATCATACTTCTCTTGCAAAATATTTTCTCTTGTCAAGCATTCCCTGCCTTTTGATATTCAGTATAAATGTCATTGAAGAGTTCTTAGAATACTCTTACTCTCTTTTCAGAGAGCATTAGAGTAGTTGCCTTTTTGCATTGACTTTTCCCTTTTTGCTATTCCCTACCTTTTGAAATTCAGTGCAATTTCTATCAAGGGATCATTTAGATACTCTTACTCAATTTTGAGCATTGGAGTATTCTGAGTATGATTTCTTTTATTATTATTATTATTATTATTATTATTATTATTATTATTATTATTATTATTATTATTATTATTATTATTATTATTATTATTATTATTATTATTATTATTATTATTATTACTACTACTACTATGACCATCATCATTATCATCATCATCATCATCATGGCAATCGTAAGTTACCCGAACATCCCGGTTCCCAATGACTCTTCCTTTGGTGGAATTTGTATCTTTTATGAGGTCATCAAGCATTAGATTGATTAAAGGTGAGAATCTTGGCTTGATTTTACTGGTCAAAGTTAAGAAACTTCAAAAATTTCATCAAGGTGAGACGATTACTATTGAGATTAACTAGTCTGTCCCTATCACGTGCCCCCTTTCCAGTGCGAGTACACCTCTAAAAGCACAAGAAAATAATGTTTGGAATGCAAGTGTATGTATGAATGCATGAATATATGAATTTAAGTGAAAGAAGTGGAGAAAAGGATATAAAGGGCTTCCTTAAATTTTTTCATTTTTTGAGGGCATTTCGGACTTTTGCTGTGTGTTTTTGACTTTTGAGTGCATCTCGAGTCAATGTTTAGACCTCTAAAGTTCTTGTAGGACCTTCTAGAAGTTTTAGTATGTTAAAACGTGAGTCTTAAGGGCTTCCATGGGTCCTAGGCCACACCATGGGTACTTCCTATGCATATGGATCTAATAACCCACGAAAGTGAGTTAAGGAACCATACGCATGCGTTCTTATGGTTCCATTTTTAACCCACAAAGCTTGTGCCTATAAAAGGCATTTATGTTGTCATTTTCTTTATTTTTCATCTTTCCTTCTCTCTCTTCTCCTTAGATTCTCTAAACCTTAGGTTTTCTTCACTTCAATACCTTGTAAGGAGGTGAAGGCAAAGGCAATTTTATAGACATTCCCGATCTCGATATTCGCTTAAAGGATCTTGATCTAGGATTTCATTAGGCAGATCAAGTAGTAGGTGGTGCTATGCTTCAGAAGCCAGTGCTTGTTCATTGCAAAAGGCACGAAGTGAAGAGGGGACAAGAGATTCCTCTCATCCTAAGTTTGAAAGAGCACATCTGGGTGCTTCACCATCAGTAGCTTAGTACCTTGAACTCCTACTTTTTTTTATGCTATGTCTCCCTTTTCAAGGATTTTTTTTCCATAAGTTGCATGCTAGGAATTGCCATGTCATTTCCTATCTTGATTGTGTGATACTGATTACCCTGCAAATAATAAGTAAACAGTAGTTAGTGCTAATTTTCATATTTAGAAAAATTTCTAAGTTAGAATCTATGCTTTTTCTAACTTCCTTTTTTAGAGCCCTATGACTCTGTTAGTGCTTCTTGGTAGCTTTACTAGCTCCAAGAGGCTCTATTAGAAGATGTCTATGGAGGTGCGAGACCTGGTTCGAGGCCTCAACTTTGATCGCATCATGGACTATCTACTGGAGGGACCAGAGTCTCTAAAGAGTCAGCAGGCGGCCATGACTGCTTTGATCAAGAGGTTGTCAGATTACACACACACCTTCCACTTCCAGTTTAGGGAAATAATAATCATGCCCCTTGACTTTACTACTATTATGGGATTCACATTTATTGGGCCAGCGGATCCTTTTTGACATACTAGAGGACCCTATAGTGCTATGCCATGATTTGCTAGGCTATGGCCCCCAGTTTGAAGTTGGCTAGGGCAACCTGATTTCATATAACCAACTTTGGCAAGCCTATGATGATGGTGCTGGAAATGGTGTCGATGGCATCGAAAGACTCACCCGATGCTTCATTTTTTATTTAATGAGCACCATGGTGTTCCTTAATGCAAATAATACTGGCAGCTCCTAGTTGCTTCAACTATTATAAGATTTTGATGCATTATGGGATTATAATTGGGGTTATGTCGCCTATAATTATCTCCTCTATGGCCTAGATGATGCATGCAGGGATAGCTCTCAGATCTACAGCATACCATTGGTGGTCGATGTGAGTCCTTTTAGACACTTTACCATTCTTTTCCTTTCCTTCTTGAGTATACTATTCCTGACACATTTTCTTTTACAGATTTAGGATTTCAAGTTTCGCATCTTGGATCCTCCTATTATACCTAGGATACGTGAGGGGTTTCCTTGTTTCCCTGTATTGACTGCTTATAGTTGGAAGGACTTTATGCCATCCTTGGAGGTGACCTATGCTACTCTTATGGAGTTGACATTTAACTTGGTTAGCCTTCTCTTTCTATTCTTTTTGCTCTAAATTTTTGTGTTCTATTTCTAATTGCAAAAACATCTTTAGTGGTAGTGGGAGTACTATCCCATGGCTTTCTTACCAGTGATGGCTAGGGCTGTCAAGATTATGAGGAGGTATATGCTATTTGTGACCCTTATTGATTATGATTGAAAATTTAGTAAGTGCATAGCAAACTAATTCAGAGGACATACTACTTATCACATCTCTCGCCCTCCTCTTCTTGATATGCTCTGGGGAAGGACTTGGTGGGTCCCACTCTAGAGGAGGTGTTGGTTGGGACCGATCACCGATTGTACTTAGAGCCAAAGGGTGTCTCATTTTTAGAGGATCTTGTCCCTCACTTGATTAATGGCACCGTGAGGGGTTTCATACTTACTCCACTCGCTCCACCTATGAGTGTTTCCTCTTCTTCTACCCTTTAAGTATATGTTATTTCCTTTCCCTATTTTAGTGCTCATGCTGACTATTTTCCCATCCTAATCACTTTTCCTGTGTTTTACAGTCTTGCTCGAAGAGCTCTTGCATTATGAATGCTAGTGAGACTTCGAGTGGTGTAAAATTTTTTGTTAATGCCCCTACTAGGACTACTCAAATGATTTGTAGGGTAATTGTGCTACCATTGTTCCTTGTGGTTTGGGTTCACAACCTCTATGGTAAGGTAATGGTTCAAGTAGTCCCTACATCTACTAAGTCTATGGTTTTCATCCATGAGGATTCTACCCATGTGAGTTCCCACTTGCTTTTGTTGCTTTAATATTTCAAATATGTTGTTTGCTAACTATTCTATTTATAGGTTCCTCAAGAGATAGCCACATATTGGTACCAGTGCGCTTTAGGCTTGATGAACAACTATGTCCATTACACCATATAGGCTTATATGGGTTTTCTTCTTCTTTGGCTTGTTCCCCTACTTTAGTTATGTAATAATATATTTGTGTATGTTATGAATTCATATGTGCTAATTCATGTATATTATAGGGATGCAGCTCGAGCATGCAAGGCTAATGTGTGAACAGGATAAGGCTCTTAGTCAGTAGGATTTAATTTGTTAATAGGATGGTACTTACTACCAGGGAAAGATCGAGAGGTTACATGCTGAGCTAAAGGAGCTAAGGGTGTGTGATATTGGACCCAATATTAGAAGACCTCTAGATGTCGGCAACCATGATGATAATGATGATAAATATGGGGCTGAGTCTTAATTTCCCCTTCCATTTTATTTTTCTAACTGTACTAATGGTGAATTTTTGGACTTTTCTAGGATGTAGTTGACTGATGAACTATTTATGAGGGTTTTGATGCTTTCTAACTTTTATTGTGCTCTTTTCTTTCTATCTTTCTTATTTGCTTTCCATGCCACCATAACAAATGCAATGAAATGGAAAAGTTTATAACATAAATTAATACAGCTACATCATAGAAATATATGAACTTTAAGATGCAGAATCCTACCTTTGTATGTGATAGATATTGATTCAAGCATTTACTTCTCAACATGTGCAATCCTTGATGGTCTTTACCATTTATACTTAATAGCATTTATCATGAGCATGGTTGCACATAGAGTTAATTATTTTTCCTGTCATTTTTCTATTTTTCTTTATTTTTTTATTTTTATAAATAGTATCACTTGAGATGATCGACATTGATCCATTTAAAGAACTAATTCCCATCGACATCCATCAGATTGGCTGCACCTTTTAAAATAATGGTTTTAACCAAATATGGTCATTCCCAATTAGATCGGAACTTCCCTCTTAGATCTGGTAGATTCTACTTAGCTTGCCTCAATACCCTATCTCCAACTTTGATGTCATGTTGTTTCACTCTCTTGTCGAAAGCCCTAAAAATTATTTTTTGATAAAGCTAAGTGTGATACAATAATTTTAACCTTTCACTATCTATTATATCCAACTGTATTAGCCTATATTCTACCCACTTCACCTCGGGTAACTCTGCTTTGACTATGACTCTAAGGGACGTCAATTCAAAGCATAGCTTTTATTCCATACACCAATGAGAAAGAAGTTATGCTATAAATGATCTCAAGGTAGTATGATATCCCCAAAGAGCAAATGGTAGCTTGTTAGCCCAATCACGGTGAGTTTCAATCATCTTTAAGAAGATCTTCTTAACGTTCTTGTTCACTACTTCCACTGCTCCATTAGCCTGCAGTCTATAGGGTGATGACTTGTAGTTCTTTAACTTATACCTCTTAAGCATTGTTGGTTCTTCTCCTTGAAACTATACCCTATTGTTTAAAATCAGGTGGTGAGGAATTCCATGCCTGCATAATAGATTCTTTTCTAAGAACTTGGCTACCTATTTTGCCTTAATTTGTTGTAAGATTCAACTTCTACCCATTTTATGAAGTAATCAATTGCTACCAAGATGTATTTGTGTCCATTATAATCCATGGGGTGAATCTCTCCTATAATGTTAAGTCCCCATATCGAAAATGGCCAAGGAGAGGACATGGTGTGTAATTTTAAGTGTGGCAAATGGCTAATGTCCCCATGAATCTAACACTTGTGACATCTCTTGGTGAATTTAACATAATCCTCAACCATTGGCATATAGACGAACCCTTATCTCATTATCCTCTTGGCTAGTTTTATGTTATTCATATTCAAACCATAAACTCCTTTATGAATATTTATCATTACCTTCCTTACATCCCATATGAAGTTCTCTTATATAGAACACCTTAATAAAGAGTGAACTTTATTGATAACTTTTTTTATGATTGTCTTATCTTTCTTACTTACATCTATTGAGTACTCATGCTTGTCCAAATATTATTGAATGTCATAAAACTAAGGCTTTTGATCTACTTTTATTTCCATCACTTTCATATTCTTGTAACATAGCTGATTTGACTTTAGTAACACCAAAGGCTTTATAGGCATGGTTGTCAGTCCATCCCAAATTAATGCTAATGATGCTAAATCATCAACCATTTGGTTGTGATTTCTCAACAAATGAATGAATCTGCACTTTTGAAATGACTATCCTAACCACCGTAAGTGCTCTAGATACAACTTCAAGTGTGGCTCTTTTAGATCCTATTCATCAGCAGCCTGATTGATTACCAACATCGAATCACCTAATATTCCCACTTCTATGACTTTTAAGCCCATCAATGCTTTTATTCCCGTTGAGCATGCTTTATATTCTACTTCATTATTCGTAACCTAAAATGTTAACTTCTTCACTATAGGAATCACTTTGTTCTCTTGACTTAACAAGATTAGCCCTATTCCTACTCTGAACTAGTTTACTACCCTATCAAAGTACATGCACCATCCTTGAATCTCAATTGATGTAGTAAGATTGTCTAGGAATTCAAGTTTTATCTCTTGGTTATTTAAGGTAGGGTTTAGTTTTAGATACTTGGTTACTACTCTTCCCTTAACTATGTTCTTAGTCAGATACTCAATATCAAATTCTAATCAAAGAAGGTACTTTAAATAGGTGCTTTATCGGGTCTAACTTTAAAATTGTTCAGATCTTATATGACTGAAAGTAATGGCTCAGCTTTCTCATGGCCTAAACCATTGCCAAACATATCTATTCACCCTGACTATACTTCTTCTCATAAGGAAGCATCTTCTTGCTTAAGTAGTAAACTATGTGTTCAGCTTGTGCTTCTCCTTCCTGAACTAGCATAGCTCTTATTGCACTCTCTTCAATTGCTAGGTACAAGATTAAGGGCTTTCCCATTTCTAAGGATCTCAGAATTGGTGGATTCATAAGATAGTCCTTGATTCTATTGAAAGTAATCTAGCATTATTTATTCCAAACCACAAACTAATTTTGTCTAAGCACATGAATCTATTGATGAACTGTAGCTTTCCCAAGAATCCTTAGATTTCCTTTTCAGTCTTTAGCATTAGCAGTTCATGGATTGCTTTCACCTTATCTGGATTAACTTCAATTCCTCTCTAACTAACTATATGTCCTAACATCTTCCCTAAAGTTATCCAAATACTCACTTCTTAGGATTCAACCTTATATTGTACTTGTCTATCTTATGCAAAATACCTTTCTAGTGTAGCTGAATGTTCTTCTTAAGCCTTTAACTTCACCATCATACCATTAATGTAGACTTCCACATTTTTGTGTATCATGTCATAGAACATTTCTATGGCCATCCTCTTATAGGTTGCACCTACGTTCTTTAAATCGAAAGGCATTACCCTATAGCAATACATTCCTCATTCGATGATGAAGGCGATCTTAGCTTTATCGATGATTACCATGAGAATTTGGTTGTACCTTGAAAATCTATCCATGAAAGAGTACATAGCACATGTAGTAGCATTATCAATCAGAACATCTATATGAGGTTATGAAAAATCATCCTTCGAGCATGCTTTGTTGAGGTCCTTGTAGTCCACAAAAATACTTACTTTCCTATCCTTTTTAGGCACTAAAACCACATTAGCTAGCCATTATGGATAATCTACCACCTTTATGAATTTAGCCTTGATATACTTTTTTATGTCTTCTTTTACCAACTAAACTCATTCTGGTCTTAATCTTCGTAACTTCTATTTCACTTGGTTGCACCCCTCTATAGTTGGGATGTAATATTGAGCGATGTCCCTGTCAATACCAGGTATATCGTCATACATCCAAGTGAATAATTTTGAGTATTTTGTTAATATTTTTTTCTAATTCTCTCCTTTCCTTGGGGGTAACATCTTTTAAAATATACAATATGCAAGGATTTTCATCTATGCATATATTAAATGGTTTAGTATGAATGGAATGATTATCAAATATGCTCATGTAAGGTTCAATGAAATGCTCATCATTATCATAAGACACATCATATAAGTAAGCAAAACTAAATTTCATTGCATCATACTTAGAGCCCAGTACATCAAAAGATTCAAACATATTAGTAATATAGATATCATCAGGAGTAGGTGTATCATCAAATAGGACATCCTTTATTCTGGACTCGATGAGCGCTGTAATGTCGGTATAGTTAGGGGCTTTAATTTCCAACCTCATACTCTGCATAACCTATTTAATCTCAATAACAGAGATTATTCCTTCTTCCTTAATCTGATTTTATCCTTTTCACGTACTACTGGTCACATTAACAAAGATCTCAAAACCCAGTTTCTTAAACCCATTGCATTCCCATTCCTTAGGCTGACCTTAGTACTTAGAGAGGCCTTCAAAAATGAAGGTAGTCTTCTTTCCCTTGTCTATAGTTGGATCATACCCCAATCCTTGCTTGTGAGTTTTTCCTTTGAAGTCTGGTAATTTTGAGATCCCCTTCTTCTTCTTTCCAATCCCAATTCCTAGTTCATAACTCATTTTCTTCATTATGGTTGTCACCTTTGGACTGAACCAATCTTAATTCAGCACTACTACTTAAAAAGCCATACGGGTTACATTCATGCATGTGACTAAAATAATAGTCCTAGCTTCGACAATGGCTACCTTTCTGTCGAGTGGGAACTTGACTTTCTAATGTAAAGTGGATGGTACTCCTCCCAATGGATAGAACTAAGGTCTTTCTAAAAGTAGAGTGAATGTAGTCAGAATATCCAATACTATAAATTCCATAATAGACTCAATCTCTCCCACAGTGATAGTTGCCTTAAAGATTCCTACTATTTGCTTCCTGGAGTCATCATAAGCCCTGATCATCAAGTTGGATGCTTCAACCTCTTCAACTAATTTCCTGAACTTATGGAATAACCTGAATGGGCAAACATTGATGGTCCATCTATCATCAACCATAACACATGATGTCTTCTTGGCTCTCATAACCACTTGGATGAACAAAGGCCTATTATGAGTTTTTCCTTCCAATGAAAGATCATTGCCAGAGAAGTAAATAATGTTGTTGGGTTTTAGGAGTAGCGAAGCTATCATGTCCTTGGGAGTGGTGTCTGAGGAGATCTTTACATCATCTAGAGCACGTGTTAGAGCTTCTCGATATTTTTATGATGTCATCAAGAGATCCTAAATACTAACTTGAGCTTGAGTTTTCTTGAGTTTTTTTAAAACTGAGTCTCCTTCCACTTGAGTGGCTGGCTCTTTCTCTTTCGTAACTTCTTTGGTAGTTTCTTTCCCTTTCACTAGATCTTTCTCAATAGGCTGATAAACTCTTCTACTTCTCGTCATATGATTGATTGATAGTTCCTCATCATAATCATTCCATATGTTAATCCCCATCACACATAATATGATTAGCAACTGAATGGTAACAATCTCATCTTCTTCGTTAAACTCACCTCCCTATCCGGAGGGTACAATGTCTTCATTCTTAAAAGCAGCTAAAGGAGGAGCAATGCATTTTACTTTAAAATTGAATTGTTGCCCTAATAAGTCCCAAACTTCTTTCTTTCCCTTTAGTTCTTCCTCACCTTTCTTATCAAACTTAAGAGTGTCTATTTACTTTATTAAGCCCATAAAATCTGTTTCCAATATGGCCAGTAGTTCTTTTCTTCCCTTTGAAGTTTCTCTATTTCATTCTCTAAACTGTCTTGAATGGAATTCTTAACAAAGGACTCTAGCAATCCTAAGGAGATAGCATAAAATGCTAGTGGTGGCATTTTTTGACAGTTAGGTAAAGGGTTAGTTTTGATAGTGGGTTATTTTTTAGGGTCTTTGATCTTGTTAGAGTCTATAAGGTCTTGGATGCGGTCTCTTAAGAAGTAGTTGTCATCAGTTGTGTGGCCGAGCATATGGTGGAAGTGGCAATAGAGATTGGGATTAATACGTCATGGCAATAGGTTTGGTAAAGGTTTTAGTTCAAAAGGTTTGAGGACACCTTTTTACTGGAGTCTTTGGAAGACTTTGGATAAAGGTAGGCTAAAGTTTAAGTATCTATGATTTCTCAAGGCATTGGCAGTTAGGTTTTTTTTTTTTGGAATGGGTGTTTTGCTAGGTTACATTAGCTTTCGATAGGGATTCTTGGGTTGAGTGGTCTTTTCATCTTCGATTCGAATGCCAGCTTGGTGAAATGCTTTGAATATAGGGTAATGAATGAATAACATTTGTTTGCAAAAGTGGGGCAAGGCTCCCTTGATTACCATTTCTATTTTTTCATCTTTCAGAGGTTTATCTCTTATCAAAGTAGTTTTCCCTCTCCATTGAGTGATGTAATCCAAGAAACTTTCACCACTCTTATGTCTAGTGGTTTCTAGGTCATATCTTGTGATGTCCATTTGGGTGTTGTACTTGTACTACTTGATAAAATTCTATATGAGAAGCATCCAGTCACTCTTGGTCTCATCCTCCAAATCAAAGAACCATGCTCTTGGCCTTTCTCCTAATGAAGTAAAGAAAAACTTTATAATTTAAGATTTAGTCAACTTTATAGGAGCCATGAACGTAGCATACTACCTTAAGTGGACTCGAGGATCTCCAGTATAGTTGAAGTTAATGAAGTATGGGAGTTTGAAATCTTCAAGCAGAGGTTCATCCATAAACAATGAGAGGTCAATGTAGTCATAACTTCTTATGGCACTCTTTTCTTTATGTAAGAACTCGAGTTGAGCCATCTTGTTAGCTAGTAGCATAACCTCCTCTTATGGCTCAGACTTAGTCAAATTGACTGGTTTGGCAGGTGGCTGGGGAAGTGTCCCTCTTATAGCCCGGTAATACTCACTATTCTTAATGAAAAAACTTGGAGTGGGCACTGTGCTTTTTCCTCTATCAATCTTCACATTGACTGATCTAGAAGCTTCCCCCTATTCATGGATCATCTATTCAATTGTGGCTTTCATCTCTTTCTTTAAAAAGTTAAACAAAGCCCCATCACTCATCAGTTTCTTCATAGCATCTTTTAATTATTCTTCTATATTCTGAGCCATTATCTCTTCAGCTAGATCAATCATATGAATAATAGTACTAGTACTAATGCACGTAGTAGCCTTGAGCCTATAAGGCTTTTTGAGGAGCTATGTTTCTACACAAGTATGCATGTTAGGATGATAAAAGGAATTATGCATGTGTGTATATGTAGACGGTGGGGTTTAGTGCGCATCCAAGTTTTTAGCAACTGCGACACTATTTGAGCTCAGGGCTCTAGAGAACACACTAACCACTGTCACAAAGACATGGTATGGAGATGAGGAGTCACCACCCATGGTAATAACTGGGACAAATCAAAAAGGTGGTACTCGATTCCCTAAAAGAAAGCTAGCACCACAACCAGGAGATTCTGGATACAGAATACCAACTTCTTTTAGTCTCGTGTTCATTTAGAATTACTTTATGAATTATTATCTTATTCTCTATTTACATGCAATTTCATATAAACCCTAAAAATAATCAACTCCAAGGTAAACTAGTCATGAAATATACAAGTAAATAATGCATTCAATAAATCACATAATCCCTAAGTTAGTCTAATCCACATGGATTTTAAATAAATGAGTTAAATCTACATGTTTTAATATATATGTGAACCTAAAGACCTAATTCCTTTTGATTTAATTAAATGAACTTAAGTTTACTTGTTTTAATAAAACATGGGCCTAATTCTATAAATTATGGAATTTTTAAATTAGTGGGCCTAATTCTACATGTTTTAATTAAGTAGTGATCTTAAATCTACAAACTATGGAAAAAAAAAAGCTTAAATTAAGTGGGCTAAGTCTAAATTAATTAAATTAAATTAGGTGAGCCTATGTCTAATTAACTAAATGGGCCTAAGGATATTTCTAACCTAAAATCTAATTAATTATAGGCCTAAAGGTATATTTTAATTAATTAAACATAATTAATTATTAAGTGAGATGGGCTAAAAATTACCTAAACTTAAATAAATAAATCAAAGCCTAAAATGGGCTTAAGGCCCCAAAAGCACAAAAATATAATAAACAAGCTAAAAAACAAATAAAAAACATAAAAAATGATTAAACAAAAGATCAAATAACTAATTAAATTAATCCCTTATAAAAAAAACTTAGTTTTATTAATATGCAACCTAAATTAATCTACTTCCTCCATTGATTTTAAGTAATTACCTGATTAAAAACCTAATTTTACTAACCAATTTAATCAAAATAAACATACAACCACATACACAATTTCACTATTCCCACTATTAGGGCTATTACATTAATTCATAAAACAGTTAATAAAAAATAAATAAAATAAAGCAATAAATAAAATAAAATAAAAACCCTAGAAACTAAGTCTCTATGAGGCTTTATCCATGGTTTTCCATGGACTTCTCATGAATTCATCCCTCCAACATGATCACCATGCGTTTTCCTCCATAATCACCATAAAAAAAATAAAAAAAAATTATGATTAATGAATAAATTATAATAATAACTCGAAAGAATAAAAATAATCAATAATATCAAAAAGAAATAAATAAAAAAATAGAATAAGAAGATGATGATGATGATGCTTATAAGTGATTTGGGGTACTCCTCATAATTGTAATTCACCGTTCTTGACAAGTCTTCGAATCTTCTTCTTCAAAAATTCTTCAAGGATCTTGAATTAATTGATAAACAAAAAGGAATTTTTGTAGAAAAATAACTCCAAAAAAAAGAATTAAGAAAGATCTTTTTAAGAATCAACAATGGATAAAAATTATTGATTAAACGCACAAAAAACCCAAAAGCTTAAAAACACATTGCTGCCTCCTCTCCTTTCTTCTCCTTTTTTCTCCTCTCCTACCATCCTCTTTATATAGAGAAAAAGAAACTAAAAACCTTAACTCAATTCTAACATGATTCTAATTCCTAAAAATATAAGATTAATACTTAAAATTATATTTAGGAATTTTAAACCAATTAGGATTGAGTTAAAAACCAATTAGAAATTTTAGACCAATTAGGATTAAGTTAAAAAATAAAAACAGAGACGGAAGAATTCAATTTCAATAGGGATTATGTAATTCTGATCGGAATTACACAATTTTGATGGGAATTGGTGTAATTCCGATTGGAATTACATAATTACGATCAAAATTATGGAATTTTGACAGGTTGTTTTTAACATTTAATTACAAAAAGACCCCTGAAAGAATTTAAGTTTTGCAAGTAGGTCCTAAAAAATATTACAATTTAGTCCTTGAAAACACTAAATCCTTTCCTTAAAAGATGCATTTAAACCCTTAGAATTTTAAAGCTTAAGTATCGATTACCTATTAATGATATTTTCAGCATTGGAGTCCTCTATCAAATTCATAACTCATCATCCCGAAATTGGGTGTCTACAGCATGATATAATGAATTCTATAAAAGAGAAGGGTTAATGTGTATGCATGGCATGGTAGTTATGACCTAGCTAATGTGGTGATGCAAAAATGGCTACAAGAAGATCATGGGTTACCATATGATAAGATGTCTTATGTGCATGTATGTATGCATGAGGAAAGAAAAGAAAAAAAATAAACAAATAGGGTTAACCTAAAACCTACAAAATAAACAAACCAAACACAAGCAATCGCTCCTTCTAACCTTATCGCTCCACACGGTAGAGAATTTTATCCTTAGTGGGTTTTCGAATCATAGCCACCAGAGGACTATAGTTTTGCTCTTAGACTAGGCTATTTCAATTCATGATGATCATACTTAAGAAGTAAACTAAGGGGCAATACCCAAATGTACTCGAGGTAAATACATAATCTCAATAAGAGGCCTAATTGTTTGGTCACAAGTGGCATTTATAGCTTGTGCAAGCCTACAAGCGTATGGACTATAGCCAACATAAGGGATCCAAGTTTGTGTTCCTTTTATTGACATTCAGTGTGTCTACCAAGAGATACAAAGGTTTTATCTGATAGTTTACAATTTCATTCTTTTAGCATGAGTGTCTATAATCTAGTTAAATTATTGATTTATCCACTTGATTTAATAAGGACAAATGGACAACTTCCATATGTTATATCATTAAAAGATGTCTCTATTTATCGGCCCTTACGAACTATCCAAACTAAGGTGCATGATTCTTGTCATTCATTGCATATCGAGCTTACACAGGTAAATGAGGACCACATAATTCTAAGCGTGGAAAGTCTATAAGGGATGACATAATGACAATGAATGGTGGCAGACACTAAAAATGTCGTATCATTTATGAATATTTGGTCAAATGGACATCATCAAGACAAGGATAGCATGCAAAAGCTAAGTGGGATCCTAGGGGAAATTTATAATAGTTTATCTATATAAGCTATAACGGGCTTATAAATAAAGGCTCTTTTAGCGATAATGCCCCCATATGACTAGGGTTACAAAATCCGATCAGTGAGTCTAGCGTTCTTTCACCAACTCAAGAAAAATTGTGCCCCATATTGGACTTAGGAGTTGGGCCGCATCAATTTAAGCCCTCTAGGTTTTCTTGATTGAGTAAAGGCTAAAGGTGATAATACTAATCTCTTTGCCCTGTGACTTGAATGGAATCATGGTGGCAATGTCATTCAATGTTATCAAGGGTTTAGGGACCAAGGTGCATGTGGTGAGTGTAATGAAATACAGTTATGTTGTTGTGAAGGTGAATAAACAAGTTATGTATAACAAGAAACAATCTTTCATTCATACCCCTCGAATTAGTACTTCCTAGTGGACTTGCCAAAAACCTATTGTGATCATAGGATCGAGTGTGTTTATTGGGGCACACAGGCTAATGGTGACCATCTACAGGATTTGTGTTATCGTTTATAGGAGGTCTGCCTGAATAGGCCTTGTAGATTAGAGTCACCACCTGATATGAATCGGGAGAAAGTGAATTAAAAATCCACTTCCTTTACCAAAGAATCTGGATTCGAGAGGTAGGAGTTACTTATCCTGTTTCAGAAACATATTGCTTATTTGTTCATTACTTCACCCTAGTTTCAATTTTATGATGCATTTTTACCACACTTGATCACTAGTCAATTTAAATTGGAAATTGGAACGCTGGATAATTGGACGAACGAGCATACATCACAAGATAAATAGATAAACAAGCAATAATCAAGCAAATGATTATGTAAGCAAGTAAGCACATAGCACTCAAGCATGTAAGAAATAATTAAAATAAACAAGCAAATCAGCAAAATTTAAAAAAAAAATCGGGAAAGGGATTAAGGATTACAACAAACAAACAAAATCCTATTCTAATAAATATATTCAAAATAGAAATGAATGGGGGAATTGGGATTAAGGATTACATTACCTTGGAAAGCCTATTTTATTAATTACATTAAAATAGAAAAAGAGATAAAAATCCTATTCTAATAATCCTGCAAAACAAGGGTTAGTCTTCACTCACATGCAAGCACACACCACATTTAGAACAATTTAATATATTTCATTCATCCATAACTTGAAATAAATAAATAAAATTAAACACATAAACAAACAAGGATGCTAATGAAAATGCATGATGCAAGATTTTAAAAATTGGGTACTTTAGTGTGAGGTCACCATTTTTATTATAAAAATAAGATTTTTATGATAGGACAAATATTAGGAAATAAAAATGAAAAAATAAAAATAAAAATAATGAAAGTGATAAAGATACTATTCTTACCATAAAAATATTATCTTTATGATAAAAATAATAAATTTATCAAAGGAAACAATAAACATGACAAGGGTAATAAAAATGCAATAAGAAAAATAGTAATGCAAATGGAATAATAAAAAGGATGATAAAAATATTATTCTCACCATAAAGATGGGAACTTTATGATAAGAATGATAATTTTATCAAAAGAGATAATGAAAATAATAAAAATGCAATTAATATGGTAAAGAAAATAAAATGCAGAATTAAAAATAATTAAAGTTGTGAAGGTGTCATTTTCACCATAAAAATATCCACTTTAGGATAAAAATGACAACTTTACCCCAAAAGGTATAAAGAAAATAAAAGTTACAAAAAATACAACAAAAAATAATAAAAATACTGAAATAAATGCATAAATAAATAAAATACAGAAATGAATAAATTAAAATGATAAAGATGATATTTTCACCATAAAAGTGTAAACTTTATCATGAAAATGCCACATTCACTATAAAAAGTATAAATATGATAAAAATAGTAAAAATACAATAATAAATATAAAAATGCAGAAATAAATATACAAATAAATAAAGATAGCAGCAATAAATATTTAAAAATAATAAAGATGATATTTTTACCATAAAAAGTTCATGCCAAATTTACTATATAAAACATAAATGTAATAAAAATTGCAAAAAGGGAACAAAATAAATAAAGTGCGGAAATAAATAAATATGGCAGAAATAAAATAATAAAAATGTGAACTTTATGATAAAAAGGACCAAACTTACTATAAAAGGCATAAATGCAATAAAAATTACAAAAATACCACAAAAACAATAAAAATACAGAAATAAATATGCAAATAAATAAAAATTGTAGAATAAAAATATTAAAGTCATAAAGGTGACATTTTTACCATAAAAAACATTAAATTTATGATAAAAATGCCAAATTTACAACAACTAGCAAAAAACTAATAAATAAAAGCAATAAAAATGAGAAAAATGCATAAATATTAATGAAAATAAATAAAAATACAGCAGCAATTAAAATAAATTAAAATGATGTAAAACAATAATAAAAATGCTAACTTTACACCAAAATACACATGTTTATATAGATGAAAAAATTGTCAAGACCTGAAGGTATATGGTCGGCACTAGAGAATGAGAATATATAAAATATCTGAAACTCATAGTAAGCCTTAAAAAAATTTTGCAAAATAAAAACAATACACTTAACAATAAACCGGTAATAAATGCATATAATAATATTCTTCAAATACAACATTTCAAGTCAGAATACAAACAACACAAGTTCTATAGACAACTATTGCAGTGTCTAAAATTTAATTGTGCAATACATATATCAATTCAATATATATAGTGCAGTTGACGAAAAATGAATCCGGCACAAATAGGGAACACTAGGAAACTGACTGTGAGGTCCTGAAAAAATAATTTGAGGGGAATCAGACCTCACTAAGTGAACTAATTCTATAAAATACATGCTGATTTATAAAATCATTTGTTAAAACCTCCTTTTAAAATAAATGTAAATAAAGTAATTATAATCATTAAAATCATTTACTTTTCACCATAATATTTAAATAAAATCTATTTATAATTTTTAAATCAATTTAATATGAAATCTTTATAAGAAAATATATGGAATAATTATTTTTGTGGAAAACCTGGTAGAACACATAGATCAATATTCTAATAATCTTTCAGCTCTCTTTAATCTAAGTAACTGTCATCCCAAAAGCAAGCTCAACCAAGTTACTGCCACAGTTATTTCACTTATTTCATATTGATGTCCTGAGAGCAAACTCAACCGAATTACATCTCTTTTTCCGGCCCAAGAGCACTAGCTATACTGAGCTCTAATTATTTACTCTTGCCCGAGAGCACATACTCCACGAGCATATTTCACATTTTACACATAAACTAAGATTTTACCCGTGCATACATGATTCTAGTGACACTCACTAAGTAGCATGTTCTACTATTATCTCCAAATCAATTTGAATTATAAATAATTAAATAAATTAAATAAATAAATCATTAAATAATAAAAAATTAAACGATTAAATAATAATTAAATAAAACATTATGAAATAATTTTTTTAAGCATGTTTCAATTTCTACTCGCAAATATAAAAGATATGATCATGCATATTGCAATATAAATATATTCATAAATCAATCATATAATAATTTTTTTATTATATTTAATTATTTGAAAATATAATAAAAGCACGCGCAACACGCATTTCATAAAATTAACTCACAGGTTGCGCATGTCGAACAACACATTCTCTGTGGCCCTGATGCTACAGCTAGAATCTCAGAGTTCTTTAAAATAAATAATATTTATTTAAAATATGCTCATAAAATAAAATAAATAAATTCATGAAAATTCTCAAAATTATGGAAACTATAGAATTGACAAAACTGACTCGACCAAAGACACCAAGTCAACTAGGAATTTGGCACAGGCCGATGTCACATTTTACGAGAAATCTATTAATAATGCGACAGAATCTCCTCTATAAAACGAACATCTCTCTACTAAAAGTAGAGTCATTTTTGCATGCAAACATACTTCAAAAATTTACAGTACTCAAAATCTCATGTTGGGCCCCCAAATTACAACTATTACTCAACCGTGAACCAATTCATCAACAAAATCCAAAGTAATATAAATCTCAATAATTCATTAAAAATCATAAAATCTATATAAAAATATAATCATTTCTCAAATCATCAAAATATCTCATAAAATATTAAAACCTTTTATTTTTCAAATAAATAACAAAATTTTAGTTTTTAAATAATATTTGATAATAAAATCCTTAAATGGAATAAAATTCTCATTTTACAATTAAATTAGCATAAATTGCAAATAATTATTAAAATCACTTATTAACATCACAAAAATAATAAAATGCCCATTTAAACTCAAAAATAATAAATAAAATTATTATTCATATATTATTCCAAAATTATCACAAATTAACTAATAATTGTAAATAATAAAAAAAATTCACACTTTTTTTTAATCCAAAAATAATTTAAAATAAAATAACTAACAACGACTTCAATTAAAATCACATAATTTACTAAATTTCAATAATTTCCAAAAATACACGTTTAGACATAAACTACAAACATTCAATTAAATACTACAATTCAATCTATTTACATAATAAAAGCATAAAAGACGTTTATTTCCAAAATAAATAATAAAATTTGAATTTATAATTAAATTTCATTATTAAAAATATATTCTACCAATATTCGAAATTAAATAGCATTACTTACAATTAATCATTTAAATTGCTCAAATATATAATAAAGATAACTAAAAACTCATTTAAGCTTAATAATAATAAATAAAATCATTATTCATATATTTTTCTGGAAATTACTAATAATTAGCTAAAAATGGGAAATAAATTATAAAAAAATATTTTAATGCTATTAATTACTCAAATTCTGTCAAAACATAATAATTAATAATAATTTCAACTAAAATATAAAAATTACTAATTTACACTAATTTTTTCAAAAATTCATTTTTCATATAAACATTCAAAAATTTATAATAAAAATTCTACACATAATTTCAATAAATTTCCATAACAAAACTTTCTCAAAATAATTAGTAGAATTTATTAAAAATATACAATGTTCCATGCCAAAACAGTTTGTGAACAGTAACCCAAACCTGAAAAATTCAAAAAAAAATCATAAAAATTATTAAAAATCACCAGTAGCTAGATTTCAACCTCAATTACAATTTATCTCAAAGAAACTATATCTAATTAAATCAAATTCAAACTCAATTTCATAAATTAATCAAAATTAACCCAAATACAAATTCACAAAATTGACGGACTTACTAGAGTTGAAATCCAAAATTGATTAAGGCTTAAGAAGCCTAGAGAATAAGTTTTTGTTTAAGACCGACGGCAACCTCAAAGGTCACTAAAAATGTCTCTGGCAAGCCCAAGGGCTAAACAGTTACCGACAGAAAAAGATATAGAAAGAAGAAATGGTGGCACACTGAGAGGGGAAGGAGCTGTCGATGGCAGCGCTGGCTGGTGGTGACCAATGGTGGCGAGGTCAAGCAGTGGGTGGTAATGGTGTTAGGTGGAAAGGAAGAGAAAGAGGAAGAAAAGGAAAGAAAATAAAGAAAAAGAAGAAGAAAAAGGGGTATGGGGGTTTGGTATTGCACATTTTCGTAACCCTTTTTTTTTAGCTTTATAATATAATATTTATTAAAAGTACAATTTAAATTAATATTTTTAAATTAAAATATCTTCTCTCACAAGTACATATACACCAATATATATATATATAAATATATATATATATATAATTCTAATAATCAATATTTTTATTAATACACTCACAAATATTAATAATTATTAAAACACTTATAAATTACTTAATTAACACCAATTGAATAAAATTATAATTAAACTTAATAATCCACATAATATATTAAAAATATATTCTAATAATTATTAGATGCATTAAAGTATTCCAAATACGCCAATTAAATAAAATATTAATTAAAACCCAATAATAATCTCATGACTAATTAAATAATAATTAACACAAATAAATCCCAAAAATTTTATTTAACACTAATTAACTAAAATAATAATTAAAACTCAATAATTCCTCCCAAATATTTGTACACATACTCACTTAAATAATTACTTAACAATAAATTCCATAGAAATAATATTTAATTCAATAACCAAAATACGGGTTATAATAATGATGCCAAAATGATGGAAAAATGCAAAAATGAATGCAAACACTCACAGAATCACCCAAACTTCCCACTACTCCACCATATCTTATATCTAAACTTCAAGATCATCACAAAAATCACAATTTTACTAATATAATTAATATTCACAATAAAATGAATAAAAATTCAAAAAAAAGATAAAAATGAGATGAAGATGATGATAAATATGCAATTTTTAATTAAAAATGGTTGGTAGATCCTCAAAGGACCCAGGTTGTTACCCTTGATGTGTGCTTTGAGTTAAAAGCAGCTCAGTTTGGATTTAATGGTCTAAATCCTAAGACAAAAGGAAAAAAAAAGATTTTGGTTAAGTATTAAAGTGTAAATGGGTCTCCAAATGCTTTGGGGGAGAGAGAGAGTGAGTGGGAGAGAAAATCATCCAAAAATTAGTCTTTTCTCTCTCTATATGTCTACCTCAAGAAATGTGCCAAAAAATGCTCCCAAATGGGTAATTTTTCATGTTTTTAACTATTAGGTTCGAGGACCCATGCTCTTGGGTTTAGAACCCACAAAGGGGTAAAAGGGTCATTTTGACCCATAGGCTTGGTTTAAAAACCCACACTCATGGATCATCAACCCAGGCTCGTGGGTTGACCCATCCCCATAAGCTTTTCCCATACTTTTTAGTTCTTTTTTGGCCCAACTTATACTTTTTGAGGTTTTTTGTTGCTTTTTGGTATATTTTGGTTTCTTTTAGCTTTCTTCTCAATCTAAGCACGCTCAAGAAAACTTTTGAGAAAATTTTCCTCCTATATGAGTAACAAGAATCCTTTATCATTGAATTTTTTTAGGGAAAGCACAAAAATTTAGGTAATAACACTTTGGCTCAATCCTTGACTGTAAATGGAAAAGTCTTAAGCGAATGGCATCATTGGGCATTCCATTGTATTTAAAGGTATCACAAATCTGCAAGAAATTTATTATATGCATGTTTGGATCCTCCCAAAGTAAGCCATGAAATTGGACAATAGATTGAATCATTGATAGAATAGCAGGTTTGATTTTGAAGTTGTTGGCTTATACATTCAGTTTAATGATACTTTATTAAGCCTCATCCAAACCGAGCATAGCAAACTTAAGAAGAGTTCATTTGGTTACGGCTTATTGACCTCCTTGTTGTGCAACCATATCTTTAAATGCACTCTATGATCTCCTATGGTTCTCCTTCTCAAACTTAAACAAATCCAGAATAAAGAACAATGGTTCTCTTCTTCCACATCTAGTGTTGTGCATACACAACCACAAGAGTACCTAAAAACATAATAATGCAAGTCAAAAATAGAGTATGAAAAATAGAAAATGCTCTAATCCAAAAAAATCTTGACTAATTATGATGTTAGTTGCCCAATCTCCTGCAACAGTGCTAAAAACTTATTAAGTTCGAATTCCTACCACAAGTGCACAGGTCGATAAGTAATAAAGTGAGAGTAAAGTATTGTTCCCTTAAGGATTAATACTAAGCACCTATTAGTCTTAATTGTAATTGTTTAAAGCTTGCAATTGTGATTTGAATAAAGCAAATAAAGAACTAAATAACAAATAAACAAAGGAATATAAATTAAGCAATTACTAATCAAATTAATAAAGAAATGAATCAATGAGAAGGCATGTTGTTGGGAGATTAAGAACCACATTTTCATTATGTTAATGTGATAAAAATAGATCAACTTCTCAATGCATATCTCAGGTTTTTCAACAATCATTGAGTACTCTTTCTAAAGTAACTACTCAAATCAACAAGCATCAATCAATTGAGATTCATAAACATAGCTTAATTCTCATCATCACTATAAATATAAACCAACATTAAGCGTACAAGGCATTAGGCAAAACCTATAAGAGAATTAGATACGATTAAGTTTTCTAAAGACATTTAATTAATCTAACATGTGCTTGTAGGTCTATTCGATCCACCAATTCTCATTGCATAGATCTAAACTAGAGTTATGTCCAGTCATAATACAACATTCAATAAAATTAACGAATATAATATGCATTTAAAAGGCAATAACAATTATTAAATTAACATTAAATCCAATAGGTCTTAAAATCCCAACAATAATAAACTACTTAGCCAAGCATGGATATATAATCCATCATTCAAATATTCAAATACAAAACAAAAGATTAGAAATAGAAAGGGAGTAAGAAATGGTTATAAAAAAACTTGGGTCTTTAATGGGTCTCCTTCCTTAGCTTTTTTTTTTCCTCTTTCTTCTTCCTTCTCTACTTTCTTTTATTAGTGTGTCTTGTGTGAATAAGAGAGTGTGTAGATGTGTAATCCCTAAGCAATTTGTGTCTTTTGTCCTTTATAGCCTCTTCTAGAACATATCATTTCCCTACCTTTGATTTTTTTTTTCTATAAATAAGTACACCTCAACATGTTTTGTTCTAGAAACGTGCTACCCACGATCATGTACAAGCCATGCTCGTGACAAAAGCGCCTCTCGTGAAAAGGTTGTGATTGCTAATGATCCGCACTCACGACAGAAGTTATGGCTGACATGAATCTGTAATCGCGCATGAGATGTGATTGTAAAGCCCTCGATATCACTTTAGGACTATAACTTGGCATTCCCGTAATCGCGCATCCAACCATGATCATGACAGAAGGTTTGCTCTACTGTTACTCTATTTCCTTCCTTTTTTTTGCTTATTATCTTCACCATTTACCTCATTTACTCCTTTTCCCTATAAAATTCAAATAAAACTTAAAATATCCAATTCTATATGCTTTCCTATACTAAATGCTAATTAAAATGAATGAACAAATGTAATATTAAGTCCTAATTCTATATGCAAATTGGCATCAACATGCACTCAAAGTGCATTAAAGATGTATAAGATATTCGCCATATTCCTTTTCCTTTTCTTTCTTTACTTTCTTTCTTCTTTATATTAGTTATTTTAAAAATAAAGAATCAATTTGTTAAAGGAAGAAACATAGAGAATCGAATGAGGATAAGTGAACTGAGACATAAAGGAATTTTGTAAAGACAATACTAAAGCAAAGCTCTCTGTTTATAGGTGTCGTTAAAAATAACCCAACTAAAGTCCATTTTTATTAGTCAATCATCATTTCACATATAAAGAACTTGCTAATATTGAAATTTTGAATTTGTTTATTTATATCAATGCACATATATCATAACTCTAAATTTAACAAGTTTCAATGAAAATTTTTTATTGATGTGCATGTTTAGATGACATTTCTTATATCATATTGTTTCTTATTCCATCAAGGCCAACATTTATACCTTAAAATTCGCATTCATCAATTCATTTCAATTTGTAGTATGATGTGATATTACAACGCATGCACCTACTGTACAAAATTTATAGAAATTGGGTGGTTATGATCACTTTTGAGGATCGATCATGATATGATTGGTGTGTTTATAGCATCAGTCAAATAAGCTACATGGTAACCATCTACTGGATTTTCATTTGTTAATGTTTATTAAAGGGTCTGCCTGATTAGGCCGCATATATTAGAAGTCGCCACCCGACTTGAATTGAGAAGAAGTGAAAAATCACTTCCATAACCAGAGAATCCGAGTTAAGATTGTAGGAGTTACTTATCATGTTTCTTATTACGTATGTTGCTTATTTATTCACTACTTCACCCTAGTTTTGATTTTTGATTTATTGTTACCACACTTGGTCATTAGTCAATTGAAATTGGAAATAAAGTGCGAGATAGTTGAATTGACGAACATTCACCACTTAATAAATAAATAAACGAGCATCCACCAATCAAGCAAGTAATCATGTAGGCAAGTAAGTATATAGCACACAAGCATGCAAGAGATAATAAAAATAAACAAGCAAATAAACAAAATAAAAACGGGAAAAAAAAATTAAGGATTACAACCCAAGAAGATAGCATATTCTAATAAATACATCCAAATAGAAATTAAAAAAAAAAAGTGGGGGAATTGGGATGAAGGATTACATTGCCTTGGAGAAAGCCTATTCCATTAATTACATTAAAATGGGAAAAAGGAAATAAAATAGACCTATTCTAAAAATTCTGCCAAATAAAGGTTAGCTTTTATACACATTCAATCATACATCAAATATATAACAATTTAATATATTCATCCATTCACAAGTGGAAATAATAAAATAAAGAATAATTAAACACACAAGCAAACAAGGATGATAATGTATGCATGATGCAAGATTTTAGAATTTAGGTACTTTAATGTGAAGTCATCATTTTTATCATTAAAAACAAGATTTTTACGATGAGGCAAATATTAGGAATAAGAGTGAAAGAGATGCAAATAAAATACCAAAGATGATAAAAGATATTATTCCCACAATAAAAGTATTACCTTTATGATGAAAATAATAAATTTATGAAAGAAAATAACAAAATGACAAGGACAATAAATATTCAATAAAAATGATAATAATGCATGTGAAATAACAAAATGGGTGATAAAAATATTATTTTCACCATAAATATGAGAACTTTATAATAAAAGTAATAAATTTATCAAGGAAAGCAATAAATATAATAAAAATGCAATTAATATAATTAAAATAATAAAATGCAAAATTCAAAGCAAATAAAGTGGTAGAGATGTCATTTCCACCATAAAAATATATACTTTATAATAAAATGACAACTTTACCCCTAAAAGGCATAAAGACAATGAAAATTATAAAATGCAACAAAAATAATAAAACACAGCAATAAATATGTAAATAAATTAGAATGACAGTAATACAAATATTAAAATGATAAAAATGATATTTTTACCATAAAAATTATGAACTTTATGATAAAAACATCAAATTTATCATAAAAGGCATAATTACAATAAAAATAAGAAAAAAAATAAAAAAATTGCAGCAATAATATAAATAAATAAAAATAATAAAGTTTACATTACCATAAAAACATAAACTCTATGATAAAAATGTCAAATTTACCATAAAAGGCTTAAGTGCAAGAAAAATAAGAAAATACAAGGAAAGTAATAAAAATTACAGCAATAATAGAAATAAATAAAAAAGACAGAAATAAATAAATGAAAATGATAAAGTTGATATTTTTACCATAAAAACATAAATTTTATGATTAAAATACCAACTTTGCCATAAAAGGTATAAATGCAATAAAAATTGCAAAAATAGAACAAAATAATAAAAATATATAAATAAATATATAAATAAAATAAAAATATTAAAATTGCAAAGGAGACATTTTTAACATAAAAATAGAGACTTTATGATAAAAAGGCCATATTTACCATAAATAACATAAATACAATAAAAAAAAGATAAAAATGCAATAAAAATAAGAAAAAATGCAGAAATAATAATAATAATAATAACAAATAAAATACAGCAGTAATAAAAATACATCCAAATGATGCGAAAATAATAATAAAAATGTTAACTGTATGTCAAAATAGTCATTTTTACATATATGGAAAAAAAGATGCAAAAATGATAGAAAAATGCTAGATGAATGCAAACACTTTCAAATTTAACCCAAAATTCCTTCTTCTTTTACATATCTTATTCACAAACTTTAAATCACTGCAAAAATCACAACTTTATAACATCATCATAATAATAAAAAATAAAAAGAATAAAGTTCAATTTGGCGCTTTACCTTTTGTCAAAGTTCAATTTCCCTCAAAATGACTTTTTTTGGCAATTCAGCCCAATACTTGTCCAAAATGGATCATTTAAACCCAGTTTGTGTCTTTTGATGGAGCGTGCAATTCACCAATAGTGAAAAGTGCGTGAAATGAATTAAAAAATAGTTAATATAAATATTATCATCAAATTAGCAAAATAAACACAATAAATTGACAATTGAATGAAAATCAATGTTTACAAACTTACAGAGTTGTTCAAAACAAAAAAAATTGCAGAATTTGGAGAAAACAAGCCAAATACCCCAATCATCTGTTACGGTACACAGGGAATATTCATGCCAAAGAACCACTCCAATTTCATTTCCTTCCACAATAGTCTCAATCAAATACCCATCTTCAAATTGAAGAACATTCCCAGCTGCTTAAAAGCAACAAAACCACACATGCTAAGTTACCACTAACCAATTTAATAATTTTTGCAACAACAGAAAAAAACAAAATGCAAATTTACTTTGAGAAAAAAGAGAAGTGCTTGATTAATGGCCCTGAGCATCGAACATTTAAAAGAGAAACAAAAGGAAAGAATAAACGAGAGAAATAAGAGAAAAAGAGACACACCATTAAGCAAAAAATAGAACATACACTAAAAAAATATCAAAATAATCAGTTGAACACATGCATTTACAGAGGAAGAATGAAACTTGCAGGAGCAGCATGAGCTTGAATTTGCATACTATGTTACTGTTAACTTTACCAAAAAAAAAATCATCCTTTTCATGATCTAATTCTCCATAATCAAATTCCAAAATCCAAACTTAAAAAAAAATGAATCAAAAATTGATTGAACTTTACTATATTACTAAAAATAAGTTAACCTCAAAAAAATTCAATCTTTAAACATCAAATTAACCCATCTCGAAATCTAAATGCAAGAATCCAATTTAGAAAGATTGAAACAATTATCAAGAATATTAGAAGAATGAGAGAAAACAGGGCAAGAATCCTCAAATCCCTAGTAGGAATTGGGATTTAATTGCCCAGTCGGCGATGTCGGCATTGGAGGTGGAGGGAGGCAGTGAAGAAGTGGCATAAGGAGGAGTGGCCGGAGGAGGAGCTGAAGGTGTGGCAGGTGGAGGAGGTGATGCTGGAGTGGAAGGGGGTGGAGCACCTGGAGTGGAAAGGGGGTGGAGCAACTGGAGTGGTAGGTGAAGGGGCAGCTGGAGTGGTGGGCGGAGGAGCAGCCGGAGTGTCGGGTGGGGGAGCAGTAGCATTATTGGATGGCGGAGACTTGGGAGTTGGACGTGAATTTTTTTTTCTTAAAGAAAAAGAATACTGTTTAGAGAAGAAGTGTTAATATGATTTGCAATAAAAAGGATTGTGTTTAGATAATTCTGGAGAAAAATATTAAAATCTTCTTTTATCTTTTTATTTTTTATTTTTATTTTTCAATTGTTAACCAACGCGTGTTGTACAAGCGGAATGAAAGGTTAGATTATGAATTTAAATGATTCATTTTGGGTAAGTATTGGGCTGAATTGTTAAAAAAAATTATTCTGGAATAAATTGAACTTTAACAAAAAGTTGAAGGGCAAATTGAACTTTATATCTAAAATAAGTCTTTGGACTTTGGCTTTAGCTGTAGTACCAGCAGCGTGAGGCTTCTTTTGCCTCCTGTGCTATGTTTGGGACGGATCTAGGGAAGGGAAAGTAAGGGTAAGTAGGGGGAAGGTAACCGTATTGTCACGACCCGCAAAGTCTGTCCCACCTCAAGGCCTGTGGTGCACGCGCACGGGCGAGAAAACTCGGCCAAGGCAAGCCAAAGAGGGCTGCTTGCCACCAAGGCCATGACAAGCGCCTAGGAAAATGTCGGAAGCCTCTAGAACATGGTAGAGGGCTGCTTGAGTTGCCAAACTCGAGGGAAAAATACCTAGGCCAAGGAAGGAGCCCAAGAGCATGTGGGAAGGCTCTAGAAAGCTGCAGAAAAAATAGCAAGGCTGTATACTGCCAGCCATGCCAAGGAGGCCATCCGGAAACTTCTATCAAGGAGCAAGGGTACCAGCCTTCCGGAAAGTTCCCATGACTCCAATGCTTGCTGTCCATGCTAGGTCATTCGGCCAGCATCTAAAAGCTTCCCTTCCCTTTGTACACAGCAAAGAAGCTTCTAGGAAAATCATTGTACATATGCTGTTTGTAGAAATGTCTAGAAGAAATAATTGTAGCCACACATTGAGGAGGTGGAGAACCTATATAAAGGCCACTCCTCCCATTTGTAAATGATGATGAGAATTTGTCAAGAAATCTAATAAAGCCTCACACTTACTCTCATTCAAGTGCTGCCTAATTTACGACCCAAACCTCTCTTTTCTCACTTGCTCACTCAAATTCCGCTGCGTTCCAACTTTCAGGCTTACTTAGTTCTACTTCTCTAGCAAGTGTGACTAAGTGTCGCGCGTCTTAGCTGACCTCCAACGCTGAGCACGTGACAGGTGGTATCAGAGCCACGGTTTAATCCTTGGTATCACTGGTTGGAGACCCGAGCAAATGGCAAGCGAGGAAGCTAACGTTGCTGCCAGCATTGAGGAGCAACAAACTCGTGGGCGCGAGGAGATACGCTCACAGCCCAAACGGGGCAAATCCAAGGCTCCAACGAGAGAGCCAATCGAAACTCGAGTGGCTAGCTTAGAGAACAGCCTAGCCAATGTTGCTGCGACCGTCGGTGAACTCAGCGACCAAGTGGATAATCTAATCCACGAAAATGCCGAGATCACCAGGGCTGCCAAGACTATGATTGCGGAACTTGGCCAAGCCTTTAAGGGAGAACTACGCTCCCTGACCCAAGAATTTGTTGACCTACGCAAGACTCTTCTAAGTGATGTGCAGGTGCTTCGTAGGGAAATTGAAGACATCCGTCGAGGCAGTCCACCCTCGACAAATGCTGCCTCAACAAGCGCTTCGATCCCACATGGCTTAAAGGTACCAAAACCAGCCATGTATAGCGGTGCACGTAATGCCACTATGGTGGAAAATTTCTTATTCGGCCTGGAACAATATTTTGAAGCGATGAACGTCACAGATGACTTCTCAAGGATCAGCAATGCTGCCATTTTCCTTAGGGATGCCGCCCAACTATGGTGGAGGCGTAAACACACCGAAAGGGAGAAGGGGCTTTGTGTGATTAATACTTGGGAACAGTTCAAGGCTGAACTTCGTAAGCAATTTGTGCCCCATAACGCGAATGACGAAGTGCTGAGCAAACTTCGACGTTTGAGGCAACTTGGTAGCATTTCGGACTATGTCAAGGAGTTCACCACCTTGATGCTTGAAGCCACTGAACTGTCCGATCAACAACTCCTCTTTAACTTTAAGGATGGGCTAAAGGATTGGGCAAAAATAGAGCTTGATCGAAGGAATGTCAAGACCCTTGATGAAGCAATTGCTGCTGCCGAGTCCATTTGCGACTATACTGCCCATGGCAAGGGAAGGCAACCTAACTTTAACGGAAGTGGGGGAGATAAGGAGGCCTCTTCAGATGATGAAGAGCATCCTGGGCACGGACACAAGGACTTGAGGCACAAGGAGACCCAACACCAAAAATTCCATAATGGAAGCTCCAAACAAGACAAAGGTCCATCATCCAAGAGTGCTGCTACCAAGCCACCAAGCCCATGTTTTCTCTGCGATGGGCCACATTGGACGCGAAATTGTCCAAACAAACAGGCCATCAATGCCATTGCGGCAGAATTTAAAAAGACTCAGTCCCAAGGGGAACCACAAGCCTCCATAGGTTCCTTGCAACTTGTGGACAATTCAACACAAGATGGCGGAAACCTTGATTCGATGAACTTCCTCCCTAACACACAGCCCATGGGAGCGAAAAATCAAGGAAGCCGAATGTCTGTCAAGGCCATAATTAAAGGAGCCACGGTGTCAGCCATGCTGGACACGGGCGCTGATGGTGTTTATATGGCAAAGGAATTGGCCAACGAGATCGGCCTGCCATACACCAAGGCCCATGCCTATGCCGAATGTGTGGGATCCAAGTTTGCCATCGTGGGCAAAGCATACAAGGTGAGGATTCGTATCGGCGAGTGGGAAGGCAAGACTGACATCCTCATTGCTTCCATCGATAAGAAGCAAGTATACTTGGGAATTGGCTTTCTACGTGCTGTGAAGGCCATCATAATTCCATATGAGAACGCCCTATACTTCGCACGAAAGGATGGGGCAATACAAGTGCCCGTCGAGGCGGAGCCAAGTGATACATGTGGGCTCTTTGACATTCGACTTTTGAAGGCAAAAAGTGGGAAGGTGCCAAAGGTTACGCCAAGAACAACCAGCAACGGTGTGCGAGGAACCTCCCAAGCACACCAACGCCCTAAAGCACCAAGCTCAAAGCGCAACGAGGACGTTGCGAGCTCAAGTGGGGGAGGGTGTCACGACCCGCAAAGTCTGTCCCGCCCCAAGGCCTGTGGTGCACGCGCACGGGCGAGAAAACTCGGCCAAGGCAAGCCAAAGAGGGCTGCTTGCCACCAAGGCCATGACAAGCGCCTAGGAAAATGTCGGAAGCCTCTAGAACATGGTAGAGGGCTGCTTGAGTTGCCAAACTCGAGGGAAAAATACCTAGGCCAAGGAAGGAGCCCAAGAGCATGTGGGAAGGCTCTAGAAAGCTGCAGAAAAAATAGCAAGGCTGTATACTGCCAGCCATGCCAAGGAGGCCATCCGGAAACTTCTATCAAGGAGCAAGGGTACCAGCCTTCCGGAAAGTTCCCATGACTCCAATGCTTGCTGTCCATGCTAGGCCATTCGGCCAGCATCTAAAAGCTTCCCTTCCCTTTGTACACAGCAAAGAAGCTTCTAGGAAAATCATTGTACATATGCTGTTTGTAGAAATGTCTAGAAGAAATAATTGTAGCCACACATTGAGGAGGTGGAGAACCTATATAAAGGCCACTCCTCCCATTTGTAAATGATGATGAGAATTTGTCAAGAAATCTAATAAAGCCTCACACTTACTCTCATTCAAGTGCTGCCTAATTTACGACCCAAACCTCTCTTTTCTCACTTGCTCACTCAAATTCCGCTGCGTTCCAACTTTCAGGCTTACTTAGTTCTACTTCTCTAGCAAGTGTGACTAAGTGTCGCGCGTCTTAGCTGACCTCCAACGCTGAGCACGTGACAGGTGGTATCAGAGCCACGGTTTAATCCTTGGTATCACTGGTTGGAGACCCGAGCAAATGGCAAGCGAGGAAGCTAACGTTGCTGCCAGCATTGAGGAGCAACAAACTCGTGGGCGCGAGGAGATACGCTCACAGCCCAAACGGGGCAAATCCAAGGCTCCAACGAGAGAGCCAATCGAAACTCGAGTGGCTAGCTTAGAGAACAGCCTAGCCAATGTTGCTGCGACCGTCGGTGAACTCAGCGACCAAGTGGATAATCTAATCCACGAAAATGCCGAGATCACCAGGGCTGCCAAGACTATGATTGCGGAACTTGGCCAAGCCTTTAAGGGAGAACTACGCTCCCTGACCCAAGAATTTGTTGACCTACGCAAGACTCTTCTAAGTGATGTGCAGGTGCTTCGTAGGGAAATTGAAGACATCCGTCGAGGCAGTCCACCCTCGACAAATGCTGCCTCAACAAGCGCTTCGATCCCACATGGCTTAAAGGTACCAAAACCAGCCATGTATAGCGGTGCACGTAATGCCACTATGGTGGAAAATTTCTTATTCGGCCTGGAACAATATTTTGAAGCGATGAACGTCACAGATGACTTCTCAAGGATCAGCAATGCTGCCATTTTCCTTAGGGATGCCGCCCAACTATGGTGGAGGCGTAAACACACCGAAAGGGAGAAGGGGCTTTGTGTGATTAATACTTGGGAACAGTTCAAGGCTGAACTTCGTAAGCAATTTGTGCCCCATAACGCGAATGACGAAGTGCTGAGCAAACTTCGACGTTTGAGGCAACTTGGTAGCATTTCGGACTATGTCAAGGAGTTCACCACCTTGATGCTTGAAGCCACTGAACTGTCCGATCAACAACTCCTCTTTAACTTTAAGGATGGGCTAAAGGATTGGGCAAAAATAGAGCTTGATCGAAGGAATGTCAAGACCCTTGATGAAGCAATTGCTGCTGCCGAGTCCATTTGCGACTATACTGCCCATGGCAAGGGAAGGCAACCTAACTTTAACGGAAGTGGGGGAGATAAGGAGGCCTCTTCAGATGATGAAGAGCATCCTGGGCACGGACACAAGGACTTGAGGCACAAGGAGACCCAACACCAAAAATTCCATAATGGAAGCTCCAAACAAGACAAAGGTCCATCATCCAAGAGTGCTGCTACCAAGCCACCAAGCCCATGTTTTCTCTGCGATGGGCCACATTGGACGCGAAATTATCCAAACAAACAGGCCATCAATGCCATTGCGGCAGAATTTAAAAAGACTCAGTCCCAAGGGGAACCACAAGCCTCCATAGGTTCCTTGCAACTTGTGGACAATTCAACACAAGATGGCGGAAACCTTGATTCGATGAACTTCCTCCCTAACACACAGCCCATGGGAGCGAAAAATCAAGGAAGCCGAATGTCTGTCAAGGCCATAATTAAAGGAGCCACGGTGTCAGCCATGCTGGACACGGGCGCTGATGGTGTTTATATGGCAAAGGAATTGGCCAACGAGATCGGCCTGCCATACACCAAGGCCCATGCCTATGCCGAATGTGTGGGATCCAAGTTTGCCATCGTGGGCAAAGCATACAAGGTGAGGATCCGTATCGGCGAGTGGGAAGGCAAGACTGACATCCTCATTGCTTCCATCGATAAGAAGCAAGTATACTTGGGAATTGGCTTTCTACGTGCTGTGAAGGCCATCATAATTCCATATGAGAACGCCCTATACTTCGCACGAAAGGATGGGGCAATACAAGTGCCCGTCGAGGCGGAGCCAAGTGATACATGTGGGCTCTTTGACATTCGACTTTTGAAGGCAAAAAGTGGGAAGGTGCCAAAGGTTACGCCAAGAACAACCAGCAACGGTGTGCGAGGAACCTCCCAAGCACACCAACGCCCTAAAGCACCAAGCTCAAAGCGCAACGAGGACGTTGCGAGCTCAAGTGGGGGAGGGTGTCACGACCCGCAAAGTCTGTCCCGCCCCAAGGCCTGTGGTGCACACGCACGGGCGAGAAAACTCGGCCAAGGCAAGCCAAAGAGGGCTGCTTGCCACCAAGGCCATGACAAGCGCCTAGGAAAATGTCGGAAGCCTCTAGAACATGGTAGAGGGCTGCTTGAGTTGCCAAACTCGAGGGAAAAATACCTAGGCCAAGGAAGGAGCCCAAGAGCATGTGGGAAGGCTCTAGAAAGCTGCAGAAAAAATAGCAAGGCTGTATACTGCCAGCCATGCCAAGGAGGCCATCCGGAAACTTCTATCAAGGAGCAAGGGTACCAGCCTTCCGGAAAGTTCCCATGACTCCAATGCTTGCTGTCCATGCTAGGCCATTCGGCCAGCATCTAAAAGCTTCCCTTCCCTTTGTACACAGCAAAGAAGCTTCTAGGAAAATCATTGTACATATGCTGTTTGTAGAAATGTCTAGAAGAAATAATTGTAGCCACACATTGAGGAGGTGGAGAACCTATATAAAGGCCACTCCTCCCATTTGTAAATGATGATGAGAATTTGTCAAGAAATCTAATAAAGCCTCACACTTACTCTCATTCAAGTGCTGCCTAATTTACGACCCAAACCTCTCTTTTCTCACTTGCTCACTCAAATTCCGCTGCGTTCCAACTTTCAGGCTTACTTAGTTCTACTTCTCTAGCAAGTGTGACTAAGTGCCGCGCGTCTTAGCTGACCTCCAACGCTGAGCACGTGACAGTATGCCGTTGTTGGGGAAGGACAAAGCACAAAGCAGAGGGACAATATAAATAAAGAAGGGGAGAGCATTATCTTCCATATAGCTTTTAATCTTTAATTTCTTACACCTCAATTTGGGATGTAAGGAAAGGAAAGGAGAGTTAATATTTTTTTCTCCAAGTATGTTCATAGTTATAAATTATAAATTCCAAAATATCCATATATCTTAAAAGCATTTTTTTTTATTAATTGATTGTAGTGCTGAAATAATTTTTTCTTTTATTCTTTTATATTCAGATTCTTTTTTCTTTTACATTCAGCAAGGTATTAATTTTGTTTCTTCCATTGTTATTCATATTTCTTAACTTTCTTTTCAAATTTGCAGATTTTTTTTTTGAAAAATTAATTTGCAGATCTTGAAGTTTAAAGTTAGTACTATTTATTATTATTATTATTATTATTAGAGTTAAATAAATAAATATTATTTTACATAAAGGGGGTATTTATAATTTTTAAGTACATAATTCTATTAATATAACGTTTACCTTACCTCACTTCTTCACAAACAACAATTAAATAATATATCTTCTTTTCTCTTACCTTTCTCGTCCTTATCCTTTCTTAATGAACCATCACCTCATCTCATTCAAATAAAGTGTTAGGGTTTTGATCAATAGAGCTCTGTCATCTCTCTTTGAAATCATAAAATTCTTCTTTTTAAAGCATAATTAGGCTTCTAGGAGTTCAATTTATTTCGGAAAGTATTTAACTTTTTTTTTTTTTGTAAATTTTGTGTTTCTTTTCTTTGAGGTAGGTTTGTTTGTGTTTATAATATTTTTCGTTTGAATTGCAAATAGGGATTTGATTCTCATTACCACTTTGTTGTTGACTTTCTTTTGTTTGCAAATTCACAGCAGTCAGATCGCTCTGCCATCACAACTAAAGCTCTCGATTTTTTCAATGAGTTATTTAGATAGCGATAGTGACAATGAGGTACATGCAAAACATGCTTCTTTGTCCACATTAATGGAACAGTTTAAGATTTTGATTTTTTGTTACTTACTTTCTTTTCTTCAATTGGAGCCACAGCCACTTGATGTTTGGAATGCTCTATTTCATGATAACAAGAATGCATTTCTTGATTTTGTGCGTGTGGATCCATCGTCCAATCAGCCTTTTCCAGCTGATGTTATGGGATTTATTACTGCCTCCGATTGTTTGGAATGTGCCAAGGCTGTCCTTCAACGAGAAACAGGTCATATTATCGATTTGTGTGCTCCAGTTGGAATTACTGAGACCCCCACTTCATCTAGTGGCTGAATATCATAATATTTCCATGATGGAGTTGTTTCTTAGCCATGGAGCTCCTGTTAATCTTCGGTGCACCACTGATAATCAACTGTATGATGGATGTTACCAATCAATTTTGCTCTCCTTTCGATTGGGTATATTTAACACTAGTACTATTTTAACTCCATGTATTGCTTTCCATTTCCCTATTCATCTAATCCTTTTTTTCACTCCTCCATGCAGCCGCAATAAAAAATACCGGCTTTGTAGCTGGACTACGAAACAATCTGTTTTCAATTTGATCATTAGAATGTGCCTGCCAGAAGTGGTCTGATCTTTTGGTTGTTTATGGCCCTGTCTCCTTCACTTAATATTTATATTAGCTTATATTCTTCTTCCTCTCTTGCTGCAGAGAAAGGCATTGGAGACAGTTCAATTGCTTGCTTCGAAAACAGTAAACCTTTGTGAGGAAATCTTCTACTATGCAAGAGAAGGAAAAGTTGTTCAGCTGGCTGCTCTACTTCTTGTGGCTCATGACAAGGTGTCATCTCCTACCTTGCTCCACCAGAAATATGGTGATGATTTTGTTGGAAAAACAACACTCCGTCAGTTCGTCACAGCTGAGATTACATTGCTGGAAGCTACGAGAATCACATTAGAGCACAGTCAAAAGTATGAGATACTTCGTACTTGTAAGGAAACGCTTGTAAATATGATGCATGTATTGCAATTGCTTGAAATATTCGAGAAGGCCGGCAGTCAACTTGCAGCATATCTTGTGCTAGAGCCAACTGAGGTATGCGTGTCTTTTCGAACACTTCTTCAAAAGCTTGGATTGCTAAACAACCTAGCCTTAAGGAGCATTCATGTGATCCTTCTTTCTACAGGTTCTAAGACTGCATTGCTAAGTGTCCATGGTTTTGTGTCATTCATGAGCTGTTTTCTGGATTTAGCATGATATACTTAAATTTGTAGCAAATTCTTGGTTTATCTAGCAGTGAAAATAAGTAAATATGTGCAACTATAGGCTGTTTATTGTGTTTCTTCTTCTTATCCAAAGATATCACATTTAATTCTTAAACAAAACCATCACAGTATCATTCTTTTGCACAATCTTACCACAAATCTTTCTTTGCAAAATTCAGCTTCTAACAGAAGGTATCAGAGGCGGTAGGAAATGGAATATATTTCCAGCACGTTGGCAGATAATTAGCAATTAGGAATACAATGTATAGTCATCAAGACATTGACGTCTTTTCATTTTGGTTTTTCTCGTGACAGTATGAAAATATAATTCCCTTTTGCCAAATTTCATTCCAATCCGCATTCTGCTTTCTTTTCTAATTTCATGTGCCATGACTGTAAATATTTTCAGGAGAATTTTTCCAGGAAACTCTTAAACAAAAAGGTAGCTATAGAAGTGGCACATCTTCTGACACAAGCAGGGTTTACTTTGAAAGATGAAGATCTGGATGTGGTCGAATATCAAGAGCTATTGCTGAAGCCATGCCATGAAGGATCTATGCAAACGATGAAACATCCATTTGGGGAAAGCCGCTATCTGCACGCCGATGTTGCTGTTTTGATATTTTTAAGTGATTAACTATGTCTTTCCTCACACAAGTCTTTTGTCTTATGCACAATTTGAAAGAATAATTGTTTGAACACACACAACATCTCTACTTACTCATGTTGATTAACTTTTTATGCAGAAAATCGTAAAGAGCGCAAATTTGCAGGACTTGATTTGCCATGCATTATGCAGGAAGGCAGTGTACAGCATCTTCAACAGGGCAGTCATGTTGTTCAAAAGAAAAGAGGAAAAAAACAGGGCAGTAATGTTGTTCAAGAGACAAGAAGAAAAAAACAGGGCAGTAATGGAAATTCACAGAAACAGCCGGGGAAAGATTCCGAAACAAATGTATGTCATTCTTTGAAAATGTGGATTAAATATTCAGGGCACTGTATGCTGCATTGCTGTGAAATTCTGAAACATTGGGTATAAAAAATTGCAAGAAAATATGCAGCTTGGGGGTTTGAATTTGGGAGAGAGAAGGGGGCTACTGAGGGGAGACTATAATCAGTGCCACATGTAGATATATTTTTTACTATTTTTGTATTTAATGTAATTAAATTTCACTTTGTGATTATGGAATATCAAACTGATTTATGCTTTTGTCCCTTGTTTTCTTATCAAAGCTATCTCCACCTGTTGCTCGACCTTACAAGCAATGGAGGTTTGCTTCGACAAAACACCTGTGTCAGTCTCATGGTTTCTGCATGCAAACGTTTGAACAATTACAATTTTTGGATGATGTGTTGAATTCGAATTGCGAGGGTGGTCAATCAAAGGGTTACGATGACCTGCTCCAGCTCAGCACGGCAATTGAAAGACTATGGTATTTGTACTTTATCCAGCTCAGACTAGCATTTGCAAGGCATTTCTGTTCATAATCGTTTTATTTGTTGTATTGCTTTTGTGGTGGTCTTAGTCTTTTTGGCGTTGCAGTTGTTGTCTTATGGTTCTTATCCTTCTTGTTGTTTTGAGTGCTGTGCAGCCATCACCAATACTTTCAAGATTGGAGTATCCGAAAGTCTATCTTTAAGTTGCTTTATATTCTATGCCTGCCAGAACTGGTAATTACATTACCCTTTGATGAAGGAATATGGGGTTTTCTGGGGCTCATTTTAAATAATTTTACTAAATATACCACAGAACGAGGGACTGGAGCGTATCAGATTGTCTGCACGCAAGATTGATAGAACTGAGGCTCTAGGTTGTTACTATGCGAAGGAAGGGAAAATTATTGAGCTAGCTACTCTATTGTTAGTTGCTCAAGAAAAATTGGTTCCTCTCACGGAATCATCGAGTACAAATGTTATGGTTTCAGATGAAAGCATGCAAATCCGCAAATGCTTAATGAGTGGAATCCAGAGATTAATTGATATGAAAGTTGGTTTAATGGGAAGTAGTCAGTGCAACGAATTGGTTCAAAAGTGCGAAGATGAGAAGTTGGTATTTTTATCGGAATTGCTGTTGCTTGAGGTATTTGAGCGGGCTGGTGGTGCATTTGAGATATATCTTCGCTCTTCGCTATGTGCTGTATGTAAATTATACCTGCTTCACGAATTCTTTTTAGCGTATATTATTATGCTGTGGTTTCTGCCTTGCATGTTCCATTTGGTATATTGCAGTTTACCACTTAATAATGTTATCTGGTCATGTTATAGCAAGTAAAATGCATGGGTTCATATTTTGTAAACAACGAGGCACGACGATTCTAAGATTTTTCATTTGGATTAATTAAGTTGATTTATGAGTTTGAAATGCTAGAATATGCTATCATACCCTTAAATATGCAATTTCAACCTTCAGTTACATGTTTATAGTAATTTTAGCTGATATTTGGTATTTACGCAGAAACGTCAGGGAAGGAAGGAAGAGGTAGTACTTCAGGTTGCTTCGTTGCTCGAGGAATTGGGCTTTATTTTAACTGAGAAAGACATGTTTGTAGATGATTTAGATTGGTAACGACATGTCTTACTCTGATCACATGCTCATGCTTCTCTCCTTGCCCTTTGCCTGTCCCCTTGTGTTGTTTTGTTGTTGTGTCTTATTTGCCCATGAAGGTTTCTTTGTCCCTTTTATTTTCATTCTCTTCTCTTAATATTTTAGAACACTGACGCAGAAACATAAAATTGTTAATAAATTTTGTTGCTAATGCTTTGAGTTTATACAGTTGCAAATTTATGATATTTCGGATGCTTTTGGTATATCAATTAATCACTGTTTTCTTTGTCATGGGCTCCACTTTTTGCATGTCACGAGTTTCTTGTACAAGCCCGGGCCAAAAGAATTATGTAATTTGGTTGATACTGTGTTTTTATTATATTTCTTTTGCCGACACATGTGCCCATGGAAAGGGAGAGGTGGTTGACGAGTTTTATTTTGCCTTTTTTTTTTAGACAACCTCGATAAAAAAAATTGGCTCGTTAATTTCTCCGAAGCTGCACAATGTTTCACTTCCAAAGGTAGTGTCTTAGTACTCCAATTGATATAGCTTTCTGAACTGCCTACACAGTGGCATTTATTGTTGCTTGCTAGCTAGTTCGATTACTTGTGACCATTGAATTTGATATTGCGTTGGATGTGAATGAGAAATAGCTCCTTTTGATGAATCTGACTACTAAGCTTTGTATTGACTCTGAACGTAATTCTGCCAACATAATCGTTGGACATGATGCAGAAAATCTAATCCTAAAAGCAGTGTGTAATGAAGTTTATTTTTGTCGGCACACTTCTAGCTTACAGAACTGCTGAATTTATAGGCTAGAACATTCAGAACTGAAATTTGAGGTTGAAAAAACCAGCTTTATTTTTCATTTTCTGAGATAACACATGCTTCCAGGTAAAAACTCACTCCTTGGAGCAAATAGGGAATAGAGCTTTTCATTTTACGAGTTGCAGAGACTTGAAGATAAATTAAACAAAACAGCTATATGTCAAGGAATATTTTCACTTGCAAAACTGCTGCAAGTTGATCTGTATCATTAATACTCTAATATATCATCTTATGTACTTTATTTTTCATTATTTAATTTGAATTTACAAATTATGATTTTGGCTTGTTTAAATGCCACATTGTCCAGAAAATTGGTGTAGCATATGGGCAGCACAGAGATCATACATTGCCCTTTCCTTGCATCTCCACACATGCATACAATCCGGTTCAGTCATTTCATACAGTTCCAAAGTCCAGAGCCAGCTCTATTTCGCTTTCGTTACCGTTGCAAAATCAAGTACATGGGATACCTGTAAAGTATGATCTACCATTGCTGAACTTCCCATTTAGTGAGCGATGGATGTCCTTTGCGTTGGCTATCAAAAGGGGCATGAAGCGAATTTGATCTTGCCATTGAAGAGTATATAATAAACTGAACATGTAACCTTTTCCTTGAATAGAGGAAAACTGAAGATGTTGATTCTGATATTAACCTTTACTTTTGTTTTCTTTTCCTATTCTGCTGCTGGCTTTTTGGAAGTTTGAAGATGTTCCGCTGTCTGGACCATGCGTGCTTAGTATTTTGGAGATCTGTTACTGTCACATTAGTTGTGCTTTTCAATGGGCTATCATGCTTCGTCATTCTTGGAGCTCTTTTGTCTTTGCAAACTCTTGTTAATGTTTACGAGTTTAAACAGCATTTGTAGGTCTGTTGGAATCTTCTATAAAATATTCTTTTTGGGTATTACTTAGGGGTTGGCTACTAAAAGCATGTTTGCATGGAAACGTGCTATCTGCGTGCCTATCACTATATAGTTACTCTTAGTTTTGAACTGTATTTATAATTCCTGATTGGAAGAATTCAGTCTGGCTTTTTTTTTTAATTGTTAAATATATCGTATTATGGGATACCATTTATTGTTGGAGACTTGGAGTTAATGTTATATTATGGAGATAAATCAATTTTAAATTTGAGTTACTTTATTTGTTAATGTGAATAAAAATTAATTACTAAGAGATAACTGGTCATCTCTATTTTATATATATATATATATATATATATATATATATATGTATGTATGTATGTTACTAAGACAACCAAATATGGATTGATCCATGTGTAGTGAGTACATGGTATGAAGTATGAACATATTCTACATATGATCCGTTACTGAAAACAAATTTTTATACCTTCTACTAGTTTACAGCATCTTGATATAACTTTTCTTTCTTTAAAAAGGTTGATTGGAAACATGTCCACAACTCTTTAATGCAAAATTTTTCGCAGGCTCGTTGAAAGTGGCAGAAAAGAAAAGTAATTAGAAACTAAATTGGAATTAGAATTTTGCCGGGGCATTAATAACTATCACATGCTTTAGATATAATTATTAATCATAATAAGCCAAAAAAAAAAAAGGAAATATGGTTCATCTAAAAAAAGTTCATATCTTCAGCAGAAAGAATGCTAACAAAAAAAATTAAAATTTTTCCAGCATAGAAAATAGCAATAAAAGTATAGTTGAGATAGTTCCACAACAATTAGAATGCATATGAATTCCTCACCAACACCTTATTTATTCTATTCCTCTGAATAAAATTTTGCTCAACTGCTATCTTCACATAACAAATAAATGACGCTTGGTGTGCTAATTAAAATATAAATCTAGAAGTAAAGTTAAAGAACATGGAAACATAATAATACACCATAGCTTCGTTAGCAATCTTGATGCTCTCACCCACACCCGAGTCATTTCCTATATATATCATGTAATTATAAATTGCATCATGAAAGAAAATTAGCAGTAAGAAAGAAATCAGCCATCTAAGGATGTACCTTTTTGAGCTATGTGAAAGGAGAAGAGTTATGAATGTTCAACTTTGTCCATGAACAATTTCATTCCAACATATAACTACATTTCCTTTTAATTTTGTTAATAAGATCGGACTACTCAAATAACATAACCAATCCAATGCAAATTCAAAGCAAACAAATTAACTATGAGAAACTTCAAAGTAAATACCACTCAAATAACATAGCCAATTCAAAGAAGTGGATATCTAATGTGAACAAAATGCTCAGATACAAAGAAAAAAATTTATTTAGCGGTTAAGCATTATAATGACATTGGAGCAAATTAAGAAAATTTGGCAAAAAAAGCGATATGATGGCTACGAATCTATGTAGCATAGAAATGGCAAAATGTAAAAATGCATACAGCGAAACAATATTTCTTAACAATATAGAAAAAAAAAAAAACCATAGGGAAAACGTTTGATTTTTGTAGTTTTAGTGCTGAAATGTAAGAAAAAGCTTGATTTCTAAGTGTTGACTAAAGGAAAACTCCTTTTGTGATGAAAATATGTTAAATTTTTTTATGATATATATATATATATATATATATATATATATTTATTTATTTATTTATTCGTTTAGAGAGATTATTATTGGGTTAATTAACCGAAGTCTGCTTTGAGCTTATTATAAGTGTGTGACTCTGTAGGTTCGCATAACGGTGGTAATGAGCCTAAAGTTTTATTTTAGCATATAAGTCATAAGTGGTTTCTATCAAGACGTTATGACTGTCCAAATTGTGTGACGGTTGATAATCTGACATAACATAATTCATAGCGTGTATTATAGTCCTTTTGTCATGCGATATCTTGATTGAACATAAGGCATGATTTATGTCATTCTTATATAGTTCAATTATATTATTTCTTAATCCTAAATAAACTGATATTGATAACTCTTTATCTGATATTGATAACTCTTTATCAACTCATTCTAGCATGACCACACATTTCTCTTTAGTCTAACTTATCAAGGGGCCCACATATATCTTTTCAAAATAATTATGGGACAGATTTAAATTATCCATAGTCAATCATTGTTGTAGGAAAAATAATAAATAAAGGCTAGTATGAGATTAAATGATGATTATATTTTACTGATCATATAAATGAGATATTGAGTCAAACTCAAAGGTACATATTTAGAGAAATGATGTACTAGATCGACCCACTATGAGAATACTACATAGATAATTGTCTTAAGTAGTTTTCATTACAATATTGTTACTTAAGTCCTCTGACTTGAAATCACCATGGTTTCCTTCATGATAAGTTTCGTATTTTGACACATCCTTACAACATCTTTAACCGGATAGTAAAACAGGTTATGATTAGATGTAGAATGAGTTATCTGAGGAATGTTTTACTATCAAGTCATATACTTAATGATCTTAGGTAGAATAAACTATTTAAGGAACTTATTAAAATTAGCCATTAATAAAAATGACTCTTTAGTAATAAAAATGGAAATATAACAAAGTCAAAGTATGACTATTACATAATTGGCCTAGGGCATATCACTAACAATATGAAATAATGTGGTGAAGGGATTTTTATGCTTAAGAGTTGATGAGGGTAGGCGGTTAATGACATAAAGAGCAACCTCAAATGCATATGTCTAATAAGTTTTTAGAGTAAAGGAGTGATGAAGAAAAGATAAACCCCTTTCAAAAATGTGCTTGTGCTTACTTCAGCACAACCATTTTATTCTGGAGTGTATGGACAAGAGCTATGTTGTGTAATTCCATGTTCTAAAAGATAGGAATTGAGACTTTGAAATTCACCACCCCAATCAGATTGAAACATTTTTTTTGAATGGCCAAAGAACTACTCAATTAAATTTTGTAAAAGTAGAGAGAACATCAAACTTATATTTAAGAAAATAAATTCAACAGTATTTACTGAAATGATAATAAAAAATAACATAACAATGTTGCCATCAATAAAGGGAACATAAGAGGGCCCCAGTTGGTGAGGCCAAGTGCATTGTATGTTATAATGAGCATACATTAGTGAAAGGCCCTTAAAGTTTCAAAAAACTTTTCAATCAAGTCTTTAAATCATGACAAATAGGTCTCTTTGCATCAAATTAACTCCAAAACAAGTCAAACAATAATTAAATTAAATTAAATGATACTTTAATTATTATCATAAATCAACATAATCAAGCATTTAAATGAAAAAAATAATTTTTTAATTTCAAATAATTATTTTTAATAAAAATTATATTAAAAATAAATCATGCAAATGGGAAATACAATAAATCAAATCATGTATATGAAATAGATTTGCTTATTTAAATAATCAATAAATTGAATAAAATTCAATAATTAATTATTAAATAGAAATTATTTAAAGTAAAATTATACATGATAAGGAACATAAATGCCAAAAATAATTTTTCTTAAAATGTAATCATGAAAATATAAAAAATGAAAAATAAACCAAAAGTATAAATAAAAAAAATGTTTGTGCACGAATTTTATGAATCAAATATGAAAAATAAACATAAAGTAATAAGTTAAAAGCATGATTGCACACAAAATTTATGAAAATAATGAATTTTAATGAAGAAGTCCAACTATTAATTAAACAATTTAACAAGTCATCAAGATAAGATTGAACCATCTATCATACTAAGCTTATGCTTAATAAAATTCAATCTTACTTCACATAGAGGCTTGGTAAAGATGTCTATTAATTGATGATTTGTATCGACAAATTCAAGAAAAATATCACCATTTTGCACATGAACACGCAAGAAATAATTTCTAATATCAATATGCTTAGTTCTAGAATGTTGAATGAGATTCAAGGTTTATAGCACTTGTATTGTCACATTTAAGAGGAATGTGATCAAGTTCAATGCTATAGTCTTTATGTTGTTGTTTTTGCCATAACACTTGTGAGTAATAACAACTAGCTGCCATATATTCTAATTCAACGATGGACAAAGCAACCAAAACTTGTTTTTTACCAAACTAAGAAACTAAGCAATTACCTAAAATTTGACAAGTTCTAGAAGTGGTTTTTCTATCTAATAAACTGCTGACAAAGTCTGCATCCGAATAACCAATCAAGTCAAAGGAAGAACTCCTAGGATACCAAAGTCCTAAATATATTGTACCACAAAGATGTTTAAATTTTTTTTGATTGCATTCAAATGAGACTCCCTAGGACTAGATTGAAACCTAGCACACAATCATATAGTAAACATAATAGCTGGTCTATTAGTAGTTAAATAAAAAAGGGATCCAATCATACCTCTAAATCGCTTTTCATCAATCGGTTTGCCATTCTCATCTTTGTTGAGTTTTGTGATGGTGCTCATTGGAGTCTTGCTTGACTTAGTTCCATCCATTCTAAACTTCTTGAGAATGTCACTTATGTATGTAGTGTGATTAATGACAATTCCATCTTTGCATTGCTTGATTTGAATTCCAAGAAAGAACTTGAGCTCACCCATCATGCTCATCTCAAATTCTCCTTGCATTAACTTAGAAAATTCCTTATACAAGCAATGGTTAGTAACACCAAAAATAATTTCATCAACATATATTTGCACAATCAGTAAATCATGTTTGAATTTATTTATGAAAAGAGTTGTGTCAACTTTTCATTTAGATGAACCTTTCTCTAATAGAAAATTACTCAGTCTTTCATACTAAACTCTTAGAGCTGGTTTTAATCCATATAATGCTTTTGAAAGTCTAAACACATCATTCTAAAAATCAAAACTTTCAAAACTAAGAGGTTGTTCAACATACACCTGCACTTCAATAAAACCATTTAGAAACACACTTTTAACATCCATTTGATAAAGTTTAAAATCCATGAATGATGAAAATGCAAGTAGCATTCTAATAGCTTCTAACCTTGCAATGGGGGCAAATGTTTCATCATAATCAATGTCTTCCTTTTGATTATAACCTTTAGCTACTGGTCTAGCCTTATTCCTAGTTATGACACTTTGTTCATTCATCTTTTTTCTAAACACCAATTTGGTACCTATAATAGGATGATGTTTCGATTTAGGAACCAAAGTCCAAACTTTATTTCTTTCAAATTAATTTAACTATTCTTGCATAGCAAGGACCCAAAATTCATTACTCAAAGTATCATCAATATTTTTGGGTTCGATTTGAGAAATGAAAGCTAAATTTACAATAAATTTAAGTTTAGATCTAGTAGTTACCCCTTTTATAGTATCACCTATGATGAGGTCTTAAGGATGAGTTTTCTTAAATTATCAATCCTTTAGAAGATAATCCTTTAAAGAAAATTAAAGTATCTCCTCATCATCTTTCTCTATAGGATTTTCTAGCTCCAAAGGTTTGCTAGCATTTTTTTTCTTGAGTCTTTTCTTCTACAAGTTCACCTACATTATCATCAATACTACAAACATCTTTTCTAGGATCAAGTCAGTTTGATTTATTAAATACAATATGCATTGACTCTTCAACTATTAGAGATTTTTTATTAAACACTCTATACGCTTTACTAGAAGTAGAATAGCCTAGGAAAATTCCTTCATTAGCTTTGGAGTCAAATTTCCCAAGATTATCCTTAGTGTTCAATATAAAGCACTTACATCCAAATACTCTAAGATATGAGATTTTGGATTTTCTATTGTTCCAAAGCTCATAAAAAGTTTTTTTTAAAATTGGTCTTTTAAAGACTCTATTTACAATATAGCATAAAGTGTTAATGGCTTTCGCTCAAAAGTATAGAGGTAAATTATACTCATGAAACACTATTCTAGTCATAGAGTTCTATTATTCCTTTCAACAACCCCATTTTATTGAGGTGTTCTAGGAGAAGAGAAAGTATGTGAAATACCATTTTCATTACAAAAGGTTTTGAAGAATTCATTTTCAAATTCGGTTCCATTATCACTTCTAATATATAAAATGCAAAAACCTTTTTCTTTTTTAACTCTTTTTAAGAAACTTTCAAAAGCTTTAAAAGTATTATTCTTATGAGCAAGGAAACATACCCAAGTGTATCTGGAGTAGTTAACAATCAATACATAAGCATAGTGCATACCACTGAGACTAGCAACTATAATTGGTTCAAATAAATCCATATGTATAAGTTTAAGTGGCCTAGAGATTGACACTGCATTTTTTAGCTTAAATGAAGACTTGGATTATTTTCACTTTTAACAAGCATCACAAGGTTTATCCTTAGTGAATTCAAGTTTGGATAATCCAATCACAAGTTCATGTTTACAAAAATCATTCAAAAGCTCAAAGTTTGCATGTCCTAACCTTTTATGTCATGTCCATATGTCTTGAGAAATAGATATTAAGCAATTTATGTCTTTGTCATCAATTTTATTCAAATCAACAACATAAACATTATTTATTCATTCACCATTAAAAATTACTTTGTCTTCATCAAGACTACTAACAAAGCAATTTCTAGGATAGAAAGTCACTTTATTTCCCATGTCATATAATTGACTTGTACTAAGCAAATTATGTTTAAAACCATCAACAAGTAACACATAGTGTATATATAAGAATTGAGGATTATAGATTTCTCTAATTCCAATAATTCTTCCTTTGGCCATCCTTAGAATTAAGCTTACTGAATTGCTCCTTGTCTCCCATCATATGTCTTGAATATCCACTATCTAGATACCACTTACTTTTTATTCTTATGGATTTCAAGCACACCTATACAAAATAATTTAAGCATTCTTTTGTACCTAAACCTTTTTTAGTCTAGGTTGATTAGTCTCAAGATAATTCAAAGGAATCAAATTCATGTGAAGTTTTCTATAAAAGCACACATTGTTAGTATGTCCTTTGATCATGCAATAAGAACATTTAACATTTGTAAATTTATTTTTCTTAGGTGTATATAATTTTCTAGTAAATGAGACATGCGTTTGGTATTGTGGTTATATGTGTCCCCTAAAATCTCTTTATGTTTTATGATGCGAATGAGACATACATTGATAATGGCAATGTGTATTTTAATAAGTTTGTGCAACATACTTAGGAGTGTTTTGTCTATTGTAAATATAAGCATGTTTAGGTTGAGGTCTTCTAGCTTATGATTTACCTCTTTATGTCAATGAAGGTTGTGTCTTGTGAGCCTTCCCTTTTTATTTGACACATGAGACACCTTAGCTTTGGAAGCTTGAGTCTCAATTTGTTTAGAGGTAGAGGGAATAGAATTACATAAGGCTTTAATAAATTTAATATGAGATGATGATAAGGAAAATGACATTCCATTTTTATATCCAATTCCATAAATATTTCCATGGAGTTCTTGAGAGTCAAGTAGAATATCTAAACCCTCCTTTCCTCTTTTGAATTTAGAAATGGAATTTTTTTAACTCTATCACCTCATTAGAAAGTTTATGATTTTCATCACTTTCTTTCTTGAGTTGCTCTTCCAAGGAATCAGAAGTTTTTAAATCATTAGCAAGTTTATTATTTGATTTAACAAGATTAGAAAATTCATTTTTAAAATTTTTAAATTCCTTGGTTAAGCTAATTAACTCATGCTTATAATGCTTCTTTTTAGAAAGTTAGCTTTTGCATTTAAGTAAGAGTTTACTTACAATAGAGGTCTCATCATCATCATCATCATCATCATCATCATCATCATCATAATAATCAACATAAAAGGTGTTAGAAGTATATAGTACCTAATTTTCATTTTCAAGAGCCATGAAACAAAGGTTGGCCATTTCTTATTACTCCTCTTCTATTTTTGATTCATAGAAGTCATCCCATGTTGCTTTGAAGAGCTTTCTTTTCTCTTTTGCTCCTTTATTCTTGAATTTGAGTTTGGGGCACTCACTTCGGATATGGCCCGATTTCTTGCATTCATAGCAAGTAACTTCTTTAGTTTTCTTCTTACCTTCCCCTTTGTACTTCTTTTTAAAGTCTCTTATTCTTGAGAAATTTTTCTTTCTCAAAAACTTCTTAAAGTTCCTAGTGAGCATGGCAATATCACCATCTTCATCACTAGAATCTTTAATGTTTTCATATTCACTTTCCTTTTGTGAAGCCTTCAATGCTATGCTCTTTTTCTTCTTGCTCTTCTCCTCTTTGCTTAATTATAAGCTCATGTGTAAGAAGCTTTCCAATAAGCACATCGATTAAGAGCTATAGAGGTCTTAAGCTTTCTCAATGGAATTGACTTAAGATTTTCAATATTTTTTAGGTAGGATTCTTAGAATCTTATTGTTCACCTCTTCCTTGGAGAAATTTTTTCCAATTTTCTTGAGGGTGACGAGAAAAGCATTGAGATAGTTTGTCATCTCTATAATGGTTTCTTGAGGCTTCATTTTAAAGAGTTCATATTCATACATATGAAGTTGAACCTTCTTGCTACTTACTTGGACATTGCTTTCATAATGATTCTCTAAGGTCTCCCACATTTCCTTGACTAAAATGTAATGTTAAAGCTTGCCTCCTTCTTCTCTTGTCATGGAAGAGAGTAGAGTGATTATAGATTTCTTATTTTTGTAGTTTTTTTCTTTTTGATCATTGAGATCAACTTCAATTGTGTGGAAATAATTGACTATTGCAATCAAGGGTAAAAGAAGGTAGAGCAGAGCAAGGACTCTGAGATGACCATATCAGCCATAGCTATAGCTCTGTGTACATAGTAGAGTAGGGGCTTAGAGAAGAAGAGCCTTATCATTATAAAGATGAACCAAAGTCTCATTTCATTATATTTAAACTAAGAAAAAATGGGCAAGAATTAAAGAGCATAAAAAAAGGGTTGGAGGAAATGAAAAAAATGCATAGAGAAAAAGGAGAAGTTGAACAAGGCACACATGTAATTGTTTTGAAAATAAAGGTACACATGTAATTTTGTTAAAAAAACAAGGTATTTGATGTTATTAGCACCACTTTTTTGGGCTTTTTTTGTAAAAACCCCTAGTTATTATAAAAGTTAAATATTAAAAGAAGTAAAAAACAAATGTTAGATACAAACATTTATACTGTAGCAAGAGCCAAAAAGAGTCATTCTCCAGTACAAATATGTGTATATATACAAAAGAAATTATAACCATTAAATTAATGCTTATTTAATAATAGCCATTGATGCAAATTATAGGTATTGATACACAAACATAATTAATTGTTATAATTAAACAAAAAGTATTCTAACGGTCCGAATTTTGTTTGTATATATACAGACATTTGTACTGTAGTAAGAGGCAAAAATAAAAATATTATTTATTGAAAATATTAAAAATAACATTTTTTTTTATAACTTTAGGAATAGAATGTTGAAAAAAAGTTTGATTTTAAGGGTTAAATGATGGAAAAGCTATAGTACCAGCAGCGTGAGGTTTCTTTTGCCTCTTAGGGCTTTGATCAGATAGAGCTCTGTCATCTTTCTTTGAAATCATGAAATTCTTCTTCTTGAAGCATAATTAGGCTGCTAGGAGTTTAATATATTTCAATAAGTATTTAACTTTTTTTTGGTAAATTTTGAGTTTCTTTTCTTTTTAGATTTTTTTGTGTTTATAATATTTTTCTTCTAGATTGCAAATAGGGATTTAATTCCCATTACCGCTTTCTTATTGACTTTCTTTTGATTGCAAATTCACAACAGTCAGATCGCTCTGCCATTATAACTAAAATGAGTTATTTGGATAGCAATAGTGACAATGAGGTACATGCAAAACATGCTTCTTTTTCCGCATTAACGGAACAGTTTAAGATTTTGATTCTTATTACTTACTTTCTTTTCTTCAATTGGAGCCACAGCCACTTGAAATT